>OX418216.1:165734882-165819422 GCA_948455865.1 Conomelus anceps
CGCTCGAATGTTTCGCCGAATGTTCGGGTCAGATTACGACCGCGAATGTTGACGAATGTGGAACCCAAATCACCCCGAACTATCCAAGTACACCATCGAAGTCTAAGTTCGACCGAATCATGCTGCCGAACTCAAATTATGCGTATTCGTGGCAAAACATTCGGGTGTTGCACTTTGTACAACTTACGTTCTAAGTTCTATCATCTTAAATGCTTTGATATTTGTTTTATACTTTTAAACTATGTACTTTCAAATGATAAATTATATACTAAAAAAACCTTACATTACGGTATATATTTTTTTTGCAAAATAAAATTCTCAGGTAAAAAACAATATACCATAATGTAAGTGTGTTTTTTTGAGTCATTAACAATATAATTTAAAAGTTTAAAATAAATATGAAAGCTTTTAAGATGATGAAACTTAGAACGTATTTTGTACAAAATACAACGTCTGAGTACTCGCATTATGCAAATGAGCGCAAGTACCGAAAGGTTAAATAATAGGCTAAAATAGTAATCAGTGCACTGAATACTGAAGACAGAGCGCATGCGTGACTCTCGACGTAAGCGAGTGTGTACTGGCTGAAGTTGGTATCTGCTCTCGCTCGGAATTCACTCTCGTTCGTGGGCAATCGCCTCCTTTGATCCGTGTCAGAGACCGCTAAAATAGCGAGCGCAGGCGAACACGAATGTTGGCGATGCGAACTACCCCGAATGTACACGATCACACCGGGTACACTATCGCGCTCGTCTTAGTTTGCCTACATTCGGCGATAGCGTAATTCTAGCATTACGGGTAGTTCCACCTCACCGCTTGAGCCATGTTATTGTAAAAGTAGGGGTTATTAGCCGATTCAGCGTACCCAATCACAAGACAGAGGGGCGTGGCCACCCCCCTTCCCCCCTCCCCCTGCTCAGACATTTTGTAAACACCCACCCCTTCCCCCCTGTCGCAGTCAGCCATTTTGTTTTTAAGGTCACATACCCCCTTCCCTATGTGCCCCCACTTTATTCCCAATAGATTAAAGGGGGACCCCCCGCAAGCACCAATGAGAGAGGACCTATCCCCCTGACCCCACCTCTCACAGAAGGTTCCCAATAAATATAGAACATACAGCTTTATATCTATATATACATGCTTGCAATTGTATATCTATATATACCTGCTTGCAATTACTATATCTATATTTGCTCTTATCCGTAACCCCCCGCCCCCGCCCCCCCGCTTTAGGTATTAATGACAGCTGCACACTTGCCACCTCCTGCTGTGATTCTCAAAGCCCTCTCTCTCTCTTTCGCACGTGCAGTGTTAATATACCCCCCTGCCCCTCCACCCATCGATTTAGCTATTAATAACACTTCCGCCCCCTGCTGTGAAAAAAAACTATTTCATAACGTTTAAAAGCAGAGCACATGCACAAGTTTTTTATGTGACTCATTAAGCTGTGGAATAATAATCCTCTCTCTCTTTCTTTTTTTTTTATTTCTACAATACCCCATGCTGTTTGCTCAAATAATCCGACCCCCACTTTCTCTCTCAGGTCATTAACCTTTGCATGAATAATCCTGTCTGTGTGAGAGAGAGAGGCTTTCTCTCTCACTCTCTCTCAGCTCATTTGAAGGTCACAAACATGTTTTAACCTGTCTGTGTGAGAGAGAGAGGCTTTCTCTCTCACTCTCTCTCAGCTCATTCATTAGCCTCGGTTGAAAATTCAAATATGCTTTGCAATAATATTAAACTCATCTATAGCTATACCAATAAGTAAACTGAATGACCAAAACATGGTATTATTGAATCACGTGCACTACCTTTTGAATCTCGTGCACATGCACTCTCGATGTGAGGTGTGCAAGTGAAACTGGATCCTCCAATAGATTCATAGGCACCTGCTATTAGTAACATGGTTTCTAGGCAAACCCAACACACATAATCGCGTTTAGCATCATTAAATGTTGTTAGACACAAATAGGTGTAGAATGCTGGTGTACTTTTTCAGGTCATTAACCTTTGCATGAATGCACATGCCACGTTCTGTTGGTTTCCCCCTCATGATTAAAATTTTTTACATTTTTTATCCACTAAATCATATAGAGCATCCCAAAGTTCGTTTGTATCTGAAATAATTTGTATCGGGGAATCGTTAGAACAGCCATAGTGCAAATGACCCTCCTCACTTATAACTATATCTAGGAGATCATATATTTCAGATAAAATAGGATAGCAAAAATTCTCAGTTTTTGTTGCGGACAAAGTTCCATCATCCGCCTCAGTTGAAAATTTAATATGCTTTGCAATAATATCAAACTCGCTTACTGAAATAGCCATCAGTAAACGGGATAGTTTTTTAAATTTTGTATAGCTGTAGCATCGCATCCTTCCTCTATGATAGTTAAACACATACTGAATGACCGGCGGTTTGTTAGTTAGAAAAAGCCTCCAAAGGAACGTCAACCTCACCGCCTTATTGGAGGTCACTCTTTTTTTTTATTTGGGTAAAAAGAGGTTCACACAGGGCTAGGTCACATAAACCTGTGCTATGGAGAAAAACCCATTGTAAAAATTTACATTTCTTTCAACTCTACTTGTCCGTTCTCATGTTCGCATATTAATACAAAATTTCTCTTGTTAAAATCTGTCAAGTTCTCATTATTTAATACGCTTTTAAATTTATCACATAGTAATAAATCGAAATAAGAGTCTCCCTCACTGTCGGGATCGTCGAGATTTAGTAACACTCTGCCTGTACCATAAATTATTGCGCTTTCAACGGTCAGATACGAACCGAGAGGTACTGATTCTAGAGGCAACACCTCACGTGCCAAAGCGTTGAATGCGTCCACGCAGAACCGTCCCATCTTTCCTAATGATTCAAGCTTCTCAATTTCACTCCTTTTATGCATTCTCCCCAACACTGTTTGCGCAAGCGCAGTTTGTAGCTTCTTCCTCAATTTGTAATAATTTTTTAACGCAAAGCCTATGCGGCCTATAATAGGATAAATATTCGTAAACATCATTCAAATTTACACTGTTTAAAAAAATTTGTTTCAACTGTCTCGCAAGTCCAATGTTTTCATGAGTAGAATTTCTAATGGCATCCTCACACAAATCAAACCACTGCAGATATTCTCGTAATTTGTTCTCTAATTCTTTATCCGCACACATCCACTTCTGAGGATCCATTATCTACAACTAATTATTTATACAGCGGGATTAATACCGAAAAATTGATAGGTCTTCTACCAACTCCCACGCTACAAATTCTCACTTTGTGTGATTCCAACTCATAACCACAGTAAACGCATACGACCTTTTTTCCATCATAGTAAAATCCTTGTCTCGCATAATTTCTTTTGCTTGTTCTACTATAAAAAGCACAATTCCTCATACTTTTCATTCGATTATTTTCACAAGTATAATCCCCCTCCTCTCCTATCTTTGGAAGCGTGTTAGATGTTAATAGTTGCAAATAATGTTGTGCACTTATTAGAGCGCATCTCCCACCTTCTACATTTTTGTGTATGTTACAAACCTCAAAACACCACGTATCTTTAAACTTTGTGAAATTAGGTTTCGCGTAATATTCCGGTATGCAACGTACATCATTATGATACTTTTTCAAAAATGCCGCTTTTTCTGTTCCCTTTGTAAAAATGCAATCATACGCGCCGAGATATCCTCTTATCAATGAATCTGTAAACTCCGTCTCCCCCTCATCCCATAATATTTTATGATAATGTTGTTCTAACCAGGTAGCCTCGCGAAACATTTTCCAGCTCAAAGTAGATTTCGGAAAAGGCGGTTTAAAGTGTAGTACTACATAATTACCAGCCCGATCAACCAGCGCGAATTCTTTTAAAATTATTTGATTATTATCACCCTTAAACCAGTGTAGATCCGCAACGGCAAAATTCTTCTTCTTCTTTTCTTCCATGTCACACTGTATTCCCACTGTACGTGTTTTTCCGTCTTCACTAGCCTCAAAATCTCCAATCGCCTCTTGAAACAGCGAAGAAGTGGACATGTTGCTCTCTCACACACGCCCACACGAATGATAAATTATTTTTTACATTTCACCTTTTAAACATCCCCCTACCGGCAATTTATTGTACTTCTCTAACTAATGAGGTTAAAGGCGTGTATTCCATTATTGAATCGCTTATAAGAATACAATATGCCGAAGTCGAGTTTGGTAGTTCTTTACTAAATTCCATATCTAATCTTATATCTGTGGATGTTTTCAAATGATCAGATTGGTGTGAACAGTCAATCACAATTATTGGTGATTTTTCGCAAAACGCTTTAAAATCAATAGCGTTCCCATGTTCTGCATTTATAGTGCGATTATAGTAACTCGGCGCGAAATCTAAAAACATACGGTACATTATCTGCTTATTCCCCAACAAATTATCATAGGGATAATATTGACTGTTTAGAAATAATTTAACGTTATACAACTCGCACGAATCAAAATCAGACATTGATTTATTAATAGCATTTTTCCGAGCCGTTTGAAAGGCTAAAATTACATAGCGTGGAACATCTAAATGCGATGATGTTTTTATTGCCCACGAATGAATTCTCGATGTCGCCATGTTTGGAAATTCGTGAATCTCCCATCTTCTAAACGCAAGTTTTAAAGGACGATCAGAATCGAGTAATTTCAAAAATTTTAACCTTACGTGATCTTCCAAATGGATGTACGGAATTTTCCACTGTAGTTTATCAATTGTTAAAGAAACATTTGTTCCTGTAGCCGATTCAACGCAGTTTAGATCCGACGCACTTCTCAATAATACAAGCTCTTGTTTCAAGTTTAAAATTATTCGTTGAAAATCTTCGAAAAATGGTAACAAAAGTTTCAGTGGTACGCAAAAAATGAATTTATTATCCGTCAACTTATATCCATCTCTATCAAATCCTGCCAATTGGTATGTATTTGTATCGAAAACATTTTTCAAAAGCAATCCTTTAATTGTAGACGTAATTCCGACAAGTCTCGATTTCGCTACTTGCTGTCCCGCCAATTCATAACGAATCTCTTCAAACAGATGGCCCACCGCGTTGCTGACAAGTTTATATTCGGCATGCACCGGTGGATCCTCGGGTTTCGCACCCGGCTTTGTACATTTAACACTCCCCTCAATAAATAGAAACGATTTACAAGGCAGTGTGTATATATCCTGTTGATTTACAGGAAGCCTTACTTCATCCGAATTACCTAGTTTCTGTCCAGAATATGTTGTGTGCATGTGAAATTCGTACTTAGTAATATCAGAGTAAAATTGAATTTGACTATCGACATCTAGAATTTCACTTATTGCGGCTCCCGACATTTTTCCAATTAACTATAAATCCCAATTTTTTTAGTATTCTCGCGTTTTTAGCTGTTAATCTGTTTTTCGGCGTTAACATAGGTGTTAACGCTACTGAGCTTAAACTCCTACTGACGCTTTCTCTGTTCTCATCTCGACGCATAGGTACGGCATTGAATACAATAAAACCCATCTTCTAACTTTTCTCACGAATATGTAACCTCACAGTTATACTATCCCCTCGAAAATCGATAAGTGATCCGTCTTGATCGGTTACCGTCACATTAATAAACTGAATTCTGCGCGTATTGAGAGGTACATATATAATTTCTGCGGGCGTTTCATTAATCAAATAACCGGGCGGTACCCTCGGCAGAAATTCGTAAATAATATGCTTTTCATCTCCGTTAGCGAAGCTTCCACATGCTAAATTACACGACACCACGATTGTATTAATATGACTGATCGAGACTAAATGATTTGAATAATGCCATGTATTTGCTTCGAGTAGAAGTTTATCAAACCCAAGTGTCTTACCAATTGAATCGTCAAAAGTTAAATCTACTGGTTTATCGGAATAAATTCCAACTTTCATAGTGTTATTATTCGGTTGTATAACAAGACTCTCATCGCTCAAGTTCAATTTCAACTTTATAGCGCTTATTATATTATCAATTTCGTACGATCCTGTATCAAGATTCACCAGTTTATCTCCATATTTAAAACTGGAATTTTTCCCCCTTATTATATTCGGTATACTATTAAACGTCCACAAGTTAACCAATCCAATTTCCCATTCGCGATTTTTATCCAATTCCAGAGCGTGGTTTAAATTCTCATATAGATTACTTGTTTTTGAGGTTAGTGTAATAACAGTCATCCCTCACTCAGCTAATGCTTTTAACACAAGCGTAAAATTACAACTGGTTAGCAAGAAACAAAATCACTAGGTGCCCACAAATGTCTGTGTTTACCCGCTGCAATTGGTTGGTATTATAGAATATTTTTACATTATTTTCTTTTTCCCAATATTTTGCCAATTCGCATGGCGGTTGCAAGTCACCGATCGGATCAAAATAATACACATTTTTTCCTCATTTAATATATGCAGTCCAATGTGTTCCCATTCCAATCTGTTTGTCTAAATTAACAATTGCGAGCTCATTATTTCGAATTTTACTCGGAAGTGTATCAATCATATATATGCCCCTTAGTGGTATATCTAATAATTTGCACCATTTTATCAGGTCATAGTTTGACAGCGGGCCGTTCATCTTTGCGTTTTTCTCCGTCTTTTCCTCTGCTTTTTTCCTCCTTGCTTCTTTTTAACCTTAGGAAATAGTGTTACACCGTATTGGGTGGGAGGTACTAGTATTCTTCCGCCTGTTGGATATGGTTTCAGATAAAAACCGCGACCAGCAATATGATTTTTTAACCTATTGATCGCCTTTTGCCTAATACTATCACTATGCGTTTTTCTAACTCCCCTCGTTTTTCGTTTTCTCAAACCTCCACCAAATGCGGATTTCGCTTTCATAATGTTTGTAACAAGATAAGAATATGCCCTCTCAGATAACCCCGTTTTTGGGTCCTTGAAAATTTCCCAAGCTCCATCTGCCAAGTGCCTGTCAGCCTCCGCCCGCGTCTTGTTATCAGATGCTCGGGAGTAAACTATGTCGTGCGTCTTACATAAATCATCAAGACGGTTTATTCCTTTATCTCCACGTGCTAACCTCGACCTTAACCTCGTTCCTGGACCGCAGAAATTATACCCATCTAGGTGGGCTTCTACAGGTAATAAGTCAACCCCCCTATTTATCACTGTACCCAAAATATTCCCAATTTTTGATAAAATACCTCTACCACGCTTACGAACAAAGCGGCGCCTTTTCTTAACAGTGTTCATCCTTTAAAGGTTAAACATAAACTGAACTGTAATTACTACTACTACTACATAATTGATTAGTTTTCTTCAAAAGAAAATTCGATTTTTCATTAAAAGTCTTGGCACAATTTGCAAGAACGCTATAGTATTTGTAGAAATTACAAACTGTTTCTCGCTCATCAACCATAAATTTATACCAATGTATCAACCCAATTTCAAAGGAAATTGGTGTTTTATAATACGAATTAACGCAAGATTTAATATTGAATAAAGTATGGTTTCTCAGTGAAGTTGACGATCCAAAGGAATTGAAAAGAAATTGCGTATCATTTCGTTTCTCATGCAGATTGCACGATTTATCTTTATTTAAAAGTAGTACGGTGTTTAGACAGCATAATAGAAATATAAATAGTACTATCGTTTTCCAGACGTGCCGCATCGCCAAAGCACATTCCATGTTGACAGATGCAAACATACTGATAAAAATAGAACACCGTGTTGAGGGGGAGAAGCGAGCGCGTGCCAGCGAGAGCTTCCTGCGAGCTTCCTTCTTTTAGCTGCACACCTACTCCAAAGAGGAATGCTCATCGCATCCCGCAATCCTTTTTTAGCTAGCCGCGCACACCGCTAAAAGATCATTCGCGTTTTGAACGTCATAGTTATCAGATCAAAAAAGTGCGATCATCTTTATCAGTTTGAAAGCGTCACAACAGTTTGAACTTTAGCTATCCGCGCACAGCGATAAAAGACCATTTGCGTTTTGAACGGCGCAACAAGAAGAGTGATCATTTTGAAAGCATCACAACAGTTTGAAACAAAGGTGAGCAATAATAATTCAAATCTTTATTTACATTAATCAATTATAACAAACTCGAAATAAAGCCACAAAATAATCAAACTCGAAATAAAGTCAAACTCATAAAAATTATCTTCAACCCAATCACGCATTTTTACAAGTTTTTGGGTAAATACTGTTAGTGCAAAAAATCTTGCATATTAAATTGGAGCAATTGTAATAGTAATAGTAATTGTTCAATAATATTTACAATAAATCTTCTCACACCTTAATGCAGATGGCACCTCCATAATCTGATAATAAGTGTGCATAATCCAAATTTTTAAACATCAATCTGATCCATTTTTCCCTATTTTGTATGTTTCAGTTCCAACTAGAGACGTTCCAAGTCTACAACAGAGCGCAAGTGATTCCTCGGCTTCCTCGTTGTGCAGGTTTGTTTACTTTTTCAATTAATTCTCCTCCTTCTCCTTCTCCTCCTCCTTCTCCTTCTCCTCCTCCTTCTCCTTCTCCTTCTCCTTCTCCTTCTCCTCCTCCTTCTCCTTCTCCTCCTTCTCCTTCTCCTCCTTCTCCTCCTCCTTCTCCTCCTCCTTCTCCTTCTCCTTCTCCTCCTCCTTCTCCTCCTTCCCCTTTAAGACTGTTCTTATTATATATACAAAACGATGCATGACACAGTTTTTTCGAATCTACAATAATTACTTTACAATATACACATTGCAAATAACCCGTTTTATGTAGAAAAAATCCATTACTCGCGAAATATTCAGCATTTCTTTTAAAAACCAATATCCTCTTATTAAATGAGTTTGACCAGTGAGGCATCGATCTTTGATAAAATGTCTTTATTCGCTGGTCGTAATCCCGAAGATTATTAAAATTTTCATTCTCGATAGAAATATTATGCATTCTCATCCACCCACAATTCGGACTATGTTTTTCATGTTCTTTTTCGGGATCATCTGTTATTAACCATTTTTCCAAACCAACTAAACAAAACACGCACTGCACTGAGTCTGGTGGCGTCTTGAATACAAATCCCAGTTTAGCTAAATGTTTAGGCGATAAAAGGGGAGATTCGAATTTTTTCCATCTCTCATCAAAACTTAATAACCTCAATCTTTCGTACATTAAAACGTGTGATTGATCCATAGTGTGCCGATCAACTTCTAATCCACTACTAACTTGTTTGTTTTAGATCAGTTGTACCAGCGGAGTGTAAGAGAGCACACATCTGAGTGAGAGGATACATCTGAGAGAGAGCATACATCTGAGAGAGAGCGCACATCTGAGAGAGAGAGCACACATCTGAGAGAGAGTTCATCATTTGCCATCACCCTTTTACAATGTAAGTAGCGATTATTGACTGCGCATTATTTCGAATTATTTTTCTCGGTAGAAACTATTATTCTGCAGAAAACACATTGCATGCGAGTATCTCCATTCAACTAATTCTGCTGCCGATTGTTGTACATTGGAGGAGTAAACTTACGTTCAGTATTCCTACTTAGTTTTACCAACACACTTGAGTGTTTGAAATAATTTACAATTTTTCCCACACCGAAATTTTCTGGATGAATTACACAAAAATTTATCAATTTTGTTGTTACACATATTAAATGTATGATAGATGCCATTACACGATTCGTGATGGTTATCTGCAATATGTAATTGCATTATTCGATAAAAACAAGTATCTGAATTACATTCTCCAATAAATTGGTGTAATGGTTCATTGAGTGCAGGATTTATACACATGCAATAGTGTCCATATTCTCTTCCATAGCACTCATAGCGGTGGAAGCGTAATTTATGTATTAATTGTTTTTCGAACGAGGATTTATTTTTAATAAACTTTTCTTCTTCCTCGTCTACCGCCACGTTTATATCCATAGATATAATCTGTTTCACACTCATAATCTTTTTTAACCTTTCAGTTGGAGAACACAGTGGAATCGCTTCCTTTGAAAGTCAATCATTCGTAATTTAGAATAGTCCGTGGTGATCAACTTCTAATCTGCTACTAACTTTTTGTTTTAGAGAGCAGAACGATTTCACAATGGCTCATACGACGGAGAAGATTCGAGGTTTGAACGGCAGCGCAGCTAGATACAGATTCACGTATCTGGAGGAGGAACGTGACATCAAATCTACGCTGGAATCAAGCAGGGAGGAGGTGCTGCAGCTTATCGTCGACGAGTCGCACCAGTTCAACAGGAATGTGAAGTGCTTTATTGTTTTAAATGTTCTCATGCATAAAATAGTGTTGTTGGGTGAAGAGAACGAACAAGTATCAGCTATTGTGAACTTCCATAGCTATTCTGCACAAATTGAACAGTGTGCTTCAAATTCTGTCGATTTAAACAATTTTTTTGCAAATGCTATTGTAAAAATTTTATCTTCTTTTGACAAGTTTGTTAGATTTGGCAGTGGTTGGGTTATAAAAAAGATCCAATCGTTGGATCTCAACATAATTAGGCATACAGCGATTCGTGGTTCCTCATCCTCATATGTAGAGACTCCCGATTTTATTAAGAAAAAGAAATGCGTAATTAACGTGAAAAATTTCAATGACGAGAAATGCCTTTTGTGGTCAATTTTATCTTTTTTTCATTACCGGCGTGATAACATGAGTGTTGAATATTTGAGCAAGTTTGCTCACACAGTCAACACAAACGGGGTCAACTTTCCTTCCAGTTTGCAAGATATTAAGAAATTTGAAGCTTTAAATCCCGATATATCCATAAATGTAATTGCATATGATAAAAAAGTATTTTTCCCGTACAAGTGTAGCGCTTACAGAAACCGTACTCACCAAATTAATCTTTTGTTGCTAACAAGCGAAACTTATCCTCGAAAATCTCATTTTTGCCTCATCAACACCGCAAACGGGAAAAACGGGTTGTCTCGGCTCTTGAGTCATCTTACAAAAAGAGGGCATCAAGTACATGTTTGTGAATTCTGTTTCCATCGTTTCACAACAAATAAATCGTTGAACGTGGATGGAAAACTAAATTTGGAGAAGCACAAAGAGCACTGTTCAAAATTCAGCCCGCAGAGAACAGTACTTCCCAAAGAAGGGGAAACTCTCAAATTTACAAATTATACTGCAACATTGAAAACAAAATACACGATTTATGCCGATTTTGAATCGTTTATTGTACCAATAAAGAGTGGGGAAGAAAAAGAAGAAGAAGAAGAAGAAGAAGAAGAACCGCGCATCACAAGTAGCTTTACAAAAAAGGCGACTCGACACGTTCCATGCGGATACTGTTTTGTAGTGGTGAACATAGAGGGGGAAATTTGCCACGGGCCGATCATCTATCGGTCGCGAGATATGGAGGAGAAGATCATTGAGAAATTTCTAGATGAAATTACAAGTGTGGGAGAACTGCTCTATCGGGATATGAAGAGTGAAATCCCAATGTTTGAATTGAGTGAAGAGCAACAAAGAGATTTTAATAGTGCGGAAAAATGCGGGCTGTGTGGGAAGGATTTCTTGATTGGCGACATCAAGTGTAGGCATCACTCGCACGAAACAGGTTCATATATTTGCGCAGCTCATCAAGCCTGTAATTTAAATGGGAAATCACCTGATTTCATACCCTGTTTTATGCACAACTTTGGGGGGTATGATTGCCATCATATTGTGCAGGCATTAGGCAAGTGTAAAAAACCAATACGCTGCATTGCTCCTTCAGCAGAGAAGTTTTTCTCAATCACGGTGGGAAAAATCAAGTTTTTGGATAGCCTAAAATTCATGAACGCTTCGTTGGACAGTTTGGTGAAAAATTTGTCAGAAGGACAACAGACAGAGTCAAAATTCAAATCTATGTTTGCAGTGTTTAAAAGCGTTGAACAACGACAACTGCTTATTAAAAAAGGAGTATACCCCTACACATATATTGACTCTCCACAGAAATTTGAAGAAACCTCCCTTCCCCCAATCGAAAGTTTTTACAATGATTTGTCGGATTCGCCTTTAGAAGAAAGGGAGTACGCGCATGCACAGAATGTTTGGCAAACATTCAAGATAAAGAATTTGGGAGATTATCATAATTTGTATCTGCTTTGTGATACACTCCTTTTGTGTGACGTTTTTGAGGATATGAGGTCATCAATGTTTGAGAAATACGGTTTGGATGTGACTCATTTTTTAAGTCTTGCGCATTATTCGTGGAATTGCATGCTGCATTTCACAAAAGTTGAACTCGGCTTGATAACAGATATAGATATCTACTTGATGGTCGAGCAAAATGTGAGAGGCGGTTTAGCTGTAATACCCCATCGGTATGCTGAGGCTAACAACCCTTATATGGGAGCAGATTTTGATGCAAGCAAACCGACAAGCTATATACTCTATCTCGATGCGAATAATTTATATGGGTACGCAATGTGCGAACCTCTGCCTGATGGAAATTTTCAATTTCTATCTGAGGATGAAATCAGTCAAGTTGACTTTTTCAACTTGGCTGATGATTCAGAGTATGGGTACATTCTCGAGTGTGATCTCCAATATCCCAAAACGTTACACGACAGGCACAATCATTTTCCGCTAGCGCCGACAAAAGAAGAAGCACCTCACCATCTATTGTCTGACTACCAGAAACATGAGGGACAGAAATCGTCGACAAAACTATTGGCTACACTGTACGATAGGGAAAAATACGTTTTACATTATAGGAACTTGAAACTGTATGTACAACTAGGAATGTGTCTTAAACGCATTCATCGTGTCGTAAGGTTCACGCAATCTCACTGGCTTAAGCCCTACATCGATTTTAACACAGAGTGTAGGAGAAATGCTAGAAATACATTTGAAATTCAAAATTTTAAGGCGATGAGTAACCTTATTTTTGGAAAATCTTTACAATCCGACCGCACCCACTGTCAGGTAGAGCTTGTCACCGATGAAAGGAGATTGGATAAATTAATATCGAAACCTCTGTGCAAGCGATGGCATATTTACAATGAAAATGTAATCGGAGTGTTTCTAAGAAAACCTGAAATCTCGCTGAAAAAACCAATTTTTGCCGGCTTCACTATTTTAGATTTGAGCAAACACCTCATGTTTGACTTTCATTACAACAAGATTTTGAAAATGTACCCTGTTGAATGTGTGAAGCTGCTTATGAGTGATACAGATTCTGTTTTGTACAGTATAAGAACAGAGGACGTCTTTTCCGACATTAAGAATAACCTAGATTGGTTTGACACAAGTGATTATCCTCCATCACACATGTGTTACTCTTTAAAAAATAAGAAGGTTGTTGGGAAATTTAAGGACGAAGCAAATTCAAAGATCATAACACAGTTTGTCGGTTTGCGTCCCAAGCTGTATTCCTTCAAATATATGGACGATGCAGCTGTTATTACAAAGAACACAGCGAAAGGAGTGAAAAGGAATGTTAAGGATAGGTGCTTATCATTTGATTTATACAAGAAGTGTTTATTTGAGAGAAGCACACATTACGAGAGGTTCAACATGATAAGAAGTTATTCGCACAAGATTTATCAAATAGAATGTGCAAAAACGGCTCTCTCATGCTATGATGATAAAAGATACATCATGCCCAATTCGGTTGACACCTTGGCATGGGGTCATTACAGAATAGGTGAGGAGGGGGAGGAGGAGGAGGAGGAGGAGGTGGAGGAGAAGGAGGTGGTGAGAGGGGTGAAGAAGTGAGTAGAACCTTCCTCTCCAAGTGCGCAGCAGCGAGTGAGTAGTGGAGAAGTGAGGCGTGCTGCTTCACAAAAAGAGGGTGGCTAAAAATAGTTTACCTACGCGTCGCGTGCCTAGCCAGTTGAGATACAATCGCGCGTGTGTGATGTTGACAAAAATGAATGAACTTAGACATAGATTAGCACAAGAATTGCATTCTGTTCTAAGAGTATATTTTAATAGGAGAAAATATGAGATTAAAAGTGAGGTGGATCTGCTTCAGGCAGATTTAATTGATATGAGCTCGCTGGCGAGAGATAATTCAAATTTTACTTTTATTTTAGCTGTAATTAACTGTTTTTCTAAATATGCTTATTGCGCAGCAATAAAATCCAAAAGTGCCGGCTCTGTGTATGCTGCGCTTGAGCCTATTATTCGTAAAAATAAAAATGTTAAACTTTTTCAAACAGACCAAGGTACCGAATTTTTTAATACAAAAGTAAAAGCATTATTGGATAGGTATAATATTAAACATTACCATGTTTTTAGTGAGAAAAAAGCTGCAATAGTCGAACGTTTTATTAGAACTATTAAATCAAAAATCTATAAATATTTAACGCAGCATGGAACAAAACGATGGGTAGGAGCATTACCAACATTGGTTAAAGAGTATAATAATGCTTTCCACAGAACAATTCAAATGCGGCCATCTGATGTTCGCAAAAAACATCGAAATCATATAATAGCATCACTTAATAAGGCGGCCAATGAGAACTTACGTTTGAAATCTAAACGAATAAAACCGAAATTTAAATTGGGCGATGTTGTACGCATTAGTAAGTACAGACAGGTTTTCGACAAATCGTATAATATTAATTGGAGTGGGGAATTATTTATAATTCATTCAGTCTATCCGACTAAGCCACCTACTTACATCTTGCGTGATTTGAAAGGGGAAATAATTTCTGGCCGTTTCTATGAAGAAGAAATGAAAAAAACAAAGCTGGATGAGGAGGAGCAGAAAGTTTATTTAGTAGAGAAAATTATAAGGAAAAATAAAGATAAAATATTGGTTAAATGGTTAGGTTTCAGCGAACCTACATGGATTGAGAGAAAGAATTTACTAGGTTGAGAACAGTATTGTAAATACTATGTATTATATTGTAAATACTATGTATTATATTGTAAATACTATGTATTATATTGTAAATATGTATTATATTGTAAATAAGCGAAATGTTGTATATTGGAAAAGAACTGAAAAATATTATCAATAAATTGATATAATATGTTGAAGCATGTGTTTTATTCAGTTATCCATTGACTATCATAGTGATACAATGGTAAAGGATACGACCATACCCATCATCAATTTTGATGAGGTTATTACAGGTAAACCGAACATTGGCAAGAGTAAAAATGGTAGTTTATTACCGCATAATGCACGCATTATCCTGATTGGAAGATCCAACAGTGGTAAGACAAATACGTTATTGAATTTGATTTTCAATAAAAACGGATTGAAATTTAAACATTTATATGTATACAGTAAGTCATTATATCAAGATAAATATGAATTTTTGAAAAAGGTGTTTTCAAAGATAAAATGTGTTACTTTTCATTTATCAGACAATACTGATATGATAAAGCATCCCAACAAAGTTGAGAGAAACTCTCTTGTCATTTTTGATGATTTACAATTAAGCAATGTACCTCAAATTCGTAATTACTTTACAATGGGTAGACATCGCGAAATTGATACGGCCTACTTGGTACAAAGTTACGGTGCGATAATGAAACATCACATCCGAGATAATTGTAACGTATTGATTATTTTCAAACTTGATCAATTAAATTTGAAATTAATTTATAGGGATTTTGTGGGGGAAGATATGAGTTTCAGTGAGTTTAGAAAACTATGTTGGGAGGTGTGGTCAAAAGGTGCTCACAAATTTCTCTCAATTTTTACTGAATGTAAGGCTGAAAATGGAAGATACAGAGAGCAATTGGATAAATTCATAAAGATTCCTTTGCAATGAGGTAACTTCGGTGTTTGCACGTTTTTTGTTCATTCAACGTTTGATCATACTTGGGATATTACACAAAGAGTAAGCTAATGAAGAAAATTAATATGCGTAAGAAACGCGGTCGTGCCGCTCCTACCGCTGCATCATCTGTTGGGGAGAGAAGCAGTTTAACAGATAGAATTAAAAAGTTGAGAAAAACTATTTTGGATAAGCATAGGAATTTATTGGGTTTTCAAACACAGAGTGAAGAATTTAATCGTAAAAGGTTGGAACCAATAATTACTCCATTAATTGAACTCAAAAAGAGCACAATCTCTGCCAATGAAACAGTAAAGCGCGAAAAAGAACACAAGGTTGAACCGTTGGTAACGGAGAAGGAGAAGGAGGAGGAGGAGGAGGTGGAGGAGAAGGAGGAGGATGGGGAGGAAGATGTAAATATTTCTGCTAATGATAAATCTGCTTTCTTTGATTCGACTTTGAATATTACTAACCGTCGCACTCGAATAGAAGAAATTTTAGATAACTATTTAGGTGTGTTTCATAACGAGAAATTAGATAATTCTATTCCTTACGGTATACGTTTTGATCATAAACAAAATTTATATTTTATCGGCGATGAGCCCGTAAGTTTTGATGATGTTTTTATAACTGTCGGCGAACAAAGGTTTAGAATGACTCATGGTTTGTTGGAGCTATTGTTTAACAGTAGGCCAAATTCAAATCTCTACAATAACAAAGATTTGGCGAAATATAAAAAAATATTATCACTGACATCTGTACATATTAATAACCAGGGTTACGTAATTCGCAATTCTGGTAAAAAATCTCAAATTATACAGAAACTTTTTCCACCCAAAAAACGTTCAAAGTATGGGAAGGGATTATTGAATTTTGTTAGAAATAAATCACGTGATAGAAACTACATATTCTGGGATGATGTTAACGAACTAGTCGAACGGTTATTTATTTTAATGGGTTCAAAAAATGCAGGAAATTCAGCTCACGATATTGAAATCGATTCGATATTGCAAGAACTGCGGGAAGCTAACTTTATACAGTAAAAAAGCGAGGACAGGCCGTGTTGGCGGGAAGCTGTTCGGTAGAGCGAAAGAGGAGAGAAAGAAATATGAGAGAGATGAGGCTGGGTGAAACCGGCTGTTGCGAAAGAGTATGTTAGAAGAAATGCGGAGTGGGCGCCCCCTCACCCCTCTGCGAAACATCGTGTAAAGTGAGAATAGCCGACTAAAGACACGAGCTGGGGTGGTGACGTCAGTGCTGTTCCTTCTTGACAACCAACACAAATCGGAGCATTGGAACCTCTTCGCTGGAGCGGATGTACCGAGGTGTTGATAATTAATTTCGACATTCGAACAATGAACACTGACCGATTCGGACGAATGCATCGTCCGCATGCGAAGCAATTAGAGGAGTTAAAAAAATTAGTAGCAAATTTTGACAAGTTGAAATTTGAATTGGGTGAGTTGAAGAAGGCTGTTTTAACTAGAACAGAATTTAACAATGAAAGAAGCCAACTTGTGTCATTTGAAAATCTCAATAGTGGATTAAGTATAATTAACAATGTGTTGGAAAAACGCATGCATGATTTAGAACAGGTTGTTTTAACTAGGAGAGAATTTGAGCAGGAGAAGGCTAGTGTGCTGGTGAGTAGACATACCCTCAATAATGAGATGAAAATTATTAGCAAAGAGGCAAAGGCAGAAAGAGATAAACTACTCACTCGAGATGAATTCAATAGGGAAAATTTACTCACTAAAAAAGAGTTTATAATTGAAAAAGCAGGATTCATCTCATATGAACAACTTAACACAGCTGTAAAAATATCACAGGACCTATTAATGGATTATGTGCATAATAATCGAGATTTCAAGAGGCATTTAAATGATCTGATGTATAGATATGCCTATTTGATAGAAAAATGTGTAATGGCTGCCAGAACGTTTGATTATAAAGAGTTGGAGGGACGAGGTCTATTGCCAGAACATACTGTTGGCGAATTTCTTCGACGAATTGATATGAATGAGCCAACGATAAAATATGATAGTAGTTTGTTTTTACCTCCCCAACAAGAACGTCTATTACAACGCTATCAATCTAGGAATCGAGGAGTGTAGAAGCATTCTATTTCTGTGTACAGCCCCCCACCTGCTAGGCACGCGTTGCAACTGTTAAATTCTAAGGTTAATGACCTGAGAGCGTGTCTCTCTCTCACACACACATAAAACATGTGCACGTGCTCTGCTTTTAAACGTTATGAAATAGTTTTTTTTTCACAGCAGGGGGCGGAAGTGTTATTAATATCTGAAGCACTGTCCGGGGCTGGGGGGCAGGGGGGGTATATTAACACTGCACGTGCGAAAGAGAGAGAGAGGGCTTTGAGAATCACAGCAGGAGGTGGCAAGTGTGCAGATGCAATTAATAGCTAAAGCGGGGGGGCGGGGGCGGGGGGTTACGGATAAGAGCAAATATAGATATAGTAATTGCAAGCAGGTATATATAGATATACAATTGAAAGCAAATACATAGATATAAAGCTGTATGTTCTATATTTATTGGGAACCTTCTGTGAGAGGTGGGGTCAGGGGGATAGGTCCTCTCTCATTGGTGCTTGCGGGGGGTCCCCCTTTAATCTATTGGGAATAAAGTGGGGGCACATAGGGAAGGGGGTATGTGACCTTAAAAACAAAATGGCTGACTGCGACAGGGGGGAAGAGGTGGGTGTTTACAAAATGTCTGAGCAGGGGGAGGGGGGAAGGGGGGTGGCCACGCCCCTCTGTCTTGTGATTGGGTACGCTGAATCGGCTAATAACCCCTACTTGTAAACATGGAGAGCCTACAGTTTTAGAGGTGGGTTCCGAACCACCGGGAAGTGATTTTACAGCAGAGAATAGTCTTCTTAGCTGGCCAATCCAAACGGTCACCCTTACTGAGAGAACACAGGAGAGCGTTGCTTATCGTATCTGATTGAACAGATACCTGCAACGGCTCACGTCTATCACTTTCCATTTTTTGGAGATATTATAGATTGCTAGGGCACTAGTGCTTGACTACGGGAATCGACGTATAAATCGAAGGAGAAGATGGAAGAGAAAAAGATGAAGAAGGAGGTGGAGTAGAAGAAGATGGTGAAGAAGAAGGCGTAAGAGAATTGGAAGGAGAATGAGTAGGAGAAGGAGGTGGTGTTGGAGGATTGGGAGGACGAGAACACGAAGAATTATTGAGACATAGAAGAAATAGAAAAAAGGAAGAGAAAGGAAGAGAAAGAAAGAAGAGAAGACCATGAAGAAGAAGGTGGAGGAGTAGATGAAGATAACGTAAAAGAAGGGGTAAGAGAATTGGGAGGAGGATGAGTAGGAGGAGGAGGAGGTGTTGGAGGATTAGGAGGTCGAGAACACGAAGACGTAGAAGAAATAGAAAGAAGGAAGAGAAAGAAAGAAGAGAAGATGATAGAGAAGAAGGTGAAGGAGTAGAAGAAGATGGAGAAGAAGAAGGGGTAAGAGAATTGGAAGGAGGATGAGTAGGAGGTGTTGGAGGATTAGGAGGACGAGAACACGAAGAATTATTAGGACGTAGAAGAAATAGAAAGAAGGAAGAAAAAGAAAGAAGAGAAGATAATGGAGAAGAAGGAGGAGGAGGAGGGAATAGGAGATTGAAGGACGAGGAGGTGTTGGAGAAGAAAAAGAAGAAGAAGGAGAATAAGAAGAAGAGTAGGAGAGTTATGAGGAGGTAGTGGAGGAGTATGAGAAGAAGAAGAAGAAGAAGAAGAAGAAAAAGAAACAGAAAGAAGCAGAAGAAGAAATTCACCTTTACCAAAACTTAATCACGTTTAAGCATAGTTCCTCCATAGGTAGTCCCATATTGTACTAGTAAGTGAAGTACTAGGCTCTCTCTGTAAGGGTGGCCGATTGGATTGGCTAGCAATAGACTGTGTTCTCTGCTGTAAAATCACTTCCCGATGGTTCGGAACTCACCTGAAATTGCAGGTCCACCATGTTTCCAATAACATGGTTCAAACGGCGAGGTGGAACTACCCATGAGAGTATCCCCACCAATAAAAACCATACGCATTTATTTTTATAGTTAACAAATCATCACCAAACTGTTAATAATTAATTTAATAATTTTTTCCTTCGATCCTATAACAAATAATAATTAACCGTACATTATATATATATAATTCTACTCATTTTTTATCAATCCATATAATTACACACACACACACACACACATATATATATATTGTCACGGTGCAAATTTCACCAACCCCAAATCAACATTAATATCATAATTAATCTGAGAAAACAAGGTTTAATTTGTAACATTAAATACTCACTCAGAATTATCAATTATATTATTTAATTTTACATAAACTTAGATGCACAATCATTTGCCTAATTTGTTAAAACAGCGTCCTACAATGGGCTGGAATACAAAAGTTGTTTACTTTATGTGAAAGGTTAGCTTGTCGACTGTCTTGATAAAACCGGCTTATCAAACAGCTGTTACCGGTTAGTAATGCCACTTTCCTTTTCGCTAAAATATTCGTATTGTTATTTATTTCTTGTATTTTTGTTATCTGATCAACTTGGGAAATCTGCTTATGCTTGTCCTGCTAATTATTAATTTCTTTAATTTAATTATTATTTCCTCCAACTTTCAATTTGTTTAATTTTCTTACGTATGGTACACCGTACTTAAAAATCGGGTGTAAGCTCCTCATTGGAGGAAATTAACTTCTTGTACTACGATTGGCGGATTTACCGCATGACGAAGCCCCTTCTTCAAGTACTGTGACCAGAGCTTGAAGAAGGAGACACTTCACGAAAATCTAGGCTGGCTAAGGGAGAGGTCCCGTTTTTAAACCTCCCCTACTCAATAATTTTAATTTAAATAGTAATCCGATCTAGTCAAATTTTAATGATTTTATAACTGTTTTAAAATCCCGCCGTTTGATCGCAACCCAAAGATTGCTGAATTTAAATAGTGAACCAATTAAAATCTTAAAAATATTCGCGATCGACCACGAGGATCAATCCAAGATGTCTGAGGGTGACGCCAACTAGTGACGAGCCAAAGAAGAAATATAATACTTCGACAAGTGCGCGTAAATTGGGCCCAAATATCTGATATGTGCGAAATATATTATTCATGAAAGGTTTATACAAATAATCGGCATATCTAATTGTAAATTGCCATCAAACTACTCTCTTGGAACTGAGATATCCTTAGGCTAAAGACCTAACGCTCACATGAACAATTTATTTATTGTATCATTATTTAACTTCAAATATTAGTGATAGGATTTGAAGGCGAGAGTTGCGTCTCCGCATATGAATTGCTATCTCTCATCATTTTTTAAACTCAATAATTTCAATTTACGCTTATTAAAAATCCATTGTAATTTTAAAATCTTAGTTCTGATTTATAATCCTTGCTCGACCCTGGCTGCAGATTATAGTTATTTATTATTTCAGCGGACCATCAAGCGGTATAGCCGAGAGCGATATATTACCTCAGTAACATTCTGGTTTGTCCTTGTTGAAGGACACATAGCATTAATTCTTTCAATTATTTATTGGAAGGATATTTGTATCAGGATTATTTCTCATAGCTTTTCCACCTCGCTAGCGAGAATTGCGAGGAGAGTGCAACAAGCAAGAGTTGCATGTTCCGCACTCGATCTTCGCTCGCGAGAGGGACTTAGCTGAATTATTCCTGATTTTTAATATATCTTTCTTTGTTGGATTATAGTTGCGTGGGCGTAAGTCACAGCTATTCTGTGTATCACCCCGCAACTGTATTCCGCAAGGACAGTATTTTCTTGTATGGGTTGAGCTGGAGTGGTGTGTCCTCACAATTCTTCGGGAATTTGCCCGACTGCAGCTTCCGGCCATCAAAAATTATTTTAAGCGCATATAAGGTACACACCCCCCAAATCGAATGCCATAGAAGTGGTTCGCCCAAACAGGGACGGATTACAAACCCATAATATATATATATATATATATATTTATTCATACATATTATACAATGGTCTATTCATATATATATATATTATACAACCAGAGAATAGGTAACATTCGCTGTACATATATTTACATGTTAACACACACACACACACACACACACACACACATATATATATATATATATATATATATATACTCAATGGTAACAATAGTAATTGGTATCACAGCTTTGGTACAACAGAAATTAAACACGTAATCAACAAAAAGGCTGGAACAGAATGGGTGGGAGAGAGAAAGACAAATGGTGAGAGGAAGAGGGAAACATAAAATCGATATTAATTCGCATGCAGGCTCATCTGGGCCCCCCTTCCTCCTCTTTAAACCTCCCTATTCATATCCATTCCCCCCTCCCCTCTTATAATAATCACAAAGTTGAGCTTTCCAAATATCTAAACAGCAGTTTGATGCACTAATTGAACACCCTCGTTACTAATTTATGCAAACGCTCTTTCTCACAACCACGCACGCTCGCTCTGTCTCTTTCCCTCAGGTTAAGTACTCGAATGGACGAATTTTTGTCCAAACTTCGCCTTTTCATGTAAATGCATCACTTAGAACTTCATTTCATTAGCTCTACCCATTAGATCAATGCTAATATTTCCAACAGAATGTAAATAGTATCAACCAGGTCTACTTTCTATGTGATACTATAATATTTTATGTAAGCGCACATTTAAAAAAATTGTAAATTTATCATGAATAAAGTACTCTAATCTAATTTTATCTAATCCCACTCACTCATTATTTCTTGCTCACTATCTTTTTCCCGCTCTCTTTTCTTTCATTCTTTCTCACACTCTCTCTCTCTCTCTTTAGAGAGAGAGAGAGTAGGTTGAGTGTAAGAAAGGGCTATTTTGCCCTAACTCCGCCCTTTTGTGTAAATGCATCACCTTGATATTACAATTCATATATTATGCAAATATTCTTATTAATGTCAGTAATCTAACTTACAAAACAGTGTAATAGTAACCTTATACTAGTTTTCATATAACTTGGCAGCAGTTGGGTTCAGAACTAGCAAGTCCTCCCATCTTCTACATGCTGCCAAGCTATATGAATACTACTATATTGTCTTGTATCTATTTTTCATCTATCTTCCATGATTTTAGGTGATGTCATTCATTGTAAGGTAATAGTCAGTAGTCATACAAATTGTACTTTTACTCGAATAAAGCTATCTGAATCTGAACCCTCTCTCAATAAAGACAAGTTATCTATCTATCTCTCTTTCTGTCAGTCCCTTGTAAATTAGCAAAATACAACAATATTTAAAAAAAATACTATCTACTATTGGTAGCCCAACCTAACCTCCTTTACTCTCCTTCTTCGACTCCTCATTCTTCTCTTTCTCTTCCTTCCCTTTTTCTCTTCACCTTCTTCTTCTGCTTCTCCTCCTCCTCCTCTTCCTTTAAATTCTCCGTGTGAAGTATTCTCTGCTATAAAATCGCTTTCTGGTGGTTCGGAACCCTCCTCAAGCAGTAAAGGTCGAACTTATCAATCACCATTATCATTCAACTCATTACCCACGCACAGGTCTGAAACCTATGTGAGCCCAATTAACTGCTACTAATAAGATAACTGCTACTAACGTAATTAACTGCTACTAAATAAAATACTAAGCGTGTGTCTTTTATTGAAGAGGAGACCCTTTCGGGTAGTTCCACCTTGCCATTTCAGCCTAGTTATGGGGAACATGGTGGAACTACAATTTTAGGTGGGTTCCGAACCAACGGGTAAGTGACAACAATGTTTTAAGTCATAGAAACGCGGTCACTCATCGGATACTACTACTAACTCTGTTAAAACAAAGGTGTTACCTAACTACACCGTATATGAGTATCATTGGAGAGCCAAAAATTAACTATATCATTGCTGCGAATGTTTCCAATTACAAGAGAGAAAAATATATGTTTGCACCAGGGATTGTCAATTTATCTCAAATTTGTTCATCATACAAGTATCTTGGTGTAACAGTAGACAATTATTTTCGATGGCATATACACATTAAAAATGTTTGTAACAGATTGAAACAAGTTTTAGCCAAAATGCATTATGTGAAAGATGTGATTCCTAGTAAAGAAAGAGGATGATGTATAAATAGCTTTGGGTGAGTCTATCATGACATATGGTTTACATATGTTCAGAAGATATTCTTATGTTTTTATTAGTGATTCACCTAGAAGCCTTTCAAATGCCGGACTTGAAAGGTCCGACTTGAATATCGTCTTATTTCACTGTTATCAAGTGTATCTAAGATCATTGAGAGTTGTGTCAAATGAAGAGTGGTTAGCTACTTAGACAAATATCATATCTTGTCTGATTCACAGTTTGGTTTCCGGAGTGGGTTAAATACTTCGGATGCAATTAAAAATGTGACAAAAGAAATCATGAATCAGTTAGATAGAGGAAATAAATGTGTTGGAGTGTTTCTAGACTTTACAAAAGCCTTTGACACAGTTGATCATTGCATCCTATTACAAAAAATGGAATCTATTGGTTTCAGAGGGATTTTGCTGCAGTTCTTAAGAACATATTTACAGGGAAGAATGCAGGGTACTAAAATTAATGAGATAGTGAGTTTAATGTTACAAATAAATACAGGAGTACCACAGGGAACGGTGCTCGGACAAATCTTATTTTTAATTTATATAAATGATCTTCTTTGTTTGGATCTCAATCACTTTATTCATTTGCGAATGATACTGTAGCGGTATTTTGGGGTGCTGGTTGGACTGATACCTGTGAGAGTGCTAATGCTGGCCTGTCTTTATTTAAAAATTGGCTGGAAACTAATTTGGTCTCCATCAATATTGGTAAGACAGTGGTTGTTCCATTCTCCTTGAATACATCAGGCTCGCCCACTGCTATTGATGAATGTAATATTATTATTCATGAAACGGGCTGTGGTCGTTTTGTGTGTGTATGTAAACAACTAGAGTTCCAGAAGAATGTTAAATTCTTGGGTATCATGATTGATAAACATTTATGTTGGGATGGACATATATCCTATATGCTCCAGACTAAAAAGACTGATATACAAGTTTGTACAGTTGAGGAATATATTACTTTCAACCAATTAAGAATGGTTTTCTTAGCCTTGGTGCAGTCCATTGTCAGCTATGGTATTATTGGTTGGTGTGACTGTGGAACGTCCATTCTACAGCCACTTATTCTATTATACAAGAAGATAATAAAAATTTGTTTTAAAAGACCAGTAAGATATCCTTTAGAACGTTTGTACAAGAAATTTTCTGTTTCCAGTCTTCCTGCATTGTTTAAATTCAATTTGATGAAATTTGTCTACATAAGACCAGGTTATTTTTGGTAGCCCAAAGTGATGTGTATGCAACCTGAAGTCAAATTAGAGAACCCCTTGAAGAAATTCGTTCCCGGACAGCTGCAGCTGCAGCTCATGCTTTTGCTAGGGGTCCTCGTCTATTCAATTCACTTCCACCTAGTATATCTAGAAAACAAAGTTTTAATTTGTTTAAAAAAAAGTTGCAACGTTTCATTGAGATGGAGCAGAGTGGAGCCAGACAAGATTCTTTTCTTCTTTTTTCCTTTTAAACTGATAAGTTATGGTTATTTCACACATATATCTTACAATAGTCTTTTTGGTTATCTATCCTACAATAGTTATTCAGGTTATTATTGTATCTATTATTAGTGATAAAATGGCTTTATCTAATACATCTATTTATTACACTATCTTTATCTATTACTGTACAATAAGTTATTTTATGTTACTCTCAAATTATGTTGTTACTTTCAAGTCATGTTATGCAGAATGTAGAACATAAAATATTTATTTTTTTGTCTTGGATATAGCGTGCATAAAGTCCATAACGGATTAAATTTATTTTGAAAAGACTCATACCTCAACACAAGCGCTTGCTTACAGAGGGATGAACCATTTGAAATGTAATTTTTGATCACAAACAAACATTTTCATATTTCGAGCTGTTGTTTAAGGCTTATATGTTATTGTTAAGAGTTAATATTGTTTTATTTGGAGTTCTTTTGTGATTTTATCTACGACCATGTCATAATGTATACATTACAGTTTCACAATTGATGCCAAAACAGCTGTCTTTTCGAAATGCTTTTTGAAACCCGTTGCATAATGAGCTCATTATAGTAGAGGTTCTACATTATAACACGGGTTCTGGACCAATCAGAAGCATTTTTGATGGAATCAATATCGTAATTCAATATTGTGAAACTATCAGCTGATTTGATCAAACTGCTACACCAGCTGCTTTAACCTAACAATCTACTATAACTTCTCGTATTTGAGATGGGAGGTTAGGTATCTCTGACAGTCACAGGTAAAATGAAATTGTTTTAATTAAATGTATACTAGTGGTCGTAGATAAAATAGTGTATGCAACGATTTTATTTGGCCATTAAAGCACTCGTGAGATATTTATAACACTCGCATTCGCTCATGTTATAACTTACATCTAACTCGTGCCTTAATAAGGGTCAAAATAAAATTGTTGCATTAACTACTATTATATACAAATGCATTGCATTCATTGATTGGTTCAATAGAAAAATTTATTATTATTAAATGAAAACCTCTAGAACAGGTGTTACGTTTCAAGTATTGAAGGTTCATTTTTCACAATAATAATGGAGAATTATTCTAGTAAAAAGTATTTAGTTCTTAAAGAAAGCCGTTATGGCTTTAGAAATGATAGATATATTGTTCCATTTGCACATAATAATATTGCAAAGAATAATTTATCATATATTGTTCCAAAAATATTTAATGATGTACCTGAGTGCTGCACTAAGTTTGTAAATATGAAATTGTTGAAACGAAATTTAAAGGTTTGGCTTAATCATTATACGTTAGATAATGTTTAGTTCAGTTGTTCCAAAGCAATTTCATTTAATGGAGAAATAACTAATTCAGGTTGATTGAAGTTATTTTTTATGTTGTAATTGAGAGCTGAGCCAACATTTGTAATTATAAAACAGTATTAATTTGATTGTTAAACTCTAAATATTGTAAAAATAATCTTTCATAAATTGTTATTGTAAAAGAAATTTGATTTGTTGTATTGAACCTTGTCAAGCAACCTTGCAGGTTAGCTTAAGGTTATATAATTTTGAATGAATAAAAGATTTTTCTATTCTATTCTACTACTACTACTACTACTACTACTACTATTATTATCATTATTATTAATGTGTCTATTTTAGAAAAAAATGGTTTCCGACTCACTCTACATCTAAGAAAATCTAAATCTTCCCGATAATGTTTGATAAATGTTCAAGAGGGCTCATTCTATATACATCTCACATATGCCTTCCCTCTCAATATATGAATTCTGTGCATATTATGTGATCAATAGGCTTGTCTATATATATATTCTCCTCTACATGATGGAAGAGTTTTTAATGTAGGAAGAGATAAATATTCGAAGAGGAGAAGGCGGCGGAGAGGGTCGGAGGGTAGACTCCTCCATTTCTCAGAGGGTTGAAACATCAGCTCTATCTGCAATCTCACAGCACGTATCGCGCCCTAACTTCGCCCTCCGACTAATGGCTTTTTAAACAGCGTTTTATGACCACTCCATGGATCGATTAGAGACTGTCTCTAATGTGTATCAATCAGATATGGCCGCTACAAGGCTCAGACCCATTGCTGAGGGCTTTGACCCAAATATTCGGGAGTTGAGCATAGTGGAGATAGGCTGCTCACTATTATAATCATTTTCATCTCTTCCTTAACTTTTCATCGTTCCTTAAGTGTTATGTCTGTTAACTCGAGGGAACCTTGAAATGTATTTTCGAGTAACTTAATTCTGAAGAGTTCCTCGAGTCATGAGACACTGAGAGAACGTTCATAAATACGGTACTATGTCATTGTTCAGGTGAGAAAGAGAAGAGGAAAAATTAGAAGAAAAAGAGAATGAAGAAGAAGAAAAAAAATAGAAGATGTCGAAGAAGAAGAAGAAGAAGAAGAAAAATAGAAGATGTCGAAGGAAAAGAAGATGTAGGAGAAGAAGAAGAAGAAGAAGAAGAAAAAGAAGAAGAAAAAATAGAAGATGTCGAAGGAGAAGAAGATGTAGGAGGAGGAGAAAAAAAAGAAGGAGGAGAAGAAGAGCAAGAATAAAAGAATAAGAAGAAGATGTAGGAGGAGAAGAAAAAGAAGAAGAATAAAAATGAATAGGAAGTATAAGAAGGAGAAGAAGAAGAAGGAGAAGAAGAAAAAGAAGAAGAACAAGAAGAAAAAGAATAAGAAGAAGATTGAGGAGAAGAAGGAGAAGGAGAGAAGAATAGAAGGAGGAAAATAATGAGAAAAGAGAAGTAGGAGGAGAAGAAGAAAAAGGAGGAGTAGGAGGAGGAGAAAGGAAGAAGAATAATGCAGAAGAGAAGTAGGAGGAGTAGGAGAAGGAGGAGTAGGAGTAGGAGGAGGAGTAGGAGGAGGAGGAGTAGGAGGATGAGAAGTAGGAGGAGGAGGTGGAGAAGGAGGAGGAGGTGGAGAAGGACTAGAAGGAGAAGAAGGGGGAGGTGGTGGAGGAGTAGAAGGAGAAGGACTAGGAGGTAGAAGGGGAGGGGCAAGAGAAAAAGAGGAAGCAGGAAGAACAAGAAGTATAAAATAAAGAAGAAGAGGAGGATGAGGAAGAAGAAGGTAAAGAATAAGAGGAAGAAGGAGAACAAGAAGAAAGAGAATAAGAAGAAGAGAGAGAAGAAGATGGAGGAGGAGAAGGAGAGAAGAATAGAAGGAGAAAAATAATGAGAAAAGAGAAGTAGGAGGAGAAGAAGAAAAAGGAGGAGTAGGAGGAGGAGGAGAAAGAGAGAAGAATAATGCAAAAGATAAGTGGGAGGAGAAGGATTGTGAGGAGGAGGAGGTGGAGAAGGACGAGAAGGAGATGGAGGAGGTGGTGAAGGTGGGGGTGGTGATGGAGGGGGTGCAGGAGTAGAAGGAGATGACTAGGAGGTGGAAGGGGAGAAGCAAGAGAAAAAGAGGAAGCAGGAAGAAGAAGAAAATGAATGAGAAGATGAAGAATAAGAATCAGCTACAAGAAATGAAGAAGTAGAAAAAGAAAGACGTTAACTTGATGTTTTTGTGTACAAAGAGCGTACTACGCAAACGAGGAGTGAGGTAGGTTGCGAATGCTTTCCTCCCTCACTGAGTTGACAGAGTTGTATCTATGCCAAGCCCATTGAAACAAACTATGAAGCCCTATGCTGAACAGTCTACTTAACACAGGATCTGGGTGTGCATACTATCTAGCACACCTCTGAGTTACTTCCAAGTCATCAATAGATAGATATGTTTAGGAAGAAACAAAACTCATTTAAATTTCAACACAATTGAAATAGTTTTTTTTTAATCTGAGATGAACAAAACTGTATGTTTATCTCCCACCTTTACACAGTGTCTGACTGCACAGGTGAGTGTATATACTATCTAGTACACCTCCGAGGTACTTCCAAGCAATCATTTGATATTAACTTTTCATGTGAAATTTAACGACTCGCAGTCAAATATTTGTTAAGAATAAGTATAATAACTCACTTAATCTGGCCGAGCGCTTTCGAATCTATGAGATCCATCTTCAGAGGCGTGGGTTCCTAGATCATCATGTCAGTTTTTTGGTTAGAAGTGTTGTGGTTTTTGTAAAATGTGATCAAAAAGTTTGTGAGATTTAAAATTTAGTTGTTCATTGAGAATAATTTGTTTATTGTGTGTGGTGTGTTTGTATATTTCAAATTGTTCCAAGGTGTTGAGTTCGTGTCCTTTAGATTTTATATGTAGAATGTGTAGGTTGGTACTGATGTCAGTAAAAGTGTGTCCAGTTTGAATGATATGGTCGGCAAAATTCGATTCAGCTTTTGATGTCAGGGCTTGAAAAAGTTCCTTGTAACGTTGTTTGAATGTGCGGCCTGTTTGTCCTATGTAGAATTTGTTACAATCAGATCAGTTCAGTTTGTAGATCCCTGGGAGATCGTATTTGTTTGTTTTCAGTGTGGTTTTGAGTGTAAGTGCATTTTTTATTTTGTTTTTTGTTCTGAATGAGAACTGGACACACTTTTACTGACATCAGTACCAACCTACACATTCTACATATAAAATCTAAAGGACACGAACTCAACACCTTGGAACAATTTGAAATATACAAACACACCACACACAATGAACAAAACATTCTCAATGAACAACTAAATTTTAAATCTCACAAACTTTTTGATCACATTTTACAAAAACCACAACACTTCTAACCAAAAAACTGACATGATGATCTAGGAACCCACGCCTCTGAAGATGGATCTCATAGATTCGAAAGCGCTCGGCCAGATTAAGTGAGTTATTATACTTATTCTTAACAAATATTTGACTGCAAGTCGTTAAATTTCACATGAAAAGTTAATATTAACAACGCAGTTCGTCATGGAACAAGAAATCCAGGAATCATTTGATGTTGCCCTTATTGCATCTGAGATGAACAAAATTCTATGTTTAACAGTCCACTCCCACCTTTACTCAGGGTCTGGCTGCACAGGTGAGTGTGTATACTGTCTAGCACACTTTCGAGCTGCTTCCAATCCATCAATCGACATAAATGTATGGATAGCAAACAAAATTGATGTAGCCGTTTTTTTGTCTGAGATGAATAAAACGTAATACCCACCGATGACTGAATAGGTGAGAGTCATCGCTCGTGACCCTTCACCCCCAATCTAATTTCTACATTTCGTGGCTGAATTCTCCATTATTTATTTGAATGAGGGTACATAAAAGACCAGTTTTAACAACCCCTCTATTCCTTTTAACCCCTTCATTTGTATGTTTTTCATTCCAGAACTCCATCCCCCCCCCCTGCCTTAAATAATAATCATTTAACATCAATAATAATCATCACCACTCAGCTGCACCTGACATTATAGTAGCTTCACAAGGTTTGTTTATCACCCCCTCCCCTCCAACCCTGATATGTGCATCGCAATTATTCAAGAGTAAAGTAAACCACAAAATTGCGGTCATTAGGTGTTTAAGTGTGGGGAGGGGTTGAAGTTAGGCGGGTTTCAAGAGGGGGGGGGGGTGGTTGAAATGTGTTTATTACTGCATTGCTGTCTCTATGTTGTGCGGTAATATTGAACCAGCAGCAGAGCTGAAAAGGGCTAGTGTGTACTATAGTATTCCGGTGGTTCGGAACCCACCCAAAACTCTAGGTCCAACTTATCAATCACCATCATCAAACTCATCACCCACGAACAGGTATCAAACCTATGTGGGCTTCTTCCTTGAAAAAAATATGTTTTTGGCTGTTTGATATTTCAAATAGTATAAATATCTGGGATTTTTCATCTTGATGTATCATTTTAGAATGACTTTTCTGTTAATATTGCTTTCTTTAATTGGCCATGAAGTATTTCTAAGTAAGTTTTAACATCATTTTTCTATTTATTTATAAATGTTTTTAGACAAAGTAACAATAAATGCAAAGATGCAACAGACTAGAGTCCAAAACTGCTCTCTTCACAAATTTTGATTAAGCTATTTCATCCAAAACGTTTAGGTTTGTCCACACTATAAATTTAGATTCACTAAAAACTTCCATTCGAAAAAATGACTTGTTTCTTTTCACTTAAAGGCAATTGATTTTAAAAGTTCACTAGAAAAAAACACTAAAACAATTGAAAAGAATTCAAAATTTAAAATTTTGATGACTTATTTGTCTCAAGACAACTACAATTATATATGTACTCATTGCGTTATGTGAGCAAGATAGTTGGCTATCTGTTGCTTCCAATGAATTTGTAATGAAAAAATAAATGTCACTTCAAATTTTCTCATCCAAGATTCAATTAGAGTAGTTATAGCCGCGAGTCGTGCCTGGTATCTGTTCAGTCAAATAAGATAAGCCACGAACTGCTGGGCCCTCTTTGTAAGGGTGACAGATTGGTTTGGCCGGGGGAAAAGACTGTTCTCTGCAGTAGAATCACTCCCCGTTGGCTCGGAACCCACTTTAAACTGTAGGTCCACTCATCAAGTATCATCATCCAATTGATTACCCACACAAAGGTCTCTGACTTAAGTGGGTTTCATCCTCTTGAGCTTATAAGTCATCAGTTATGAAATGAGAATATATATATATAGATAGATAAAATGCCTTTATTTCGCACTTTACAATACAAAAAGTGCTGTGGGCGAAGTTGAGGCATACAAGCCCCCTCTTCCACTCAACTCACAGTATTAAAAAAAAAAAATTAACATGTAAAACTAAAGAAATTGTACAAAACAAAACAAATAGTTTTAAAATTTTGATAAAAAATGTGAAAAATTATAAAATTTATATGAGAGAATTTAAGGTGATTTTTTCTTCTTTTTGAAGAATACGAGAAAGAAAAAGAAGAAGAATAAAAAAAAAGAAAAAAGTGAAGGAAAAGAAGGAGGAGGAGCAGAGGCGGTAGAAGTAGAAGGAGAAGAAGGAGGAGGAGCAGAGGCGGTAGAAGTAGAAGGAGAAGAAGGAGGAGGAGCAGAGGCGGTAGAAGTAGAAGGAGAAGAAGCTGAAGATGAAGAAGAAAAAAGATAAGAAAACGAAGAAGGAGGTAGTGAAGGAAGAGTAGAGAAATAAGAAGGAGTATGAGGAAGAGGAGGAGAAGGAAGAGAAGAATGATGCAGTAGAGGAGTAGCAGCAGTAGAAGTAGAAGAAGAAAATAAAGAAGAAGAAAAAGAAGGATAAGAAAACAGAGAAGAACATGAACAGATGAACAAAAAGAGAATGGTTGAAGAGGAAATTAGAAAATTTCATTTGTTCGAACTGAAAACTAAGACGGTGGTGGCTATTTTCCAGAACAATTATTAGGCCCGGAAAATGGGCTTTTCCGGGAGGCTGCCAACAGCTTTTCATTGCCTGAGCCTTCCACCGAATGTCGAATTAATTCCCAATATTTCCGCTTGGCTGCGGGCCAAAAACAAAATGGCCGACACAACAAATCAGGTAGCAGTTCTGTGCCAAATATGCTTATTATTCAATGCGGGAAATGGCCAATTAATTATTTCAATCCGAAGAATTACAAGATGGAAAATTATAAACTATTACTTGTTGAGTTGATATTTGAAAATAATATCATAGAAATCTATAAAGTAGTTTCAAAGTATTTGATAATAAAATAGGAATAATTTACCTAACAAAGAGAGGTCTCTGTTTCAAGTCGACCGTTTTGCATTTTTCTATCTGTAACCAAATTCAATGAAACTGTACATTGATTTTCCTTCGAGGAATGTCCAGCGATGTAGGCTATGTGTGTAAGGATATTCGAAATTCGCTTGCATTTGAAGGATATTGCAAAGGAAAAAAAATGCAATCAGGCAATTATTTATTCTACAAAAACACATAATTAGAGCTGCACTGGGAAGACCACGATTATATCCGAGTAGAGAAATTTTCACTGAATTCAATGTACCAACACTTAGACAAACATATATAAAAAAATGTAATTCTATATTTAAATAAAAACAAAAACTTATTTATAGCCCACACTACCCCCTACAATATACGCACTAATAATACAAATCGATTCAATTTACATCTTGTTAAGCTCACCATAAATAGACACCAATTCCCATACTATTGCAACTATGAAATAAATAAAATACCAATAGACTTCTTGAACAAAAAAATTACTAGGAAATTAAAAAGTGAAATAGATGAGTGGATAAAGACAAATATTTTATTCAAATTAACTATACAATGAAACAGATTATCTTTTCGAAATTGTTCAATAGTAGTTTAGCCTTGTTTCGGAAAATTAAGCATAAATACAAATTATCACTGTACCAGCCCAACATACTATATTGTTTTCATGTGGCAATCATCAATCAATAGCCAATTTATTGTCTTCTGCATGTTTAGCGTTAGTTTTTCCATTTTTCCATTACTATTTGTTTTTCTGTAGTCCTTCACTACAATCTTTCATTTTTTCCACTGGAGTACCTACATAGATTTACTATTTTCAATCATGTTTGTTTTACCGCTTTTTCTATTGTATTTATTTTAAAATTGTTTCTTTTCTTTTCTGCAACTCACTGCCAACACTCAAGCTAAGCTTTTGTTGGCAGTGCCAGAATTTTTATTTTTTATACAATTTAGTGTATGTAGGACTTTTGTATATATGTACTCTACATTGTTACTCTACTGTGCTTTTTTCAAGATTGTTGTAAGAATTTCTTGGCAATGACTTTCAATTTCAATTTCAGGCCTTCTTCTAAAGGGAACATAAGATTTTAAAAATATACTTCTTCATCATATAAATGCATTTACTGGGATTTCAATCAAATTTAAAGATATCTCTCAGGCCTTCTCATCTATCTGGTTGAGCCTTCTTATCATTCATAAGTATAACATAGACTATTTGTTTGAGAGAAACGAATCATTTCTAATATTCTCATAAATTATTATAATAACAGGTGAATGATAATTATCCAAATATAATTGGTATTGTTCTACGAATTAATTCATCAGACATGTAAATTCTGATTTGAGCAATCAGCTGAACAACACAAGATAATACAGGGTGGATGTAAATAGAATTGCAGCTTTGGTGATGTGATACAGAATGAAGTTTTGTGGAAAACAAATATAAATGAATGAATAAATCAATTTATTTGTTCAGCAAATGCATACAAATAGAGTTGAGCTGCAAACTTGACGAAGAACAGAAGTTGTATCAGGTTAAAGATATGAAATAGGCTGCGAGAATTGAATAAAAATAGTTAGGTGTGATGATTGTGTTTAATTTTGCGATGGTGATTACCATTGAGTACATGGAGTATGTTCCTCTGTGCTAGCCCCCTTATCATTGGGCGTGAGGTCTACTGTTCACAAAACTACAAGTTAATAAATACTTATTGTGAAACAAACAAGAAACAATACAAAGGAAGACTTGATTTTAAAGAGAAAAAAGGGAGAAAGAACCTTTAAATTGGTTCTGTCACCGGAAGGAAGAAGGAGGAGGGTGTGAGGAAGGAGGAGGAGGAGGAGGAGGAGGAGGAGGAGGAGGAGGAGGAGGAGGAGGAGGAGGAGGAGGAGGAGGAGGAGGAGGAGGAGGAGGAGGGTGTGAGGGAGGAGGAGGAGGAGGAGGAGGAGGAGGAGGAGAAGGAGAAGAAGAAGAAAAAGGAGGTGGATAGGGATGATGATGTGGTGAAGTAGAAAGAGGAGGAGGAGGAAGAGGAGAAGGAGGAAAGAACAAGATTGGGGTGAAGAAGGAGGAGGAGGAGGAGGAAGAGAAGCAGAAGAAGAAGAAGCTGGAAGGAGAAGCAGTAGAAGAAGAAAAATAAAATAAATAAAACGAGGAGACAGCCAGAATCAGTGAAAACTGCTAAACGTTGCCCACTCATTATCTGTATATAATCAGCACCGTATCAACGAGCCATTACCGAGGAATTCCGTGATGGAGATGAGGAGGAGAAGGATAAGAAGTCATAGTATGGGGAGGAGATGGTTAAGAAGGAGGAGGAGGAGGAGGAGGAGGAGAAGATGAAAGATAAGGAGGTTGTGGTGTAGAAAAAGAAGGATTAGGAGGTGGTAGAGGAGAAGAAGGTGGATGAGAATAAGAGGTGAAGGAGGAGAAGACAAAGAAGATGAAAAAGAAGAAGAAGAAAGAGAGGAGAGATAGACAGCATATGCGATGCGGTCGCTAGAAAAGTTTTTGAAAGTTATGCAGTAGCAGCTGTATAGGAAGCGACACAATATGGCGGCCGATATTATGATACGCTAGTCATAAAATTCTGCTGAAAAAAGTTGCTTCAATCCCCCCCTTCCATAACTCAACAGCCCCACCACTCCCTTCAAAAGTTTAAAAACCCTTTCGGTTCTTTCTCTTGTCATAGAAAATTTTGCTCATTTGGTTTCTCACTATAAAAATATTCTGCAACAAGATTAATTTGTATGTTTCTGCATTAAGAAAAATAAATTTATTTCTTATTTATTGGTGGTTTCCATTTTTTTTCCAGGTGTTTTTTGAAAAAAATGTTAACACGAAATTAGGCTTTAGAGTGATACAAAAAATTGAGAGTTCATTTTTATTAACCGTGCGAAGAGAGATCTCTGTTTCAAGTCGACCGTTCTGCATTTGTCTGTCTGTCTGTCTGTAACGCATTTACAGCTGAAATATGCATGAACCATATTGTATGAAATTGTGCATGTCTCTTCCTTCAAGGAAAGCTATTTATGTATAAGAATTTTGTAAATTATCTTGCATTCAAAGGACATTTGAAAGAAAAAAGTAAAGGCATTCTTCTGAAGATAACATGATTTTCAATATGAGCATCTCCATCAAATGCAATTGAAATCAATTTTAAAAATAACCCTCACGCCCACTTATTCATCATCTCATTGAGCCTTCATATAAATAAAATTATCATTCATAAGAATAATACAGTAAAATCTGTGTAAGGCGGAACTCCACCGGACTGAAAAAAATTTCCGTTTTGGCAGGTTTCCGGGTTAGACACACTGTACAAAATTCCTTGGGACCGGATGAAACATTCCGTTTCAGCAGGTTTCCGTCTTACAAGGGGTCCGTCTTAGACAGGTTTTACTATTTATTTGAGAGAAACAAATCATTTATAATGTTATAAATCAAGTACAGTACAATTAATTACAAGTGATTACTTCAAACCATGAAAATTTAATTTAATTAATATTGCTCTACAAATTCATTCATCTGGTCTGATTTGAGCAATCAGCTGTCTGGAAAATAGAAACGCAGCCTTGGTGATGTGATACAGAGCGAACTTTTGTGAAAGACAGACATGAAATAGACTATACAAATTGAATGAATGGTTAGATCTAATGATTGTGTTTAATTTTGCGATGGTGATTATCATAAAGTACATGGAGTATGTTCCTCTACGTAAGCACCCTTATTCTTGGGCGTGAGGTCTACTGTTCACAGATCTACTACTAGTGTTGAAGAGAGATGTTTTTTGGGGTCAAACTATAGTTGAATATATCGTATGTTCGAGAGGGGATTGGTCACAAATAGAGTATAACACCGGGGGAAGCAGATAAATTAATTTGTTTATTATATTTATTTCAAGACAAATTTACATTTGTAACGCTACTGATAATTAGGAAGCTCCTCTTATAAGAAATTTTGACTTTACTCAATTTTCAACTCTTAAGAAATACAATTTTTACCCAACAAGTTTGTATAAAGTATCTAAACTACAGTGATATCGATCTTAAACTATTGTATTTTCATTTTTGCAATGAATTCTAAGAATTTTTTAAAGAAAAATTAACTCTGTAATATTACTGATTAACTAAGAAGCTTATTTGATAATAAATTGTAACTTTTATCCTACATATTTGTATGTAGAAGTTTCTAAAAAATCTTGGAAATACTGAAATATTTTTAAAAAAATATTAAGTAAATTTTTGGAGGATGAAGCCCACATAGGTCTGAGACCTGTGCATGGGTAATGAGTTGGATGGTGGTGATTGATGAGTTGGACTTACAGTTTTAGGTGGGTTCCGAACCACCGGGAAGTGATTTTAAAGCAGAGAACAGTGTCTCTTTTGCTGGCCAATCTAATCAGTCACCGTTACAAACAGGACCCATGAGAACGCAGCTTATCTCTATCTGATTGAACAGATACCTGCTACGGCTCGCAGCTATCACATCCCTAATATTTTCTATGTAGTGGCGAAGGTGACATTGTGGTAGATATCCATAATAAATAATATGACTTGAAGTTGTCACAACCACATTTATTGGATACAGTGAGATACTAGTTTCGGTTGTTACACCATTATCAATCACAAACTAACTACCAATTGATAATGGTGTAGCAACCGAAACTACTATCTCACTGTTTCCAATAAACGTGGTTGTGACAATTTCAAGTCTTATTATTATTTGAGAAGATATTTAGTCGATACAGCTTTATATGGTGTACTTTCAGACAAGCTAATTGAACTAATTGAAATATTGTAATTATGGTAACTAGTGAATAAAAAGAATAGAATAGAATATAATGATGATTTATTTCTGCAACACAACATCATGCAATAAATAATACATACGGTAACCTTAGTTATGACATCATATGAATGAAAAAAAAAAAATAGATAAACTTGATTCAATAATATTCAAGTGAAAAGAAATGGTAAAATTTTTTATATTTTACTTGACTTGTCTTACACTTCTTAACCGGAGTCTTCAAGACGTATACTTCAACAAAAAATAAAACTCTATAACAACCTAATACAGTTTCTAAAGTCTTGAAAGTATCGAAATATTTAAAAACCAATTGAAAGCAAGTTTTTTATAGTGAACAAGAGTTAATTCTAATTCAAACTTGAGTCTCACCTCAATTAATTTGAATTGTAAATATGATAAGAGTGATACTATTTTGAATATCTTACTTGATTTGTCTGACTTGACTCTGATTTACCTGTAATATTGTGGTAGCTACTGAATAAAAATGGTAATATTGTATATAATAATTATTGTTGATCTGACTTCACTTGTCTTATACTCAATAACCGGAGTCTTCAAGCCGTAATGAAGTTAAATATGAAAATACCATGGATGCAAAGATAATCTTCAAAAAAAAAATTGAAGCAACTCACTTTGAAAAGTGAAGATATCAATGATATAAAACCCTGATATGATAAGACAGTAGATCTAATGAGGGAATTTGGATTTATTTTGAATAAATACAGCCATATAATAAACCGTGCATATATATCTTTTTTCAGCAGATAAGTTGCATTTAATTAACTGATTTTGAAAAACTCAAAGTTTTTAATGCTACAAAAATGATTCAGAAACCTCGTATGATAACATCATAGATCAGATAAGAGAATTTTTAATTTATCTTGTATAAAATGTAACAATGTATAGATTATAATCTATATACAGATATATAGCCTACACAATGTTTTGTACCAGTGTCGCGTGGGTAGTGTTAGGAGTGTATAAACTCAAAATAAGTCACTAAAATATTGTAGGTTATAGTCACTTTACCTTCAGATAAGACTGGCGATGTGCACTGGGCTTTGATGAAGGCTCTTCTACACTGGACACAAATATATGTTCATTATCAGCTGATAAATGGTGGGGTTCTTATCACTCGGAACAAGAAAAAACAAGAAGTTATTTCGAGAATACAACCCGAGACAGCAGACACGAACTCCAGGCTACAACTGAGCACAGAGTAGCACTAACTTTTGACACAGCCTGTACCAAAATCTCACCCCTGATAGTAAAGCAACAGGGCTGCCACCCTAACTACCCCTCAAAATATCCCTCTATTGTCGAAATGTTCCCTCCACGCTCACGATTTGCGGCAAAAATAGACATAATAACTGTTTTTTTAAAGATTACGTCTTGGGGATTGTAGTTAAGGAGTATAAGACAATCAACTATCATATAATCTTTGTATATTACCAATCTTATACACTAGTTCCAATAATTATAATATCAATTAGTTGAGGTAAGGCTTACTTTTGATGTGAAAGGAACTCTTGTACATTTTTAAAAGCTTTATTAACTAAATAATTTTGCGATTGTTTTTAAAATATTTCTATATTTTCAAGAATTTAAAAACTGCGGTAGCTTGTTGTAGAGTTGCCTACCAATATAGAAAAAAAGAAGAAAAAAATATTTAGTTAATAAAGCTTTTCATAGTGTACAAGAGTTCCTTTCATATCAAAATTCAGCCTCATCTCAACTAATTGATATAGTAAATTATGATAACTAGTGTAATTGTTGATCTGACTTGTCTTATACTCCTTAACTGGAGTCTCCACGACGTAATCTACAAAAAAAAGAACAGGTTTTTGTTTTAATAAGTTATTATTGTGACACACCAAGTGATAATCTCCTTGGCTTCTAGTATTATAATAAATTGTGTACGTCAAGATTTTGGTTAATGTCACTGTTTTTTGCATAATTATAATTATATAAAGTAGCTTCCTACACATATAAGCAGGGTACAGTTAGGAGACCAAGTCTCTTGAACAACGACCTACATGAATCTATAGTCTATTTACTCTTCCCATACACCTAACAGCTTTCTTTTGGATCTTAAACAATTTTATCAAGGTTTTATTTTGATTTACCCCACACTTAAATAGCATACCTAATATGTGAAGAGCCCATGGTAATCTGTGAAAGTAGCTCTTTTTGTCATTCAATGTAGCAAGCTGTCGCAGGACAAATACCCCAGATGAAATTGTATGATATGCATGTATGTCTGAAGGATCTCAAAAACGGCTCCAACGATTTTTGGCGAGAAGCTTTTTGGTGCAAAAATACGATTGCGCTAGGTCTCATTCATGTAAAAATTCGCTGAACGTCACAAAAAGGTGAAATCTCTCCATGGAGCAGCTGATTCATGGCAACAGTTTTAATCATATATGATAAGTCCCACAGAGGCGTTATTTACGCTATCTGGAACACAAAGACTTACGAGCGTACAGTGTAGTCGGAGCCTTGCATTCATGGAGAGAACATACCTGTATGACTCTCAGCTTTTATTTTATCCAGTACTAAAACTATTCAGTACTGAACTTATAGCTAGCCCGACGCGCGTTGCTGCGATCTCATAAAAAATTATCCTTGGTTTTATTATTCGCCACCTCCCACTGAGGTTACATTTCAAATTTCAATCTTCTAGAACTATTTATTTATTTATTGTGACAAATTTACAACGAATGTGAAGGCGCAACAGACTCAAGGAAGAAGTTAGTCCTAGGGCTCTTCCAGCTGATCAGAGAGCCCTCCTTCGTTATTTTCTTACTCACCACCTCTGAATGAATATTTCAAATTTAAACCTCCTACGACTATTAGGGTAGAAGCTAGGATTTTGATTTTATTATTCGCCACCTCCCACTGAGGTTACATTTCAAATTTTTTAGCTACACTAGCGGTTCAACCGTGCGTTGCAACGGTATTTTAGTTATATTAGTGCTACCTGGCGAATTCCCAGGAGCCTAGCACAAACCGCACCTTCCCTAAAATGTTAATTTTTGTTTGGATAAATTGAAATAGAAAGATTTTGTTTTTTTTTTCACCAAAGAAATAATGGATGAAACATAAGCTGAGCTTTGATTCACCAGTCATATGTTTCCTACATGACTGCAATGCTCCGACTACACAAGTCTGCAGACAGCGTGAATAACGCCGCTAAGGGCACACCATATGATTAAAAACAGTTGATTTCTATCAGCTGTTCCTTTAAGGATAGATTTCTCCTTTTTGTGTCCTTCAGCGAGGACTTTTGAACTCCCAACCTTCATAGAAGAACCAAATAGATTGGGTAACAGATTTCATCAACCTGGCATAATAAAATTTCATCATACCCAGTCATTTATGCTTCCTACATGACTGCAAGGCTCCGACTACACGGTACATGCAAAGTCTTTGCGTTTCAGGCAGCGTAAATAACGCCGCTAAGGGACCTGCCATATGATTAGAGACTGTTCACTTCTATTTAGCTGTTCCTGATAGATTTCTCCTTTTTGTGTCCTTCAGAGAGAAATTTTGAACTTCCAAACTTTACAGGAACCATCTCGGGACTATTCTACATTGTGCCTGAATTTCATAAAAATCGGTTCAGCGGGTTTGGAGTTTACTGGGATACATACATACAAACATCGACATTTATATATGTGAGACATCTCTTCAGATGTAGATGTTACCTATAACTTGAGACCAACTTTGCATTTTTATATTGAGTAGCTATATAATTTCAAAGGTACTAATAAAGGTAGATAATTCATTAGCCTACCTTGAGGTGCTTCAAGAAATCATGTCAGACTTGAGAATCATTCCTTCAAAAAGCTCCTCAAGTATTCCTTGAGCTGAGGAATCAACAAGGCGGAGGTTCATAGAAGCGGATCCAAGTCGATTAATTAGTTTATTTACAATTAAAACCCATTTTAAATGCTTCTATAGAGTATTATTAGGAGTCAGCATAGGGTGCTTGTACAGTGGAGCATCCAATACTCAAGGACAATCACCATCGCATATATGGCATATTGGAGTAGCATGAATACCTCCATTCCGCAAGATATGTTTGATTTTGCAACGGTGGCTAGACACCCCCACCACCACTATGAGATACTCCACTCTGCAAGCACCCTCATCTAAGAAAATTATTGTCTCATGTATTTTTTCTTTAGATGGGTTTCCCAAAAACTGTTGTATGAATTCAACAACAAAATGTTGAATGATTAAATTTACTCAGCAGTCCCCCAGCCGGAAGAGCGGACATGCTCCACTGTGTAAGCACTAATAATGATATAGTAATTATGGTAACGAGTGTGTATAATAAGATTGTGTGAATATTGTTCTAGCTTTTCTTACACTCCTTAATCGGAGTCTCCAAGACGTATTGCACGAGAGCCAATTAAATAAGGAGTTTAATGTCAGTTAAATAACCATCGTAAGTGTGACGGGTTTATTGCAGTTGCACATAGATCTATAAGTTAATTTTCACTAACCGAACGGGCACAATCTGTCTAGGCTATACTGTATGAAAAAAGATGAATTAGAATAATTTCATTGTGAATTATTCGAAACATTATTTAACTATCCCAATATTATTATATTCTTAATAGATTTTGATTATTTTGAAAGGTTTTTAACACCTACGACCTAATTTGCAGTTCCGTGTTCTGATACAATAAACATAACCTATAAAATGTAACTTAATGTGCATTAGTGAGAATAAATCATCGGCGATCGGGCGGTTAAATATCTTTTAAGCTGTTAACCTAATCGGCGTTATCGCTTGTAATTGTCCTATGTGCAACCAAATTCTCTCCATTAAGTTTAATTTCAGAAGAATGACGTCATTTTACTTGCATTAAATTTAATTGGTTTTCGTGTAACCGGCCGTTAGTCTACAATCATCGAAAAATTTATATTGTATGTTGATATTGTAGTGAAAATGAACACAGAAAGAAGGATTTACAGCGTTATCGCTTGTGTCAACAAATCTTCTGGACAAAGCAATTTATTAATTACTCTTCTTTTGACACTTTTATGATATTTACTTTGTAGAATGTTCTAGATGTTTAATTAGAATTTATAAGAAATATATAAATAAGAGAGAGACTAGTCAGTCCTCTTTGAAATTCGTCGTGATAAACAAGAAGCGACAGTTGTTTGATCACTGCCTTTAGTGATAATTCTTTTTCCTATTTAATTCATACCAGTGGACTCTCATCATAGCTTTATTGAATTACGGACTTGTGCTACGTAAGTTAATTGTTATTTTTTGACGTCCCTCTTGAATTATTGAACAGTTTATTAAACAGTTATAATTTAATATTAGATCGGCCTTTTGACATTTAGTGATTGATTTTTGTACAGTAATATTGAAAATTCTTTATCAGTTGAACAATATCGATTTATCTGTTTCCAATTTCATTATCTCGTGTAAGAAATTACTGAACAGTGTGAGTTGTGGATTATTTGCGTTAATAAAGTGCGAGTGATAAATTTAAGTGTTGCCCGCGTTATTTTAGATATAGAGCCCGTAATAATATATTATATATTCATATATGGTATATTATAATATGTTATGTTTTTTTTTAAATCATCGGTAAATTTATTTATGTTAAATATATTTTTCTTTTAAATAAGAGTATATTCTTTTGGTAAAAATTGAGGCCTTAGTCGGGTTTGGCATAATATTAAGTTTACCCTCAAGAAACATAGATACCTTAGACGCTTATTTTAGTGGAAGTGGTGCCTACCAGCTTTTAAAAAGTACTGTATTTCATAATAGAAAAAACAATTGAGAACTGCAATTCGTTATCTTCAAATCAACAGAGTTTCCAATTAACTTCTCACATCAAATACAGTTTAATTCTAGGATTTAATTTCAGAAGAAAGTGCGTGAAATTAGAACAAATTGAAATAAATTTGTTTTGCTTCAGTGCTGTGCAAATGAATATTGCTTCTGTTATGAGTCTAGATAACTGATAACGTTATTTAATTGGTGATTAGAAGAAATTGCTTTTTTAGTAATAATTTTTTATGTAGTCTACTTTCTTGAGTGATAAAATGTAATTGATTGGAGTAAATTTTTGAATAAATAGCTGTTCTGGTTTCTTTCAGAGTCAGAACACGAGTAGCATCCTGAAGGTTGAAGTCATCTATTGTGTGAAAATACTACTTTTAGCAAGTCTGCAATGAGGAAAGTGATACTCTGTATAGCAGTAATCGCCTTGATGGGCCAGCTATGTTCTGGTGCAACACCGCCACCACCTGGTATGATAAATATTAATAATCCACGAGCTTTTGAATCGGTAAGTTATGAAAATACCTGAAAATAATATTCGTTAGCTAAGGAGTCGACGGGTCTAGTGGATAAGGCTGTGCGCAAGTTTCTTGTATGGAATATTATTAGGGCTTTAAAACGTTATCCATTGCTGTGAGAAAAAAATTTTCTTCTATTATTTTGTGAAATATGAGGGTTCAAAGTTCAAATTTTTCGGTTTTTGGGGACCTATAAGTAGTGATTTTGAACTTTTGATAAATTTTGCACAACTAAAAGACACCTTGAGGAGTAAAATGACATACCGTACTTTTTATTTCAATCTGAAACATGGTTTTTTCAAAATAAATTTTTGAAAAATTGTAATTTTTCACAGATTTAAAAAATGTAAGCTGTTTTGAAAAAAACTATTTGTTAGATTGAAATAAAAATATGCCATTTTATTCCTTAATGTGTGTCTTTCAGTTATATAAAATCTATTTAAAGTTTACAATCACTTGTACGTGAGATCAATTACACCCGAAAACCGAAGAATTTCTACTTTGAACCCCCATATTACACAGAATAATAGGAGAAAAAAGAATTTTCTCACAGCAATAGATAACATTTCAAAGCCCTAATAGCATCCAATACAATGAGCTTCGAAAAAAATTATGAACAAAAACCCAGCGCACAAACTTAAGGCAATTAGGAGGTTCGCGGTTCGATAGCCGGCGGTGACTTAAATTTCTCTGTAGTAGCGTTCATTGATTTCCATCCGCCATTGCAGAAGACTTCAATATAATTGATAGTACTTTGAGGAGTTCAAAATTGAAAAATTATCTTCCCAAAAATGTTATAAAGTAAAAATAGAAGGTAAATTCGTATGGCTTTTATTGGTGGGTAGACCATTATGGGTAGTTCCACCTCGCCGTTTCAGCCATGTTATTGGAAACATGGTGGATATAAAAAAGTAAGGCTCTCAGACCTTCTTCTATAGGAACATTTGATTTTTAAAATGAGCTTCTCCATCATATATGCAATTAGAATCAGATTCATAGAGAGGCCTCCTTATTCATATGAATAAAGCTATCAATAACATATTTGTTTGAGAGAAACAAATCATTTCTAATATAACAATAGTATAACAACAAATTAATTCAGTGAAACCTCTATTAACCGCCACCTGACGGATAACTGAATAGCCGGATAATAGGAATGCCATAAACATGATCAGTTCAGTCTCTCAAATGTTTCAGGGAAAGTTGTAAAAATAAGACGAATAATTCAATTTATATTTTCATATTCATGTCATCAGAAATATGCTCTATACAGAGTAAAGTAGCTTACAATATGCTAATAAATCGGTAATTTTTCGATTTTACAATGACGGTGTTATCCGTTGAAAGTGAAGGCTTGAAGAGTGATGGATAATCGAGGTTCTACTATAATTACTAAGTAGATTTGATTAATATTGTTTTATAAACTCATTCATCAGACATCTGAAATCTAATTTGAACAATCAACTGTCCTGAAAATGGAAAACACTACCTTGTTGATGTGATACAGAGTGACTTTTTGTGGAAGACAGACATGAAATAGACCACACAAATTTAATCAAGGTTAGGTCTAATGACTGTGTTTGATTTTGCGATGGTGATTATCATTGAGTACATTGAGTACGGTATGTTCCTCTGTGCTAGCACCCTTATTCTTCGGCTTGAGGTTCACTGTTCATAGAACTATTAGTATTTTTTAATTTGAATACTATAGAATCACTGTATTGACAGATAATTCAAAGAGATTTTCTCTCCAGGTTGTTGGCGGGGGCCCTGATGACCAGCAATCACCTATTCAAGTTCCTGATCCTGGTGAAATAGACCGCTCTAATTCACATAATCTTGAAATTGATTAATATACTACAACTGATCTTCCAACCTCAAGCGTCAACTAAACCAAATATATCCATGGACTACAGCTGATTCACCATCCACATCACAAACTACAACCATCATCAATTATTACAACTCGAACTCCACCTTCAAAAACTACAATAATATGTTCTCAACCACCTCCACTACTCCCTTCATCATCACCTCCTACCAGGACCTATCATCACCTCCTACCAGGACCAGCCACCAATCTACTTATACCATCGCAAAGAAATTACCTGTTTATCAAATCTATTCTATACGAGCCAAAAGATGTCTAGCGATGATAGATAGTCCAATAGGTAGTTCTACGTCACCATTTGAGCAATGTTAGGTTAGGTTAGGTTAGGTTAGGTAGAATAAGATTTCGCATGATTTGAGAATGGTTGAGTCAATGGCAGCAAAACTGGTTTAATGAGTAACTGATAGCTAAGGCATTGATTGGTTGACGAATATCAATTTATAAACATATATTTAAAATAATCAAATATTCTTATTGTTATTATTTGTATTTGGTTTATGGTTGTTAGTTAATAAATACAGAGGGTTATGCATTGACTGTTGTGTATTGATTAATCCACTATTGATAAGTTTCAATTTTTTTCATCTACAGCTTTGTCATGAAGTAGTGTTAGAAGTGATGTTAAAAACCTCTTCTTTATTTCATGGTTAATCAAAGTAGTGCCATAATGAAGCTATTTTAACTATACTGTCGCTTTTTGGTAAAGGAGTGAAGAACAATCAGAACTCAGGATTTCTTCAGAAAACAGTTGGAATGTGTCTCAAGGCTGCAGGAAACAAAGCCGCTAGAGTCTTATCTTATTGCAGACAAGCGCTCCAACCAACTGCTCCACCAGAGCCGCCCAAGTAGTGCCGTAATGAAGCTATTTTAACACTTTTTCAAAAAATAGTTGGAATAATTATCAAGCATCAGTCAAATAAGCTGATTTAAACATTTCAAAACCAAACTGGAGTTTTTGAAATCGATACTGTTGACTACAATCATATTACTAGCTTTTCAAGTGAATTCAACGACTTGCAGTCAAATTTTTATTAAAATAAGTAGTATTTCACTTACTTCCGTAGGCCGAACGTTTTCGAGTTGTTAAAACCCATCATCAAGGCTTAACAACTCGAAAACGTTCGGCCTACAGAAGTAAGTGAAATACTACTTATTTTAATGAAAATTTGACTGCAAGTCGTTGAATTCACTTGAAAAGTTAATATTAACAACGCAGTTCGTCATGGAACAAGAAATCCAGGAATCATATTACGTTGTTATATTTTGGGCAAGATATTGAATTAATTGGTACAGTACTCGAGGAATAGGATGAGCTGTGAGTTACGCCAGAGGAGAAGCAACCAAGCAATGGAGAGGGGAGCTTTTCCTGGGAGTGAATTCTGGCGAGTGACGGAGCCTGGAACTTCCCCCTCCACTGTCACAAGTGCCTTTGCCACTGTGCATCTCAAGGTCATACCTCATTCTATTCTTCAAGTACTGTAAGTTTAATTAAATGCAATTCATTGGTTGCCACAGATAGAATATTGTATGAAACGATTGTATTTTGCCTCAAAGCAACTCGTGAGATGTTCAAAACACTCGCTTCAGTTGTGTTCTTACTTACATCTCACTTGTTGCTTAATAGCAGTTACAATACAATCTTCTAATAAACTACAATTTTCCCCCTTTTCCATCTCAAAACACAAAGTGCATTCTTGATGTTTTTTTTTTTAATTTTTTTATTGTGGGTTACGCCCACATGAGTGTAGATACTTGTGCGTGGGTATCTGGGTGAATGATTAGGAAAATCATGGCTGAATGAGATTCGAACCCAAGGCTGAAGGAAACAAAGTCGCTAGAGTCTTATCTTATCACAGACAAGCGCTCCAACCAACTGCGCTACCAGAACATTACGTTAAATTGAAAATATTTTACTTTTTAACTTTTTATATTGCCTAAAATCTTTTCAGATTTCCTCCACCTGACCATTTTAGCCTAAAAATCACCATACACAACTTTCTTACAGAAACCTCCCTTAGATTCAGTACTATTTTCATGATAACAAGCGGCTATAATCATATAATATTCTTTAAACTCGGCATCACCAATTTAAAATTCAAAAATGACACCTCATTTGATAGAAATTTTTTGTTCTTGAAGTTTGTATGATATGTGTTCCTTCAAAAAGTTTATAGTTCTCAAGAGAACTATTAATCAGTTATCAAGCCTAATTGCAAAAATTCTTCAACTTTTATAATAATTAAGAATTTTCTTTATATTGGCGAAAGATGCTATTGTAAAAGATATCCATAATGAATGATAAGACTTGAAGTTTTCACAACCACATTTATTGAAAATATTGAAAAACTAGTTTCGGTTGTTATAACATTATCAATCTCAGACAGACTAGATACTTAATATATTCAATAAATGTGGTTGTGACAATTTCGTCTGATTATTCATTATTAATAATTTTCTTTATATTGACGAAGATACCCATAATAAATAATAAGACTTGAAGTTGTCACAACCACATTCATTGAAAATCGTGAGAAACTAATTCTGGTATTAGTCTGACCTACAGGCTAACGTTTTTTTTGTGTGAGTGTGTCTGTGTGTGTGTGTGAGTGTGTGTGTATGGCGTGACTGTTTTCCCCTTCCCGGTATGAGTGAGTTGAATGAATGTGTTAGTATTCTTGCATAATTGATATTATTAAAAATAATGTTATTTACTTATTTAAATCACATTTAATTATACTACTCAAATTATTTGAATATGAATATATATAATTAGCCTACTCTCTTTTCCAGGACTTTAATTTAAGTTACTATTTTCAATTTATATTACGAACTCAAACAACTCACGAACAGACCTACGTGTCCATGTGAGTGTTGTTTCAATAAATTTTGTACACAATATTGTATATATGTGATGTAATTGCTGGAAACAAATAAATTTGAATTTGAAATTTGAATATCTACACCATTATTAATCTCGAACAAACTAAAAATAAACACTTTTAATTATTTATTTTAATTTTTCAAATTGTTCAATTCTAGCCTACTTGTGTATTGTTCTTGTTTGCTACATTTTGGTTCTTGATTTTGACACTGGTTATTCCTTGATGCTCCTCCCACCAGTGGGCGTGACTTGTTAGAGCCTTTAACCAATCACAGACCTTCAATGAAGGTCAGCCTATGAGAGGCACTTTCATCCTCAGCCAATAGCATCATTAAGCTAGTCTGTACTTTAGTTTTAGTCTGAGTTTGATAATGGTGTAACAACTGAAACTAGTATCTCACTGTTTTCAATAAATGTGGTTGTGACAACTTCATGTCGTATTATTTAACATACGCAATTGTTGACACAAGAGTTCTATCGAATTGGTTTCAGAAAAAGTAGATTTTTACTACAAGTTTGTGATCAAGCAGCAGATCTCTTTTAATAACCTCTAGCTTCAGCGCCGCTCATTGGGAATTCAAATATGATTCCCGATTTGTATAAAATTATTATTATTCTTATAATAATAATAATAATTATTATTATTATTAGACGTAAAACTCCCAAAGCGGAAGACGCTGAGTAAAGATTGTTCATTTTTTGGACTTGTTCTTCTTGTTTGCCCACCAGCTTTTCATTTTTTGTGCAAATTCAGCTTTTCTCTCTTCACTCCATTTTGTTCCTACTCTTGGAGGTTTTGTCTCTGTTATAACTTCCCATTTATAAAGTTTTATTCTGGAGTTCTTTCTATTTTAAATTTATTTGTTGGTTATTTTGGCCAGTACTTTTTAACATTTCGCATCCATTCTCCTCCATTGACAAGTGACGCTAGATAGTTTACAATTCTGTTTGTCTGTTGTCTGGAAGCCTCATGATGTGACCATAAAATTTAGGGCGTCTTTCTATATCTGTTTCTATATTAGAATATTCTTCAACTTTAGAAGTTCTCTGTAATCTATATCCGTTTTCGGTACGCCTTGGTCCAAGGATTTTCCTAACTATTTCTGTTTCTCCGATTTGTATATTAATTTATGCTTTGGGCCAATTCCACATGATTATTTATATATTCAGTAAGCTGTTTCAATGGTAAAATGCTTTTTTTTGTAGATTACGTCTTGGAGACTCTAGTTGAGGTGTATAAGACAAGTCAGATTAACAATTATTATACTATCAATTATACTATTTTATTTTATAAGTTGCTATTCTACATGTTCTAGGGCTTAAAATGCTTTCAACTAGGTAAGATAAAGTTGGAAGAAAAACAACATTCCGTCTGCCTCCACTGTTTAAGCATTGGGTCAATTCTACCTGTTTATGGAGATCCAGTAGGCTGGTTCAATGGAGAAATGCTTTTACTTGATAGGTCGATTCATGACTATACAGAGCTTAATTATTTTAGGAAGCTGTAATAATGTTGGAAAAACTACAACAGTCCTTTTGACTCCACTGTACAAGCTTTAGGCTAATTCCACCTGATTATGAAGCTGCAGTAGGCAGTTTTATGGGGGAAATGCTATCAATTATGAATATCATGTTCATGTGTTGGGCCTTGAATTACTTTCAACTAGCTGTTATAATGTTGCAAGAAATACAACAGTCCTTCTGCCTCCACTGTATAAGCATTAGGCTAATACCAGCTGATAATTGAGCTAAAGTAGTCTGTATCAATGGACAAATTCTAATTTCTTTTCTAAGTAGCTTTTTGAGAGTATTTTCGTTCATGTGTTGAGCTTTGAACTACTTTCAACTAGCTGTTATAATAAAAAAAAAAGGGTAGCTTTGAAACTATATTGTACGTGATTATTCTAGGGTTTATTACTTTTGAACCCGTGAAATGATGTGTAAAAAGCATTGGACTAGGTATCTGTATAGACTGGTTTTATTGCTTCAGAAAAAGGCTATAAGAATATTATCTCTGGTTCTGCATACCTGGAGCATTGCAAGCCACTATTTATAAAAGGAAAATTTATGACCGTTTATAGTATGGTAGCCTTTAAACTCCTGCTTCAGTTAAAGAAGAATATTGGCTCATATAGCTGCAGAGTAGACATTCACAGCCATAATACTAGAAATAAAACTAAAATAGATTCACCATACACCAGACTGAAAGGATTATTGACTAGTCCTGATCATCAATCCTTGAGACTATTTAATATACTACCCAACTCTGCCAGGAACTTGTCCATGAAAGTATTTAAACAGAACCTAGAGAGCCTTGTTTTGACACATCCACTATATTCACTCTCAGATTTCCTTCACCTACCAGTAGAGAATCATTTTCCTAATTGTAATAGTACTCAATAGCTTCTATCCAATTTAATCTTGTATTGACTTTTTCATGTTTTGTTTATTGTGACATTTGCATTGTAGTGTGTACTGTATACTTTGTATTATTGAGACGTTTCCAATAGCATGTACCGGTATATGTTTTTTGACGGAATAAAAGCATTCTTATTCTTATTGGACCAATTCTAGCAGAGTATCAAACTCCAGTGTGCTGCCTCAGTAGAAAATTCCTATTCTTTTGATAAGTATCTCTGGAAATATCAAGCTCATGTGTAAGGCTTCAAATTCCTCTCAACTAGCTGTAATAATGTTACAAAAACTACACCAGTCCTTCTGACTCCACTGTATGAGCATTAGGTCAATTATTCATGATTATTGAGCTCCAGTAGGCTGTTTCAATGGAACACTTCTATTTATTCAATAATTAGCTTTGAAAATATATTGTACATATTCTAGGGCTTGACTTGAATTGTTTCCAACCAAATGAAATAATTCTGGAAAAAATACAACAGCCATTCTGACTCTACTGTATAAGCCATAGGTCCGATAGATTCCAAAACATTTCATTCCATTTATTGGCATATACATTCTATTTTACAGTATACACTGTCAGAACAGGTGCCTTGTCAATTTCTTAATAATTAATGGCCAAAATAACAAACAATATGTACAATAAATATCATCATCCATGAAATCTTTGACACAATAATAACATTTATCCACTAATAAGTTTCGTAAATATATTTAAAAGTTTTAACTGTAATGGAAAATAAGACGAAATTGTCACAACCACATTTATTAAAACTTCGAGAAACTAGTTTCGGTTGTTACACCATTATCAATCTCAATCAAACTCCTAAAATTACTAAGAAAGTTTTTAACTGTAAATTTAGTATCGAATATATTATAACACATTTCAAGGACTTGTGAAAGGTGTTCCAGGAAACAACTGAAATAGTTTACAAATTGGAAATGATAAAATCATTTTAGATACAGATGAATGTATCTATATAAACATATACCTTCAATAAATAATGAATATCATAATAGATTTGAGTACCAATATAATGATTTATAAAAATCTAAAAAAAAAATGAAATATATTTAAATAACTTTATTATAAATAGAAATCTAAAATGGAATCATTCATTGAGAAATTCGGAACCCACCTAAAACTGTAGGTCCAACTCATCAATCACCATCATCCAAACATTACCCACGCACACGTGCATGACCTATGTGGGCTTCATCCTCAAAAAAAAAAAAAAAAAATGTAGTATTGGCAAATTAGAATCTCAAAGTGTAAAAAATATGAACTTTGGAAATTAATAAACTTTATGGAGCTTTCAATATTGGAAAAGTAAAAGCAAAATTTGGATATTCTATTTTAGTTGAATTAGAAGAAGAGTCTAAATTATTTTTACCTGAAAATTTTTGATAAAATAAATAGAGTGAAAAAGAAATAATTAATAATAGTTTACTTTACTCAACTACTTGCAAATTATATCAATAATAATAATAATAATAATAATAATAATAATAATAATAATAATAATAATAATAATAATAATAATAATAATCTTTCTTTCTTTCTTTATTTTTTATTATCTCACTTTTACATGACAAAATCAATAATATAAGTACAGTATACAGATACAAGCATAATTTATACATATATTGTGAGAATAGTATTAGAATAGTAAATTCAATCATCTGTATTCTGGTGGCTACCCTATGAAGCTAATTTTAGCTTTTATTAGGGGTTTATATCAAATTATTTTTTTGGTTATTTTGTTTTTCTAGACTTATTTCAATTATTATACAACAGTATTGTTTTATGAAGTTCAGTTGTACTTATGGCTACAATTTTTGTAATTTTTTGCTGTTTGTATATTCTGTGTATATATTCCCTACCTATCAACTTAATTATTGAGAAATATGCTAGTTGGCGTCTTATTGATTCGATATATAATAGCATTTGATTTCTCTTTTTGCATCGGCATATGTGTTGAGATTTCTTAGGTGGTTAGGGATGTTGTTGAGGATATGTGGTACAAAGTATTCTGGTACAGCTTTTCCCATCTCTGTGTAATATTCTGATGTTCTATATTGTGAGTGTCTTGTGTTTGTATCTGTTTTCAATTATTTGTCGGTAACGGTTTTCAAAATAGTATCTTAGTAATATTATGTAGTTGTATAAGTTTCGGAAATGGAGTATTTATAATAATAATAAAGAGAAATAATAATAATAATAATAATAATAATAATAATAATAATAATAATAATAATACGGTAATAATAATAATAATAATAATAATAATAATATAGTAATAATAATACGGTAATAATAATAATAATAATAAGAATAATAATGAAAATGAAAATAATAATGAGGAAGTACTGGACAATGCGGAAAGAAAACTTATCAAGGAGAACCAAGATTATATTATTAAATTTTTCAAAATAAATTTTGGGAATTAAATTGGTGGCTCCAAAAATGCTTTATCATCTTCACATGACAGTTCTGACTGTTCACTTATATTACTGGAAAAGTGGCAAAGCTTATCTCTGTTCATTTCTCAACTCGTAATAAGGAAAATAAATCCTTTGGTAAAACGGTTGATGTATGAATCATTTCTGAAAATATAGCTGAAAAAATCTTCTAATAGTTATTTTTAAAAACTCTTATACGAGGGACTTTTATGTTCGTCTTTCTCTTTATTTTGATGCAGTAGGAAGTGTATTAGTATTATTTTGAGGATAATAAATTGATTGATTGGAAAAAATAGTCTAGAGGTTAATAATAGTGGCGTGTTCAATTTTATGGGAACTGATTTTTACTGATTTATTACATCCTTCATCATTCATTTTCTCCATCTACAAAGATGAATTATTTTGTTGTTATTGTATGTATGTAGGAAAAGGTCATATGCTGAATTATCATATAAGTTTTTTCGTGTTTTATTTTATTCTTATTGACTAACAAGCTTCTTAGCAGCACAGCTTTTTGCATTAAGAGAAAGAGAATCAAAGATAGAAGTGAAGTGTGCAAAGAGTGTGGAATTTCACCAAGGGCACCCATCACAGCTGGCACAATTCGGCTTTTTTCCTGACACCATAAAAATATGAGTCTTGGAGGTTGCTGTTCAGCCCAATTATCCACTCTATTTACACAGTGCAAGCGTTGATATTTATATGTTGGGATTTTTTTTAAATCATTTTAAACTGAGAAATTGTAAAAAAATCGAATAGGAAATATTGAGTCATGATAAATCATGAGATCTGATCATAATTCTGCTTGAGACTATTCGTGAAATGTAGTGACCCTTCAAATACCCTAGACTAAAAGAAATAATGTCGAAAATGATACAAAACTACCCATCCAACCATTAGATAAGATTCTTAAAGTGAGCTCCATCATATGCAATTGGAATGAGATTCGTAGATAGCCCTCGGGCCCCCTTATTCATCTGTTTCAGCCTTCCATATGAATAAAGTTATCAATCAAGTTATGTTTACAAGTAATGAATAATATTTGTGATGTTTCCCATGACATACTTAATGAACAATTATATTAAAACTGACACTGTATTTCACAGAAAAAATATTTTACTCAAATGTATTGGAGATGTTTAAGGAATGCATTTCACTTCTGAAAAGAGGCTGATGAAGCTTCTTTTCAGAAGTGAAATGCATTCCTCAAGCATCTCCAATATATGTGAGTAAAATATTATATAAAAGTGAAATACAGTGTCAGTTTTAATATCAGATTGAATAATATTTGTTTGAAACAAATCATTTCTAATATTGTAATTAAGTATAATAACAAGTGATTTGATCTGATCAGCCAATATTGAACAGTTTATTGAACTCAAGTAAGATGTATTATGAGCAATATGTTATTTATCTGATAATTCTTTTTGAGACAATCAAGTTATAAAGATGTAGTGAACCTCTGAGTACTCTCATCTCGGTAAAAAATTCTTGGAAATAATACAATACAAACCACTATATGAGAATTAAGTCAACATTATCTGTTTATTAATATACTATCAATATACTATATAATAATATATTTTGAAACTATTATGAAGATGTAGTGGGCCTTCAAATACTGTCAAATGTTTAAAAAAAGTTCAAAATGATACAGTATCACTCCTTTCACCACCATATAAGATTCAAGTCTATTTGAACTATTTATTGTGATCCAATAAACTGTATTATGGGAAATATGCTATTTAATTATCAATTCTTTTCAAGACTATTATAAAGATGTAGTAGGCCTTGAAAAAATTAGAAAATCGTGGTGAATAATTTTAAAAATAATACTGTACTTCCCCTCCCACCAATGTATGATATTTGAAGCAATTTGTCCTGTTTATTCAGTTTCAGTAAGCTTTATTATAAGAAATATGCTATTTATTTAATAACTCTTTTTTAAAACTATTATGAAGAAGTAGTGGGACTTAAGATACTTTCAACAGTGTAGAATTATTTCGAAAATGATGCAATACTATCTTTCTCACCACTATATAAGATTTGAGCCAATTTGACCTATCAATTGAGCTCCAGTAAGCTGTATTTATTAAATATGCATTTTATTGAATAATTCTTTTTGAGACTATTGTTGAGATGCAGTAGGCCTTGAAATACTTTCAACTGTGTTGGATACTGTAGAAAATAATATTGTATTATAGGAAATATTCTACTTATTTAATAATTCTTTTTGAAACTATTATGAAGATGTACTGAGCCATGAAATTCTCACAACTGTGTTGAATTGTGTTGAGAATAATATAATACTACCCTTCACAATACTATATTATAAGTTTAAGCCAATTTGACCTGTTTTTCAACTTAGTGAGCTAGTGAGATAACCGTAAGCTTTGTTATAATATGAGATTTGTGAGTTACTTAATAATTATTTTTGAGAATATAATGGAGATGTAGTACACCTTTCTAGAATAGAGTTGGAAATAATACAATACTACCCTCTCACCTCCTCTATAAGCCTCAAGGCAAAGTATAAGATATAAGTCAATTTGACCTTTTGATAGAGCTACAATAAGATGTATTGAAGGAAATGTACATTTTATTTAATACTTCCTTTTGAGAGTATTTTTAAGATGTAGTAGGCTCTGAAATACTCTCAACCATGTAAAATAGTGTTGAAAATAGTACAATACTATCCTTACTACCACCATACAAGATTTAAGCCAATTTGACCTATTAATTGAACTCCAGTGAGCTGCATTCTTGGAAATATGCATTTTTTTCAATAATTCTTTTTGAGACTATTATTAAGATGTAGTACCGGTAGGCATTGAAATACTTTCAACTGTGTTGATGATATTGAAAATAATACAATAATACCCTGCTCACCACTATTTAAGATTTGAGGCATTTTGACCAGTTTATTGTGTGTGCTTATTGTCCAGTAGGTTGTATTATAGGACATATTCGACTTAATTAATAATTCTTTTTGACAGATAAAGATGCAGTGAGCCTAGAAATACTTTCAACTATGTAAAATAGTATTGAAAATACTGTAATATAATATCACCCTTCCCAATACTATAATATAAGATTAAAGCCAACTTAACCTGTTTTTGAACTTCAGTAAGCATTATTATAAGGAATTTGTTATTTATTCAATAATTCTTTATGAGAATATTATGAAGATTTAGTACAACTTGAATTACGTTCAACTTTCTAGAATAGAGTTGAAAATAATACCATACCACCCTCCCCACCTCTCTATAAGACTCAAGCCAATTCAATCTGTTTATTGAGCTCTAGCTAGATGTATTGTAGGAAATTTGATAATTCTTTTTGAGGCTAGTATGAAGATGTAGTGAGCCTTGACATACTTTCCACTGTGTTGGTGATATTAAAAATTATACAATACTACCTTCTCCATCAATATATAAAATTGCATATAAGATCACTAAGTCTTACTCTGTAGGCTGAACGTTTTCGAGTTGTTAAAACCCATCTTGAAAGGCATCCTAAATATCGATGTTGGTTAGTTGGTTAGAAGAACTGTGGTTTTTGTATAATATAGTCAAAAAGTTTGTGTGATTTAAAATTTAACTGTTCGTTGAGAATGTTCTGTTTATTGTGTGTGGTGTGTTTGTGAATTTCATATTGTTCCAAGGTGTTGAGTTCGTATCCTTTAGATTTTATATATAGAATGTGTAAGTTGGTAGTGATGTCAATAAAAGTGTGTCCAGTTTGAATGATATGGTCTGCAAAAGTCGATTCTGCTTTTGTATGTAAAGCTCGTAAATGTTCCTTGTAGCGTTGTTTGAATGCACGGCCTGTTTGTCCTATGTAAAATTTGTTACAGTCAGAGCAGTTCAGTTTGTGAATCCCTGGGAGATCGTATTTGTTCATGTTCATTGTGGTTTTTGGTGCAAGTGCATTTTTTATTTTGTTTTTTGTTCTGAATGCGATGGTGTGTCCAGCTTTTTTCAAGATTTTGGCTAGTCTGTTTGTGGATTAATGTTTGTCATTGTGATGTTTTTTTTTTTGTTGGTGTTTTGTTTCTTGGTTGTTATTTTATGGTTGAGTTTGTCAAATAGGTCGTGTTTGTCGAATACTACTTAATCTTAATAAAAATTTGACTGCAAGTCGTTGAATTCACTTGAAAAGTTAACCTCAAAAGAGTTTCAACTGTTAAAATAGTTTTAAAATAGTGATGAGAATGATACAATACCACCCTTCCCTCCACCAAATAATATTTAAGCCAGTTCGACCTGTTCATTGAGCTCCAGTAATTATTTGATAATTCTTTTCGAGACTATTATTAAGATGTAGTAGGCATGAAATACATCAACTATGTCGAATTATGTTGGAAATAATAAAATGCTACCCTTCCCACCCTATATGAGATTAATGTCAATTCAACCTGTTTACTGAGCTCCAGTAAGGGTTTTTTGTAGGAAATATGTTATTTATTACATAATTCATTTTGAGACTATATCAATATATCCAGTAGTCCGTGAAATACTCTCAACTGTTTTGGATAAAGTAAATAATGATGCAATACTACCCATCCCTATATAAGATTCAAGCCAATTTTACCTGTTTATTGAGCTCCAGTAAGCTGTAATATAAGAAAAACGCGTTTCATTTAATAATTCCTTTTGTGAGTATTATAAAGATCTTGAAATACTTTCAACTGTGTTGAATAGTGTAGAAAATAATACAATATTCTTTCACCACTATATAAGATTTAAGCAAATTTGACATGTCTTTTGAACTCCAGTAAGCTGTATTATGAGGAATATACTATTTATTACATGATATTCTATGAGACTATATTATGAACATGTAGTGGACCTTGAAATACTCTCCACTATGAGAAATTATTTTTGAAAATTATACTACAATACCGATACCACTATAAAAGATTTAATTCAATTTAACATGTTTATTGAGCTCTAGAAAGCTGTATTATTGGAAATATACTATTTATTCAATAAATCTTTTTTGGACTATTATAGAGATAAAGTGGCCTTGGAATACTTTCAACTTAGGAAAAAAAGAGTTGAAAATAATACAATATAACCTCTCCTACCACTTTATAAGATTCAAACCAAATTGACATGTTTATTGAGCTCCAGTATTTATTTGATAATACGTTTTGAGACTATTATTGAGATGTAGTAGACCTTGCAATACTTTCAACAGTGTGGAATCATCTCGAAAATGATACAATACTAACTTCTCAACACTATACAAGATTTCAGTCAATTTGACCTATTAATTGAGCTCCAGTGAGCTGCATTCTTGGAAATATGCATTTTTTTTCAATAATTCTTTTTGAGACTATTATTAAGATGTAGTACCGGTAGGCATTGAAATACTTTCAACTGTGTTGATGATATTGAAAATAATACAATAATACCCTGCTCACCAGTATTCAAGATTTAAGGCACTTTGACCAGTTCATTATGTGTGCTTATTGTCCAGTGAGGTTTATTATAGAAAATATTCGTTCCTGGATTTCTTGTTCCATGACGAACTGCGTTGTTAATATTAACTTTTCATGTGAAATTTAACGATATGCAGTCAAATATTTGTTAAGAATAAGTATAATAACTCACTTGATCTGGCCGAGTACTTTCGAATCTCAAAGTACTCGGCCAGATTAAGTGAGTTATTATACTTATTCTTAAAGATATTTGACTGCATGTCGTTAAAATTCACATGAAAAGTTAAAATATTCGTCTTATTTAATTATTCTTTTTGAGACTATTATAAAGATGTAGTGAGCCTTGAAATACTTTCAACTATGTATGTTTTTATAAAAAGTATTATCTCAAATAGATGGTAGCTATTTGTGATAGCAATCAAGAACACAATCATTTATTGGCATATAAATTCTATTTTACAGTATACACTGTCAGAACAGGTGCCTCGTAAATTTCTTAATAATTAATGGCCAAAATTACAAGCACTATGTACAATAATTATCATCATCCATGAAATATTTGACACAATAATAACATTTATCCACTAATAAGTTTCGTAAATATATTTTCAAAGTTTTAATTGTAAATTTAGTAAAATCACTTTTCAAGTGTTGAAAATAATATAATATCACCCTTCCCAATACTTTAATATAAGATTAAAGCCAATTGAACCTGTTTTAGAACTTCAGTAAGCATTATTATAAGAAATTTGTTATGTCACAAGTTAGTTTGAAGTGACTGACAATTGAATAAACTGACAAATATACATAAACAGAATTTATTAATTTCGAATTCCTTTAATTGCTATTACTTTATACTGAAGACTTCCGCAATGGCGGATATTGACAACAGCATTACAAAATTTGCATGACAAATTTGTTATGTATTCAATAATTCCTTTGAGAATATTATGAAGATGTAGAACACCTTGAATTACGTTCGATTTTCTAGAATAGAGTTGAAAATGATACCATTCTACTGTCCCCACCACTCTATAAGACTCAAACCAATTTAATCTATTTCGTGAGCTCAAGTTAGCTGTATTGTAGGAAATTTTATAATACTTTTTGAGGCTAGTAAAAAGATGTGGAAATAAGATGTGATTGGAAATAAACTATTTATTAAATAAATATTTTTTGGACTGTTACAGAAATATAGTGGCTTTGAAATACATTGAACTTAGTAAAATACAGTTGAAAATAATTCAATATTACCTGTCCCACCACAATGTAAGATTCAAACCAATTTGACATGTTTATTGAGCTCCAGAGTAGGCTGTATATAGGAATCTGTTCAATCAGATAGAGATAAGCTGCGTTATCGTCATGGTGGAATGATACATGCTACCATGGATGAATCATTCCACCATGCGTTCTTGTAGGACCTGTTTGTAACGGTGACCGATTAGATATTGGCCAGCAAAAAAGACACTTTTCTCTGCTGTAAATCACTTCCCGGTGGTTCGGGACCCACCTAAAACAGTAGGTCCAACTCATAAATCATCATCATCCAACTAATTAGACCTATGTGGGCTTCATCCTAAAAAAAATGCCATTATTCAATAATCCTTTTTGAGACTATTATTATGTAGTGGGCCATAACATACTTTCATCTGTGTGTAATTATTTTGAAAATAATACAATACTACCCTTACAATTATTGAAAATAATACAGTACTACCCTATGTGAGGTTTAAGCCAATTTTACCTGTTTATTGAGCTCCAGTAAGCTGTATTATATTAAATATGCTATTTATATTTTTTCTTTTTGCGACTATTAAAAAATGTAATGTGCATTGAAATACTTTCAATTGTGTTGAATAATGTTCAAGATAATAAAAAAATTTGATATGTTCATTGCTCCAGTAAGCTGTATTATGAGAATTATGCTAATTATTTAATAATTCTTTACGAGACTACAATGAAAAAGTAGTGGGCCTTGAAATACTTCTGATTGTATGGAATGATGTTGAAAATATGCAATATCACCGCTTCCACCACTATATAAGATTCAAACCAATTTGACCTGTTCATTGGGCTCCAGTAAGCTGTATTATATGAAATATGCGATTTATTTAATAATTCTTTTTGAGACTATTATAATGATGTAGTAGGCCATGGAATACTTCCAACTGTATAAAATTACATTTTGAATTCCTGGATTTCTTGTTCCATGACGAACTGCGTTGTTAATATTAACTTTTCATGTGAAATTAAACGACTTGCAGTGAAATATTTGACTGCAAGTCGTTAAATTTCACATGAAAAGTTTACATTTTGAATAATAAAGACAACCCTTCCCACTACTATATATAATTTAAGCCTATTTGACCGGTTCATTAAGCTCCAGGAAGCTGTATTATATGAAATATGCTATTTATTTGATAATGTTTTTGAGACTATTATGCAGATGTAGTGGGCCTTGAGATACTTTCAACAGTGTGAAATTATTTTGTCAATATTACAATACTACCTTTCTCACCACTATACAAGATTTCAGCCAATTTGACCCATTAATGGATCTCCAGTAAGCTGTATCATAGGAAATATGCATTTTATTCAATTATTTTTTGAGACTATTATTAAGATGTAGTAGGCCTTGGAATACTTCCAACTATTTTTTTTTTTGTAGATTACGTCTTGGAGACTCCAGTTAAGGAGTATAAGACAAGTCAGATCAACAATATTATACACTAGATACCATAATTACTTCAATTAGTTGAGGTGAGGCTTAATTTTGATGTGAAAGGAACTCTTGTACACTATAAAAAGCTTTATCAACTAAATATTTCTTCAAACTATGAATAATAGAGTTGAGAATGATACAATATACTACCCTTACACCTCTATATAAGATTTAAGCTAATTCAACCTGTTTATTGAGCTCCAGTAAGCTATTATTGGGAATATACAATTCATTTTTTAATCATTTTTTGGACTATTATTAAGATGTAGTAGGCCTTGAAATATTTCCAATTCAATATAGAGTTGAAGATGAAACAATCCTACCTCTCTCACTGCTATATAAGATTTAAGTCAATTTGACCTGTTTATTTGTCAATTTGACCTGTGCTTCACTAATCTGTTTTATAGGGGGGAATAATCATGATATTTAATCAATCTTCTTTTTTGGATTATTATTAAGATGTAGTAGGCTTTCAAATCTTTCAATGCAAAATAGATTTGAAAATTATACAATACTGCCCCTTCTACCGCTATATACGATTTAAGTCAATTTGACCTGCTTATTGAGCTCCATTGAGCTGCATTATAGGAAATAATTATGCTATTTAATTAATCATTCTTTTTTGTCTATTATTAAGATGTAGTAGACCTTGAAATAGTTTCAACTGAATAAAATAGAGTCGAAAATGATACAATCCACACTTCCCTACACTATATAAGATTAAAACCAATCTGACCTGTTTATTGAGCTCAATCTGTATTATAGGATACAGCTATTTATTTAATAATTATTTTCGATAATATTATGAAGATGTGGTAAGTCTTGAAATACTTCAACTGTGTAGAAAATAGTTGAAAATAATACAAAAGTATCCTTTCCACCACTATATAAGATTTAAACCAATCTGACCTGTTTATTGAGCTCCTCCAGTAAGCTGTATTATAGGGAATAATTATACTAATGATTTAGCCTGATATTTTTTTGGACTATTATTAAAATGTAGTAGGCCTTGAATTACTTCAACTGTGTAAAATAGAGTTGAGAATAATGTTGTTATGTGTGAGACATAAATTATCAAAATAGCACAGCTGGTAATTTGTACAGATGTTTTTGGTGAAATAGCTTTTTAGTCGGTGTTGAGATGTTGGACTGAAAAGATGGATGATCAAAAATCTAGATGTGATTGAATTTATTTGAATGTGATTGATAATGTTATAATGTTAAATAAATATAATGTGAGTTCAAATGATGTTCATATTTCTCAATTAAATTAAAACAACAGGTTATGGTGCCCAGACACGAACAAGAGAAATTATTAAGTTGGGAAATATGAACATGAAAAGTGCATTGTTGAGTTGATTGGATTGCTAGTGATAGTAAATGGTGAGTTGAACTTTTTTTAATATTGAAAAATGGCTGAATTCGATAAAATTAACGGAATATCTATGTTGAACAATAAACATTATTTCTCATGGAAATTACGAGTTAAGGCTGAGTTAATTCAATGAAATTGTTGGAATGCGATTGAACCAGGCTTCACCGGTCAGTTAAACGTGGAACAAGAGAGACTCAATAGAAAATGAAAAGACTCAAAATAAAAAATCACTAGCAATCCAATCAACTCAACAATGCACTTTTCATGTTCATATTTCCCGACTTAATAATTTCTCTTGTTCGTGTCTGGGCCCATAACCTGTTGTTTTAATTTAATTGAGAAATATAAACATTATTGGAATTCACATGCATTATTTAACAAATAATACAAAAATACGCTTTCCATCACTTTATAAGATTTCAGCCAATTTTACCTATTTATTGAGCTCTAGTATGCTGTATTTTATTTAATATGCGTTTTATTTATTCTTTTGTGATCATTATGAAGATGTAGTGGGCTTTGAAATACATTCGACTGTGTGAGTTTATGTTTAAAATATTACAAAACTACCTTTCCATCACTATATAAGATTGAAGCCAATTTATTGACCTGTATGTACATTAAAACATAAAACATATTAAACCATAGTACCGGTATGCTGTATTATAGGAAATTTGCGATTTATTTAATAATATTTTTTTGAGACTTATATTAGGACTTATTAGGCTTTAAAATCCTTCAACCATGTAAAATAGAGTTGAAAATTATACAATACTACCCTTCCAATAGAACACAGTTGTAAACAGAAACGTTACAATAACGTTACATTATGGTCACAAGGTAACAAAAAACAAAATGGTTACCAAAATGGTAACAATAACGTTACATAAACGTTTCAAAAAAACCATACTTATCCCTCAAAAATTGTCACAAGATTTGGTCACAATAACGTTAGAAAACCGTTTCAGGTAACCGTTCAGGACAAAAGAAAATAGGAAATAATAGTAACAATGTATGGTTACAAAAACGTTACTCTAACGTTATCAATGTTGAAAACGTTTTTTTTGTGGAATGATTTCCACCTCAGCCCTGTGGTTAACAATATGATGGTAACTCAAACGTTGCATAAACGTTACAACAAACCATACTTATCCCTCAAAAAATTATCACAAGATTTGGTCACAATAATGTTACAAAAACGTTTCAGGTAACTGTTTGGGACAAAAGTAGGAAATAATGGTACCGGTAACAATCTATGGTTACAAAAACGTTACTCTAAAATTTTCAATGTTGAAAACTTTTTTTTTTGTGAAATGAATTCCACCTCAGCCATGTGGTTAGCAATATAATGGTAACACAAACGTTGCATAAACGTTACAAAAACCTTACTTACCCCTCAAAAATTGTCACAATAATGTTACAAAAACGTTTCCGGTAACTGTTTGGGACACAAAAAAAATATATAGGAAATAATGGTTACAATCTATGGTTTCAAAAACGTTACTCTATAACGTTTCCAATGCTAAGAATGATCTTTTTTGTGGAATAGATTCCACCTCAGCCATGTACTTAGTTAGCAATAATATGATGTTAAATCAAACATTGTATGAATGTTACAACATCAAACCAAACTTATCCCTCAAAAATTGTCACAATAATCTTTCAAAAACGTTTCAGGTACGGACGCTTGGGACAAAAAAAAATCGTAGGAATCTATGGCTACAAAAACGTTACTCTAACATTATCAATGTTGAAAACTTTTTTGTGAAATGATTTCCCCCTCAGCCCTGTAGTTAGCAATATTATGGTACCATAACTCAAACGTTGCATTAACGTTACAATAAACCATAGTGAAACCTCATGATTGAAAAACTTTTACCAAAATTATGGTCACAATAACGTTTCATGTAACTGTTTGGGACAAAATAAAATAGGAAATAATGGTTACAAAAACGTTACTCTAAAACATTTTCATTTATTAACTTTTCATGTGAAATTTAACGACTTGCAGTCAAATATTTGTTAAGAATAAGTATAATAACTCACTTAATCTGGCCGAGCGCTTTCGAATCTATGAGATCCATCTTCAAAGGCATGGGTTCCTAGATCATCATGTCAGTTTTTTGGTTAGAAGTGTTGTGGTTTTTGTAAAATGTGATCAAAAAGTTTGTGAGATTTAAAATTTAGTTGTTCATTGAGAATGTTTCTTTTATTGTGTGTGGTGTGTTTGTATATTTCAAATTGTTCCAAGGTGTTGAGTTCGTGTCCTTTAGATTTTATATGTAGAATGTGTAGGTTGGTACTGATGTCAGTAAAAGTGTGTCCAGTTTGAATGATATGGTCGGCAAAATTCGATTCAGCTTTTGATTACAGGGCTTGAAAATGTTCCTTGTAATGTTGTTTGAATGTGCGGCCTGTTTGTCCTATGTAGAATTTGTTACAATCAGATAAGTTCAGTTTGTAGATCCCTGGGAGATCGTAATTGTTTGTGTTCAGTGTGGTTTTGAGTGTAAGTGCATTTTTTATTTTGTTTTTTGTTCTGAATGAGATGGTGTGGCCGGCTTTTTTGAAGATTTTTGCTAGTCTGTTTGATTGTGGATTAATGTATGTCATTGTGATGCATTTTTTGTCAGTGGTGTTGGTGTTATGCTTTTTTTTTATTGCTGATGATGCCCACATGAGTCCGAGACTTGTGCGTGGGTAATGAGGTGAATGATTACACATAGATGCCTGACGGTGGAGCGGGATTCGAACCCACGACCGCTTAGACGACAGCAAGCTGAAGTTGCGACGCCCCAACCAACTGCGCCAAGCGGCCCGCCTTTTTGTTTCTTATTTTATGATTGAGTTTGTCAATTAGGTCGTGTTTGTAGCCGTTTTCTTGTGCTAGGTATTTTATTGTATTTAGTTCAGTGTGGTAATTGTCGGTGGATAGCGGTGTGTTGTTGACTCTGTGTAGCATTGACCTGAATGCTGAGTGTTTGTGTTGTGTTGGATGGTTGGAGGTGCTGTGTATTAGGGTATCTGTCATTGTTGGTTTTCTGTAGATGTTGAAGCTGTGTTGTTGGTTTGTGTTCTTTGTAATTGAGTGGTCTAGGAAGTTTATTGAATTGTTTTGCTCATATTCAGCTGTGTATTGAATGTTCTTATGTATTTTGTTTATGTATGATCGAAGTTGATCACATTGTCTTTTGTTTCCTCAGTATAGCAATAGAACATCATCTACATATCTGTGCCAGTATATTATGTTCTGTGAAAATGTGTTATTTAAGAGTATATGAGTGTTTTCGCAGTGTTGGAGATAGATTTCAGCAAATATGCTTGAGATTGGTGAGCCCATTGGCAGTCCATCAGGTTGTGAGTAGAATTTGTTGTTGAAGGTAAAGTAATTTTGTTGAGTGATGATTTTTAGAATGTCTATTATTTCATTTATATGTTCTGTAGCTGTGTTGTTGTGAATAAGGATGTTCTGTATTATTTCTATTGTTTCATTGACAGGTATGTTGGTGTATAGGTTTGTTATATCAAAAGATGCAAGAGTGGAGTTGTGAGGAATTTGTGTGTCTTTTATTTTTGTGATAAGATCGCTACTGTTTTTTATGTATGTGTTGTTGTTGATATTAATTAGTTTTCTCAGTGTTTGATCTATGTGTTTTGCTAGTTTATAGGCAGGTGCTTCTTGGTAGTTTACAATTGGTCTAATCGGTATGTTGGGTTTGTGAATTTTGGGAAGTGTTTGAAGTGATGGTGCAGAAGGGTGTATTTGTTTCAGTTTTCTTTTTTGTGTATTATTAATTACATGATTTGTCTTGTTGATTATTTGTTTGGTAAACATTTGTGGGATCGGTGTGTAGTTGTTTAATGTTGTTTTTGTTTATGTAGTCGAGTGTTTTTTTGTTGAGCTCTTCATTGTTTAAGATAACTTTAGTGTTGCCTTTATCTGCTTTGATATAGGTGAGATTGTGAGTTAGAGCTTTGTGTTTCATTTCTTTTATGGTGTGGTTTTCTGAATTTATGGGTGGGTGTGGTTGTGAGCTGTTTGTTTTTATTGTGTTGTAGGTTTCTATTCCAAGTTCATCATGTATTTGTGGGTCTGTGCATTGGATGCTTGTTTCTGTTTCAATGACAATGTTTTTTGATGTGGATTTGTTGTTTCTGTAGTTCAGGTTATGTTTGAGACCTTTGTTCAATAAGTTGAGTTCGGTTTCTGTGAAATCTACGTTTGTTAGGTTAACAGTTTTACTGTAAAAAATGTGAGGTGATTGAATTATCGTTTTTGGAGGTGTAAGGTTATGTATTTTTTTGTCATGTCTTTGTTTAATTTTGTTAAGTTTATGTTGTACCCAAGTGTTTGTTAATTCTGCTAACTCAAGGAAAAAACTGTGTCCATATTCTTGTGTGATAGATAGGTGTAGTTTGAGAAGTTCCAAATTGTGTGAGTCTTTCTGTTCATATAAAAGTATGATGCTCTCCTTGATGAAGGTAGTTTCTGCTTTATTTTTGGCTATTTGAGCTGGTTCCGATTTGTTGTTGGTTTTGAATTCAGCGTAGTTTGGTGTAATGTTGAGTTTAAGACAGTTTTTATTGAATTGAATGTGTAGATGTTTACTTCTAAACTTAAACACTGTTGATCTGTAGGATACGATTGCAGCTTGTCTTGCTGAATTAAATTCCTGGATTTCTTGTTCCATGACGAACTGCGTTGTTAATATTAACTTTTCATGTGAAATTTAATGACTTGCAGTCAAATATTTGTTAAGAATAAGTATAATAACTCTCTTAATCTGGCCGAGCGCTTTCGAATCTATGAGATCCATCTTCAAAGGCATGGGTTCCTAGATCATCATGTCAGTTTTTTGGTTAGAAGTGTTGTGGTTTTTAAAAAATGTGATCAAAAAGTTTGTGAGATTTAAAATTTAGTTGTTCATTGAGAATGTTTCTTTTATTGTGTGTGGTGTGTTTGTATATTTCAAATTGTTCCAAGGTGTTGAGTTCGTGTCCTTTAGATTTTATATGTAGAATGTGTAGGTTGGTACTGATGTCAGTAAAAGTGTGTCCAGTTTGAATGATATGGTCGGCAAAATTCGATTCAGCTTTTGATGACAGGGCTTGAAAATGTTCCTTGTAAGGTTGTTTGAATGTGCGGCCTGTTTGTCCTATGTAGAATTTGTTACAATCAGATAAGTTCAGTTTGTAGATCCCTGGGAGATCGTAATTGTTTGTGTTCAGTGTGGTTTTGAGTGTAAGTGCATTTTTTATTTTGTTTTTTGTTCTGAATGAGATGGTGTGGCCGGCTTTTTTGAAGATTTTTGCTAGTCTGTTTGATTGTGGATTAATGTATGTCATTGTGATGCATTTTTTGTCAGTGGTGTTGGTGTTATGCTTTTTTTTTATTGCTGATGATGCCCACATGAGTCCGAGACTTGTGCGTGGGTAATGAGGTGAATGATTACACATAGATGCCTGACGGTGGAGCGGGATTCGAACCCACGACCGCTTAGACGACAGCAAGCTGAAGTTGCGACGCCCCAACCAACTGCGCCAAGCGGCCCGCCTTTTTGTTTCTTATTTTATGATTGAGTTTGTCAATTAGGTCGTGTTTGTAGCCGTTTTCTTGTGCTAGGTATTTTATTGTATTTAGTTCAGTGTGGTAATTGTCGGTGGATAGCGGTGTGTTGTTGACTCTGTGTAGCATTGACCTGAATGCTGAGTGTTTGTGTTGTGTTGGATGGTTGGAGGTGCTGTGTATTAGGGTATCTGTCATTGTTGGTTTTCTGTAGATGTTGAAGCTGTGTTGTTGGTTTGTGTTCTTTGTAATTGAGTGGTCTAGGAAGTTTATTGAATTGTTTTGCTCATATTCAGCTGTGTATTGAATGTTCTTATGTATTTTGTTTATGTATGATCGAAGTTGATCACACTGTCTTTTGTTTCCTCAGTATAGCAATAGAACATCATCTACATATCTGTGCCAGTATATTATGTTCTGTGAAAATGTGTTATTTAAGAGTATATGAGTGTTTTCGCAGTGTTGGAGATAGATTTCAGCAAATATGCTTGAGATTGGTGAGCCCATTGGCAGTCCATCAGGTTGTGAGTAGAATTTGTTGTTGAAGGTAAAGTAATTTTGTTGAGTGATGATTTTTAGAATGTCTATTATTTCATTTATATGTTCTGTAGCTGTGTTGTTGTGAATAAGGATGTTCTGTATTATTTCTATTGTTTCATTGACAGGTATGTTGGTGTATAGGTTTGTTATATCAAAAGATGCAAGAGTGGAGTTGTGAGGAATTTGTGTGTCTTTTATTTTTGTGATAAGATCGCTACTGTTTTTTATGTATGTGTTGTTGTTGATATTAATTAGTTTTCTCAGTGTTTGATCTATGTGTTTTGCTAGTTTATAGGCAGGTGCTTCTTGGTAGTTTACAATTGGTCTAATCGGTATGTTGGGTTTGTGAATTTTGGGAAGTGTTTGAAGTGATGGTGCAGAAGGGTGTATTTGTTTCAGTTTTCTTTTTTGTGTATTATTAATTACATGATTTGTCTTGTTGATTATTTGTTTGGTAAACATTTGTGGGATCGGTGTGTAGTTGTTTAATGTTGTTTTTGTTTATGTAGTCGAGTGTTTTTTTGTTGAGCTCTTCATTGTTTAAGATAACTTTAGTGTTGCCTTTATCTGCTTTGATATAGGTGAGATTGTGAGTTAGAGCTTTGTGTTTCATTTCTTTTATGGTGTGGTTTTCTGAATTTATGGGTGGGTGTGGTTGTGAGCTGTTTGTTTTTATTGTGTTGTAGGTTTCTATTCCAAGTTCATCATGTATTTGTGGGTCTGTGCATTGGATGCTTGTTTCTGTTTCAATGACAATGTTTTTTGATGTGGATTTGTTGTTTCTGTAGTTCAGGTTATGTTTGAGACCTTTGTTCAATAAGTTGAGTTCGGTTTCTGTGAAATCTACGTTTGTTAGGTTAACAGTTTTACTGTAAAAAATGTGAGGTGATTGAATTATCGTTTTTGGAGGTGTAAGGTTATGTATTTTTTTGTCATGTCTTTGTTTAATTTTGTTAAGTTTATGTTGTACCCAAGTGTTTGTTAATTCTGCTAACTCAAGGAAAAAACTGTGTCCATATTCTTGTGTGATAGATAGGTGTAGTTTGAGAAGTTCCAAATTGTGTGAGTCTTTCTGTTCATATAAAAGTATGATGCTCTCCTTGATGAAGGTAGTTTCTGCTTTATTTTTGGCTATTTAAGCTGGTTCCGATTTGTTGTTGGTTTTGAATTCAGCGTAGTTTGGTGTAATGTTGAGTTTAAGACAGTTTTTATTGAATTGAATGTGTAGATGTTTACTTCTAAACTTAAACACTGTTGATCTGTAGGATACGATTGCAGCTTGTCTTGCTGAATTAAATTCCTGGATTTCTTGTTCCATGACGAACTGCGTTGTTAATATTAACTTTTCATGTGAAATTTAATGACTTGCAGTCAAATATTTGTTAAGAATAAGTATAATAACTCTCTTAATCTGGCCGAGCGCTTTCGAATCTATGAGATCCATCTTCAAAGGCATGGGTTCCTAGATCATCATGTCAGTTTTTTGGTTAGAAGTGTTGTGGTTTTTGTAAAATGTGATCAAAAAGTTTGTGAGATTTAAAATTTAGTTGTTCATTGAGAATCTTTTGTTTATTATGTGTGGTGTGTTTGTATATTTCAAATTTCTCCAAGGTGTTGAGTTAGATTCCTTTAGATTCAGTGTCCTTTAGATTTTATATGTAGAATGTGTAGGTTGGTACTGATGTCAGTAAAAGTGTGTCCAGTTTGAATGATATGGTCGGCAAAATTCGATTCAGCTTTTGATGACAGGGCTTGAAAATGTTCCTTGTAAGGTTGTTTGAATGTGCGGCCTGTTTGTCCTATGTAGAATTTGTTACAATCAGATAAGTTCAGTTTGTAGATCCCTGGGAGATCGTAATTGTTTGTGTTCAGTGTGGTTTTGAGTGTAAGTGCATTTTTTATTTTGTATTTTGTTCTGAATGAGATGGTGTGGCCGGCTTTTTTGAAGATTTTTGCTAGTCTGTTTGATTGTGGATTAATGTATGTCATTGTGATGTATTTTTTGTCAGTGGTGTTGGTGTTATGCTTTTTGTTTCTTATTTTATGATTGAGTTTCAATTAGGTCGTGTTTGTAGCCGTTTTCTTGTGCTAGGTATTTTATTGTATTTAGTTCAGTGTGGTAATTGTCGGTGGATAGCGGTGTGTTGTTGACTCTGTGTAGCATTGACCTGAATGCTGAGTGTTTGTGTTGTGTTGGATGGTTGGGGGTGCTGTGTATTGGGGTATCTGTCATTGTTGGTTTTCTGTAGATGTTGAAGCTGTGTTGTTGGTTTGTGTTCTTTGTAATTGAGTGGTCTAGGAGGTTTATTGAATTGTTTTGCTCATATTCAGCTGTGTATTGATTGTTCTTATGTATTTTGTTTATGTATGATCGAAGTTGTTCAAACTAGCAAAAATCTTCAAAAAAGCTGGCCACACCATCTCATTCAGAACAAAAAAACAAAATAAAAAATGCACTTACACTCAAAACCACACTGAACACAAACAATTACGATCTCCCAGGGATCTACAAACTGAACTTATCTGATTGTAACAAATTCTACATAGGACAAACAGGCCGCACATTCAAACAACGTTACAAGGAACATTTTCAAGCCCTGTCATCAAAAGCTGAATCGAATTTTGCCGACCATATCATTCAAACTGGACACACTTTTACTGACATCAGTACCAACCTACACATTCTACATATAAAATCTAAAGGACACTGAATCTAAAGGAATCTAACTCAACACCTTGGAGAAATTTGAAATATACAAACACACCACACATAATAAACAAAAGATTCTCAATGAACAACTAAATTTTAAATCTCACAAACTTTTTGATCACATTTTACAAAAACCACAACACTTCTAACCAAAAAATTGACATGATGATCTAGGATCCATGCCTCTGAAGATGGATCTCATAGATTCGAAAGCGCTCGGCCAGATTAAGTGAGTTATTATACTTATTCTTAACAAATATTTGACTGCAAGTCGTGAAATTTCACATGAAAAGTTAATATTAACAACGCAGTTCGTCATGGAACAAGAAATCAACACATTTTCATTGTTAAAAACGTTATTTTTTGTCGAATGGTTTCCACCTCAGCCATGTGGTTAGCTAGCAATATGATGGTAACTCAAACGATGCATTAACGTTACAATAAACCATATAGTAAACCCTCATTATTGAAAAAAAATGTTACCAAAATTATGGTCACAATAACGCTACAAAAACGTTTCAAGTACCGGTAACCATTTGGGACAACATTTCATTTAATCAAAAAAGTCATTAAAGATCACAAAAATCTATCAAAAGTTCCCCAGCCATATTTCTTTCAAAAGCTAATTAGTGGACAAAAATAATGAGACAAATTTTAAAGTAATAAAACTAACATGAAATCTAAAAATCTAACTAATCCATGTTCTAGCCCTATACAAAATTTACCTTATCCTGAAAAATAGTTGGGATATTCCCATAAATAGATAAGATATTCAAAAATAGAGATTAGAATCTTATGCTGTCCTTTATTGATTTTAATATTGTAAATTTTGAATTTTGAATGGACAACATAAAACAAATTACCCAAACAGCATTTTTACTGTTTGCTTGACTGACCAAACACTCTAATCAACAAGAAACGGAAGAGACAATTAAACACTGCTTCAGTAATGACCTTCCAGATTTATTACTCTTTTTTAACAAAATAAAGCTAATTCGTTGTCTAAACCAAACATATTAAAAAACCATACAACACAATATCACAAAAATTGATCACAATAAAATAATATCAATCAAATAATTAAAGGTCACAATTTGTTACTAACAAATATTCTTCCTGAGGCAAACATCACTTGCATACTTTAAACTTTTAACAACTAAACCTTTTCTCTTGATGTATTTTCGACTATTACATTTTCCCCCCAAATGTGTCCTCAAGTCAGTCCATATAATCGATCGCACTATCGACAAGTGGGCCCACTAATTCTAGAAATTATTGTAATGTTACCTTGATTTGGTCCACAGAACACTCATCCTACAGTTACCGGAACATATTCCTGTCTCTGCCCTCCATTAGCAGACTTAAGGATTCATCTGGTAATCCCAAATCAGGTTGAAATTTCTAACTGGTAATTAGTGATGCCGAATTGATCCAGAACTCGTACCTCCAACTGGGACCACTGAAATTAATCAATTTGTCCTACAATTTGCTATTTTACTCTCTTGACTACAAACTAAAATCAATTTCGCAATTTACCAAAAATAAAAGAATACAACAATATACTCTATGGGTCAAATATTCGTTCTCATTAAATTTTGATTTTCTAACTCAGATTTTAAAGACATGAAACTCAGATTTTAAAGAGACATAAAGGTCTTGATTACAAAATCATTCAATAAAAAATAGAGATACCTCTGCTACTTTCATTAAAAGGTTCAAGTTATTTCCCAAGTTATTTCTTGTAAAACGTTTCAGAAATAATACACTCATAGTTTATCTCGTCTATCTAATCTTTTATATGACATATTTAATTCCTATCCAAAGAAAAGTCCAAACTTCTATAATTATTTAAATCAAGTTCACCTATCACTGAACTTTAGTATTATGCCAAGAATACTTGACCACAACAAACTAGTAAAGGCTTTCTCAATAGGAAAAACATTACATTCGAAATTACTAACAGAAAAACAAATTTTATGGTCCATCTACGGTAACCTTTAGATCCTTCATAGAGAAACTTAGACAAATGAATTTCTCAAACGAAACCTGAAGTGTTCTTAGAAATAAGAATCTTTGAAATTAAACTAAAGAGTAATTATAGGTTAAATCTTTGCATTACTGACATATTTATCTCAGAATTCAATTTTAAGACACAATAGGAATTGATAATTCACTGACATTAGAAACTTGAAAAACTTACACAAAATTTGGTGGTGATATTTAGTTCAATTACATTCATGAGGACTAACCAAACTCAATCCCTTGAAAAGATAAATAAAAAAACTGGAAGGTCAAACTGTAATTATTACTCTACATTTCAAAATGAAAAAATCAATAACTTCACATCATCGTCAATCAAAAAAAAATTAATTTCCACTTCATTGCTTGTCTTCCCTCTATAAGCTCAAGTCATCAAGCCATACAAAGCCAAAAAAAGCCAAGCCTCAAAAAATAATGCTACCCGTTGAGAAGCAGGTCTAAACAAAACACTCACATTTTTACTTGACTTAACCAATAAAAAATGAGAACTGGAGATCACGCCACCTCTCGTGATTCTACAGCTAGCCAGCCTTCTAAATCACACATCTCTCATTAAGTGCAGGATATACTTATAATATTGATTTACATTAGTTTATATTTATTAATTTTAATACACTAAGAGCAAGTCGAAAATTAATGTTAATAATTAAATCTAATTCACAGAAATTTATATACATAATTTCAAATGGTTTCCATAAAATTTAAAATAGTGTACCTAGCAACTGCCAACAAAAGAGTGTACCTGAGTGCGAAGTTCAAAACATTGTGAATTCATCTCTTTATTGTAAGAAACACAGCCTAAAAAAAAACTAGAAATTTATTTAAAAAGTGATGTATCAACCAAAAATTCCAAAGTAAGGTACAAAGACAGAGGTGAAACAAACAAGTGATGTAAAGTTTGAAACATGGTCATCAGAAAGTTGCATTAGAGAAGTGGCCATCTTCTCCTTTGCCAGTAACTGATACATTAAATAAAAAATACATAAACAAACTTCTGGATGACTCAAACCGCGGATAAGACTCACCCAAAAACACAAAATTAGTAAGAAGAGTAGACCACAACAGGTCACGAGAAATTGTCAGACTAAACAAGACTGGTCTCACAACAGAGCTCACTAGACAAAAAATTTACTTTGGTAATCCTTCATCATATCAAAACTTATCCACTAGCAAATATCAGGACAATAATCAATACATTGAGTAAATTTACAATTGCAAAACACGTGACAACTACAATGACAAGGCATACTACACTACTAGAACTGTAGGTAAGGGATGATGATGATAATTCAGGAATCACTATTATCTTAACCTACGCAAAACTACCTATTTAATATTCACAGCACAAACCAGAAATCTCAATATTCACACTTCAAGATTTATTCCTACCTTATACAAGGTCAAGGAAAAGATTCAAATTTACATCTCATAGTACCAACACTCAGTGAGTGTTACTCACAGAAAAGAGTTTCATTGATAGCTATGTCAGACACTAGATTAGATGACCGTGCACATAGTCAGAAAAAGAATCAGGTCAAAACTATAACTTACATTGTTACACAATATTTTCCAAAGGCATAATTTCATTGATGAAATGAAATAATTTCTTGCCAAGGACAAGGATCAAACAGACAATTGTAATAGAATAGATATTCATCCAACAGGAACATTATTACCAGCATAATATCTTTTCAATTGAGAGACATGAGCTTTCTGAACATACTTGTCAGACTCGGGATCATGCAAACTTGCAGTAACAGGTGTTAACCATTTCTTTATTACATATGGACCTTTCCATCTGTAACTGAGCTTGCTTGAAATTTTATTTACAGCACTACTTATGACATGTGTCTTTAGCCAAACTAAATCCCCTATTTGAAAAGGATTATCCACTCTATGTTGATCATAATTAGCTTTCACTCTTTCATGAGCTTTCATTAGGTTTTGCTTAGTCTTTTGCCAAACAGTTACAGTATCATCAGTACAATGGGCAGGCAGTATTTCATCCAATTTCCAAGCTGTAAGCAGAGGGTGTTTGGGCGCATACCTGAACATTAACGAGAAAGGAGTTGAATCAGTACTCTCATGTTTTCCCATGTTAAAAGCCAGTGGTAACCAAGACAAGCTTTCATCCCACTTATTTCGAGCATTACTGTAAAAAGCAATAAGAGCACTCCGGAGATTCCTATGCAGGCGTTCTGCATGGTTTGGTGCAGGATAGTACAGTGAGGTCGTAAAATGATTAATTCCAAGTTGGAAACAAAAGTTTTTGAACATTGTAGATGTGAATATTGAGGCATTATTGGTGACAATCTTTTTGGGAACAGAAAAATTGACAAAAATTGACTTTAAGGCTTTAATTAGATTTTGTATTAGCTTTCCTCAATGGAATTAACCAGCAAAATTTTAAAAACCATCTACACAACTAAAAATTTGAGTATTACCCTATGCTGTTCTCACAAGAGGTCCCACGATATCACAAAAAAATTGAACCATTGGCTCCTCAACAATTTTAGAAGACAAAAAGCCGAAATTTTGTTGTTGACTGGGCTTGCTCTTCCCACATATTTCACATGACTTTACCAGCAAGATAATGTCTTTTCTCAACCCTGGCCAGTAAAAATTCTCAAGAATTTTATTTATAATTTTTGCAATCCCTAAATGACCACCCAAAGGTGTCTCATGGTAATATTTGAATACCAGAGGAACTAAAAGTTTAGGTAACACAATTTTGTAAACATCTTGATTTCTTTTTTTGATTACAAGCACTCCTTTTGACACACAATAAGGAAACTGATCTATTTTATCATCAATTTTTTTTTGGAATTTTTGCTATGAAAGGATCTTTTTCTTGATGTGATCTAATATCAGTAAAAATCAATGGAAAATCGGATAATTTTAAGGAATTGACCAACGAAAATAAAGGCTCAATTTCAAGTTCTTCAGATACTTCAAGGTTGTCATCTTCATCTTGAAACATGCGAGACAGGCAATCAGCAATATAACATTTTCTTTGCCAGGAATATGTTTGACATCAAACTTAAAGGAAAGCAACCGCAAAATCCATCTGCCAATTCGTCCAGACTGTTTTGGATGTCTTAGAACCCATGATAGAGCCGAATTGTCAGTTAACAAAAGAAATTTGGTGTGCTGAAGATACAACTTAAATTTTTCCATCCCAAAAATAGCAGCCAGGCATTCAATCTCATAAGCAGAGTACTTTGACTCTTGTTGGGTTAATTTCTTTGAAGCATAAGCAATCGGCTGGAGGATACCATCTACTTCCTGCAACAGTACAGCAGCTATTGCTGTTGAGCTACCGTCTGTCTGCAAAACAAAAGGTTTCTTGAAATCAGCTGTTTTCAAACATGGTGGGGATATTATTGCCTTTTTCAATTTTTTAAAAGCCTCCTCGTGTTCTTCTTTCCAGATAAATTTAGAATCCTTCTTCCTCAAAGAGTTCAAAGGTGCTGCAATTTCAGCAAAGTTTGGTATAAACTTATGAAAATATCCAACCATACCTATAAAACGAGCTACTGCCTTCACATTTTTGGGTGAGGGGAAACTTCGTATTGATTTGGTTCTGCTAGGTTCAATACGAATACCATTTCTGTCAACTAAATGTCCCAAAAAAACAATTTCCTCTTTTGCAAACACAGCCTTTTGAGGATTCACAATGAAACCCGCCTCTTTCAACTTAGATGAGACAATCTCTATGTGTTTCAAATGAGTTTCAAAGTCTTTTGAATAAATTGCAATATCATCTAGGTAATGAAACAAAAATTTAAATTTAATGTCTTCAAATAAAGTATCGAGTACTGAGGACAAAGCCTGAGCTCCTGTTGCCAATCCAAAAGGAACTCTAAGAAACTGATAAGTTTGAGTCATTGTTGAAAAGGTGGTGAGATGTCTACTTTCTTTAGCTAATGGGAGCTGATAGTAGGCCTGGTTTAAATCCAAAACTGAGAAAAATTTAGCACCATTGAACCAGTTAAAAGCACCATCAATGTTCGGCAATGGGACACTGTCAATTGAAATTTGTTTATTTAAAAACGAATAATCCACAACAAAACGGTAGTCATCAGGTACTAAGAAACCCTTAGGTACTAAGAAACAGGGACTAGAATAGTTTGAGGTGGAACGTTCTATTATTCCTTCCTGGATCATCTTTTGAACTTTACTTTTCAAAATTTCCATTTTCACTGGATTTAACTGATAGGGAGGTCTCCTCACAGGTATTGTTGAAAGTAGTTGAATCTTATACTCTCCCATCTTACTTTTACCCAGCTTGGTGGTCAATACATCCTGATACTTATCTAGAAGTTCTTTTAAACTTTGTTGTTCTCTTTGGCCCAATTCATTACCAGTTTCTCCAACTGAAACACTGTTCTGCAAATTTTGTGAAAACGTTTGCATGTCACATCCCAACAAACATTTAAATTTGGGTCTGAAACCAAAATAAAATTGATTTTTGAAAATATCAATCACCATTTGAGTATGTTTAATGAAACCTGTCCCTAAAATTACAGGAACTGACAAACTATCACTAACAAAAAATTTAAATTTCCAGCTAAAGTTCTCAATTTTAATTTCTAAAGTAACTGATTTTGACAATACCATTTGGGCTTTATTAGCTGTGATGCATTAAATATTTTCATCTTTCATAGGTAAGGTGGGGTTATTAATCATTATCTCTTTTAAAAGTGATGCTGAAATTATAGTTCTAACAGAACCACAGTCTATTAGAACTGTTAATTTAAGGGTGAAGTTCCTAACTCACAATTAATCCAATTGTTTGAAAAACCTTTTATTTTATACTGTGAAGGATGATCTCTGAATTTTTGCTTTAGTTTTTTATTAAATTTGCCTTTCCCTGTCACAGGCTCATCTTCTAATTTCTCTGTAATTCCATTATTGACTTTAATACAATTAATTAAGAAGGATTTATTTGAATTTAATTTATCTTTGAAACTATCTTTCTTTTTATTGAATTTTCTTCCAAGTTTATTATTATTATAGCTCTCTAGTCACTTCTCTCTACCCCTACAATCGCGCGCATAATGTCCTAACTTTTGACAGGTAAAACACTCTACATCAGTTGGCTTTTTTAAATTATTAGTCTGAATTTGAATTTTTGGACTTTGACTACTTGAATTTCTATTAAAATTTTGGCTAGCAGGATTTGATCTGCAAAATTTTGCAATATGTCCTACCTTCTGGCAAAGAAAACAAGTTTTTGGGAAAGTTGAAGAAGAGATATTGACCTTTTGTTCTTTACTCCTATTACTCATGCTTGTTTCAAAACGTTCTCTTTCCATATATGCAAACCTCAAATTTTGAGATTGTACACTGAGCTCATTCAACTGCTCAAAAGTGCATGGTCTACTCTGAAACACCAGTCTAGAACGTTAGTAGTGGTGTATAGAGACTTCAGCCTACCCAATCACAAGCCTGCATTTCAAGGCCACCCCCCCTTAGGTCACGCCCCCCTGGCCAATGGGAGAAGACCACGCCCCTGTAGGGGGGAGTTAGTCGTCCATTTTGTAAATTTTTGAGGCACGCCATTGGCTGCACATGTTGGAGTGGGGTTCCGTTTACCCCCCTCAAGCCCCCTTGGCCTGCCCCCCTTCAAGCCCCCCTGCCACTGTCCAAAGGAAAATGGCCGCGCGCCCACGGCCATGCGCCCACGGTCTTTTTCCTTTTTTTTAGGCTTTGCCCAAACCTGTACTGCATGAATTTTTCTTTTTTTTTTTCTAGGTATTTAGCAACTGACCCTGGGGCGCCGCCCCCGACCGCGGGCCCCCCGTCCGCGTTCTTGAGTCTATTTGCAACCAAATATGTCCAAGTATCATTAAAAGTGGCTTACCACCACCACCACCACCATATTTGGTGAAAGGTGTGTATTTGCTTGTAGTCGCTGCCGCCTTCCGCTGAAGCACGCACGTGCTCTTTTATTTCTGTTTTGAATGAACATAAATTCAACCTATACCAGCCGAAAGCTATCGGCGAACTGACTCACACCGATACCGATGAAACGGTTAGCACCGCTTCAACTCCATTTCGTGCTGTCGTTATTGACTTAACAAAACTGGTTCCAGCCTGCGCAACGTTCGTAACGACAGCACAAAACGGTCTGCTAATAAATAATATGTAATTCGCGTAATTCTTGAATTATACTATTTATTTCCACAGAATGTGAGTTATTACCTGCTTCTTTGGAGGCTATTAATATTTGTAATCTGTTTACAATTTCATCTGGTTCATCAAAATAAACATACTGTCGATGGTTTGATACATTTTTTAAAAAATTCAGCCCTTTTCCTACCTTTTCTCGTCTTGGCGTTCTACTCGAAGGAAACAATCTTTGAATTATCTTTGACTTTAAGCTATTATTACGATGTACAGTTCCTTCTTTGTTTAAATGCGCACCTGTTGCAATCAATATTTTCTTATAGGTACGATAATCAACCATATTTAATTTGCTTTCGTCTGGTATCGATTCAAATAGTAAGGATAATAAACCTTTTGTTAATTTAAATTTATTATTTCCAACAAAAACGTGTTTATCATCAAAATTAACAGGTATATTATATCCCATAAAATATTTACCATTCTGTGAAACTTTGATTCCATATGGAACAGTTGTTTGTTGTGACTTATGCAATTTATCTATATAATCTTCAAGCAGTTTTTGTATTGCGCCTTTTTTACCAAAAAAGGAACTGACTAATGATAGTGCGCCTTCCCCTTGCTCCTCCACCTCCTCCTCCTCCTCCCCCTCCTCACCGTCTTCCTCAGAAAACTGTGTCTCTCCATCAGATGGCGAGTAATCATCATCATCATCCGTCAATTCGTCTACCTTTTCTTTAACAGCATAATATGCTTCCTCCTCCTCCTCTGGTTCCGTTTTAATCTGCTGTTTTTCGATTTTAACAGAAGATTCTTTCAATTGACGTAATGGTTCAATAATTGGTGCATATTTCTCTGTTATTTCTTTTTCTGTCTGACTCCGCATCCCCTGTAAAGTAGCGTACTTTTCAACGATTGAGTTCCTCAAATCGCGAATTCTATTTGTTAAATCACTCCTTCTACTAGTTGTCTTTTGATGACGACGACGACATAATCCGACCTTTTTCTTTCCTCTCTGCCGTCCTTTCATAATTACAAACGCACAATAAGCACGTTGTACAGCAACTAATTCATTTTCTTACTGTACTGTGTCGGATCTAAAACATTATCTAAATTCCATCTGTACCTTCCTTGAGTTAAACCGTAATCTGTACAAATTGTAACAAAGTCATGTCCTGTACCTCCATTCCATATGCTAATGCACATATATTTAAAAGTATTAAATGGCATATCGCTTTCTGCAAAATCTCTATAAATTAATTTTAATGCAAGCATGTCTACTCGAAAAAATATTAATATATTACAATTCTAGCGTACAAGTTGCTTACCAATATTTGCAAATGATTGATGCAAATATAATACGTCAATTTGTGAATGGCGTGCTGTACAAAAAAAAAAAAATGCACGAAGTTGTGATACTTTGTGTAATTGTAAATCATCAAAGATCACTAAACTATCTTTCTCCATATCAGAAGGAAACGGTATTGAAGATATGTTGTTACTTATTGTAAACCTTATAAACTTTAAAGATGAGAAAACACGTTTCAAAAATTCATATTTTGGTTGATTCAGACTAGCAGTATAAATATGTAAACTATTGAAACGTAATAATCTTTTATTAAAAATAAAATTCAAAAGAAGATTTGTCTTACCACAGTTACTACTTCCGATTATAAGTGCTCTTATATTAGGCGGGAATAAATCTTCATGTTTACCTTTTTGTGCAGCCTGTGTAGAAACAATAATTTCATCAAAATTAAAAATAGCTATTCCACTATCAGGCACAACATCCTTTGTCTTGTTAAACATTGTAAGCTTCTATACTCGCACCACAACTACAACTAAACTTCAAACACAGGTACTGTAATAAAAGACAAGTAAATTACAATAATGTTCGTTTATTAACTGTATATTTACAAATTATTTATTAAGTATACAATGTAATAATAAGCAATACAACATAACACTTTACATGAATAATATAAATACAGAATATATAAAATAAATTTGAAAAAATGATACATTATCGCAATTAATCATTTAACTCTTTAATTTAGCTAATATGCCGCACAATTCTAACGCTTCTAAAATACTTTGTTTTAATTCAAGCTCTTCTATATTGGCAATATTTGCTAAATTAAATATTTGTGTTACACTATTATTTATAAAAATACACTCACATGGACCATCATTATAATCGAAACTAATTCCTTGTGCCTTAGCTTGATCTAAATATTCTTTTCTATCCTGACAAAATTTAAAATGAGTAAATGATTCATTTATTGCTTTTCTGCGTAAAAAAACGAAATATTCATTTAACCCTCGGGCACGGGCGGGTACGAGGTGATGTAGATCGCCGGCGGGCGGTATAGAGTGCCGCCCACACAGAATTAACAGTTTGTTCCATAGTAGGAATATTTATTTGACGTTTTTTGCAAAAATAGATATACCACCTAGTTTACCATTGAAAATAGCATCTATAGAGATTGCAAAAACCATTTTTTTTTGTAGATAGTAATTTTTCTCATAATTTTCAGCTAAAGTATTATTGATTAGGTTCAAAAAATAATATAAAACATGCAAATTTTATAAACGTTTTCACTGTAATTAGAAATTCAATAGAACTTCAAAATAATACAATTCAGTTGAATAAAATAAACTTGAACTAGGCTATATACATTTACTAAAATATGAGGTAGAAAAGATTTAAGCCATCAACAACACTTTGGTGCCTATTGCACAGTTTTTGTTTAGAATTAAAACTTCAAATTGGTTGTTTATAAGTAAAATAGATTCGTACATTAAATCCTTGAAACCAGGAAATAACAGATTAAATTTTTGAATCCAGGAAATAACAGATTAAATTCAGGCATCATCTTCAGGAACTGCAAATATGGAAGGAACTCAGGCTTCAAAATATACAAATAAGTAGCTCATGAAAAATCTACATAATAAGGAAACTTTGTGACAAACTAAAATAATGGCCTTCCTATTCCTTTATAAGAAAGTAAGTAGATAACTAGTTCTAGGCAGGGGAAAAAATTTTCAAATTCTATACTTCCTCATCAAATGATTCCATATTGGCATCAGAGTCTTCAGCATTTTGGCATGAATAGCACTTGGTTGAAGTAATACAATGTTGCTTACAAGTAAATTTAGTACACAAGGAACATCTCACAGTAGTTTTGTTGTTTTGTTTTGAGCCACATGAGTGGCAAGCCACTCTCTAGGTAGGTTGTCTCTTTCACTACCAGATGGTTGAGGATTTTCAGAATTTCGATATGAAGAGAGAAAGCACTTGACATCTTTGGGGAGGCCTTTGGTTGCGGCTCCCTAAAACTTTTAGCATTTGCACGATTTCCCTTACAGGTGGCCAGATAGAATAAAATTCCTATCAGTGCCAGAATTTCATTCCGAGAGGTAGGTGTGAAATTCCTAATTCTGAATTCCTTGTGCTGTTCAATACACCTGTTCTGGACCTTGAAAGCTCTCTTCTCAATGAACTTATTCGTATACAAAACAATTTTGTCAATCATTTCAATTGGAATAAAAGCAAGAAAAATATCTATCTCACTTTTGATGTCTCTTGTGATGCGCGTAGGCCCAGGAAAAATTTTTATCACATTTTTTGATCTAGTCTTTTGAGTGGGCAATGCGAGATCATTGCTGAACCAAAAAGTTTCACCGTTCTTGCCAAGAAAAATGTTGAAGTCGGTAATTTCATCCTCCGAAAAAGTGAGTGGAGGAATGTCTGCTTCATCTCCTGAACAATCACTGTCACTAGAATGATCATCAGGTAAAACAACTTCTGCTTCCCCCTCACTCTCATCACTGAAGTCAAAAACTGGACCATGATATTCACCAAAATGTTTTTCATCTTCATCCATAGCTTGTAGAACACTCGCGATTTCTAAATCACTCATAACTTGACGACTGTTAGCCATTTTTCCGATTAAAAAAACAGTTAGTTCGATTACAAGTTCATGGGCGGGCGGTACGGAGTACCGAGTGCGCGTATGCTCTCTCTTCACGAGCAAATTGAACACTGATGAGAACATAATGGAAAAAGGAAACAGTATGGGGACATTCTATGATAGTTGGATGAAAGATACCCAAGAGCGTTCTAGCGGTACTATGACACACTACAGAGTTACCATTATTTAGATGGAAAAGCGGTACGGAGTGCCGCCCTGCCAGTGCCCGAGGGTTAAATTAAGCAACTGATTATATTGTTCTAGATCGACAACTAGTTTGTCCAGCATAATATGAGTTAATGGTCTTGAATCTGCCATATCTGGAAAAATCAACATAGATCGTGCATT
>OX418216.1:165819622-166177135 GCA_948455865.1 Conomelus anceps
TACGCAGAACCCATGTATGGATTGTTTGCAACCGCATAACGATGTGAAACACAAGAATAACCGCCGCAAATCGCACATTCAAAAAAAAAACATGTTGACAAGGATCTGTTATCAGCTCCAGTTCTATTTTAGTCATAAATAACATGCTTTGAAACGAGTATTGCGGGAGCGATATAAATTGAGCAGGATCCAACCCATATTGATTGAAGAAAATCAATCTCAAATCTTCAAAAACGTCTGCAAGACAAAGAACATCACGAAGCAAATAATTATCATGATAATCAGCCATTGTTTTCATAGAACAAGTCTCCCATACTTCTTTTGCATGTCTGTAGTCATTTTCATCTAGTTCCTCTTCTGTCAGACTATTATAAAATGCTTTAATCGGTGGAAGTTCAGTTTCATTAAATCTTGTTGGTCCATCCATGTAGTCATAACAATAAACGCCCTTTCGTAAATATAATTTTTGTTCACTTTCATTTTTAAAATGTGCACACAATCGTTTGAATTTTGTCTTATATTCATCACATTCTGATAGATTTTTAACTAAAGTTTCAAGCGAGCTGTTCATAAACTGTAGACTATCGATAAATTTAATATGACCTATTGAAATAGTTAGAAATTTTTCTGTTGAACTGACAATACAGCTAAGCTTCCTTTTATTATAAGCTAAAGACTGAATTACAAAATGACTATCATAATTTTTCCAATTATGGAATACCACAGGTAATATATACACAGGTGCTTTACAATTCAAATTACAGCTAACAAGTGTTGCTCCAATAAATCGTCCATTAAAATGGTTGTGATGTCTACACCTAATTTCACCTTTGCTAAATACGTTTTTACATAAACAGCAAATTTCAGCTGTATCAAATTCATTTTGCTCATTTTCACTTAAACAATACATTGGAACTTGAACCATTAAATCCTCATAAAGTTTATCACCAAGTTCAATTATTTCCTCAAGAAATTTACTAATAATATTCTCACCTAATACTTGCGCTCTGTACAAACGAGGCGCTAAGTAAAATTCTCCATTTTCATTCAACACCACATATGCATAGCTGCAAGGGACATGTTTTGACGTTTTTTCTGTGAAAGATTTCCCTATTTTTTTTTTGTGATCTGTCACCACCGTCATTGTGTAATGGAACAATAAATGACTCAAAATCGCAATAAATTATATATTTACATTTAAGCGTATACGAATAGTTTGTAAACTTCATAACATTTTTTCCTGGCTGCGGAAGACGCGTTTTCTGTGTACCAAATGTTTTACATAATTCTATGTGACGTTTTAAGTTTTCTTGTCCATCAACATTTAAACTTTTATTTGATACAAAATGGTGAAAACAATAAGGACAGATGTGTACAGCACCTTTATGTTTAGTAAGAGCAGACAACAATCTAGATAGACCATTCTTATTGTTTGTTGTATTGACTAAAGTGAAATGGGATTTGTTTGGACAGTTATCTTTAAATAAAAGAAGAAGAGTAATATTATGCTCGCGCTCCCTATACAAAGAAACACGATAAGGGAAAAACTTTTTACGTGTTGCGTCATACGCAATAACACAAATGCTGAATCGTTCGTTCAAAATCTCGAATTTTCTAATATCACGTAAACCAACAGGGAATTTCATTCCTTTAGTATTCAATTCGTGTTCATATTGTTTTAAATAATCTACAGTTAGATTTCTACATCTATAATGTAAATAAGCTAAAATACACCATAAAAAGCATTTAAAATCATTATTAACAATGTTAATAACAGCTTTTTTTTTTTTGAAAGTATTTCTTTTGGTGTACTTATATATGTAGAATTATTGTTACATCCAGCATAAATCGGATTATATCTAGCTATATTTAAATACAAGGAACATATTCGATTAACAGTCCATCCTGAGCCAAATTTTATAAAACGATCAAGACCTTCATGTAATTTAGAACATGCTAATTCATATTGATCAATCAATTCATCATTCTGACAAATATCAACTATATTATAAGCATGACTATGAAATGTAGCTGTGGTTTCAATGTTTAATTCCTTAATTTCATTAGCATCTGCTAACGGTGATATTTTCACTAGTTTTATATTAACTGCCATAAACCAACGAATATTATTGTCAAAACGTGATCCATTATGTTTTAATAACTCAAATATTGTATCTTTTAATGTTTCTAGCATCAAATCCAGATCTAATTCACTATTTAGAAATTGAAATTGAAATTTCAATACATTATTATTCAATGCACTTGTATTTTTCAGTTCATATTCCATATTTAAAAAAAAAATTGATTTTTGTTCTGCTCACCGTTGATTTGTCTTCGACGTGATCGATGCTGATGATCGTGGGATGAAGTCAGTTGTGAAAACGAATGACCTCTTGATGTGCGATCAATGAACAGGTGTGCAGCCGCTGAGGTGTGAAGAAACGCACAATGAACAGGAGTGTAGGTGATGTGAATATTCAGCTCAACATGATTGTAGATTTGGAAAAGGATCTTCTATTTGTAGTGAGTTGATTTCTGAAACAGTAATAAATATATGTTTTTAAAAAACAATGTACTAGGAACAGAATTGTACAATAAACAAGATGAAAAAAAAAAATATCAATGACTTGCAAGTAACAAAATCTCACCTTTAATGGTGTAGTGATGGTGGTGCAGTAGGAGTTAACAAACCAAATGCCTCTATTTATACCCATATAATCCCATTGCGGAAATATAATTGTCTTACTGAGATGTAATAATTTTTGACAAGATAAAATTAACTCCTGTTTCAACCCTTCCCGTTTACGTACGTCACAAACATGAAGTAAACAAATTCTTCCTGATTAACTTTTTCTAAATTGACATACCCGGATGTACGTCTCTGACTTCTCGAAAATGTACATGAGACAAAGAATTATTTTCATAGTTAACTCAAAGAACTGTCAAATATGGTTAGATGCATTTTTTATAAATCTGTACTTGACCGAAAAATGTAGATGAGATACTACAACTTGTATTTTTCCTGCTTGACTCAAAGGTGTGCCAAATATGGTTAAGCGAATTTTTAAAATTGTAGGCTACTTGACCTGAAAATGTACATGAGTCAAATAAATTGTTTCCAAGTTGACTCGAGAGAAACGCTAAATATGGGCAAATGCAATTAAAAATCGTTCTTGAAACAACTTTCGCTTGCATTAAGATAGGATGTACTTGACATTATCCCACTCTGCATACAGCTTTAGCCTGTTGAAATTTAGTATATAAACTGTGAAATTCAACAGTTCAATATCAGTTTGAGAGAGAAGCGCTATTCACCTCCTGCGTTATACTTCAACTTTGTTACTCCAAGATGGCATCATCCTCCTCCAGCTCATCTTCGACTGTTAAGCCTTCAACTACTGTTCAACCATCGGTATGTAAATAATTTTTTCCATAAGTAATGTGAAAAGTTTATTGCAATTTTTCAAAAAAACACTTGTAAGAATAATTTTTTCCACTGTTAATTTGAATAAGTTTAATGCAATCTAATTCGTGATTTTATAAAAACAGATAAATTTAATTTTATTGATTTATTCGCTTAATTCAATCAATTTCTATTAATGAGTTCCTATCATTCAAAAATGAACAATCTAATAGTAGCTATTTTGAAATGACACCGTTTTGCAAAAAAAAAAAACCGTTAATTTGAATAAGTTTAATGCAATCTAATTTGTGATTTTATAAAAACAGATAAATTTAATTTTATTGATTTATTCGCTTAATTCAATCAATTTCTATTAATGAGTTCCTATCATTCAAAAATGAACAATCTAATAGTAGCTATTTTGAAATGACACCGTTTTGCAAAAAAAAAAAAAAAAAAAAGAAACACTACATTTTTTTTTTGCATCTGTCAATGCAAAGATGCACAAGAGAATGTTGCAAAAAGAAACAAGCTTACTTCAAGTCGATTTGCATATCTTTAGGTGCAGCTTGCAACGACAGAATGTTGCATTCTCTTTCTCACTCATCACATTTTTACGATACGGTAAAACCTGTTCTCACTCATCGGCTTCAACCGACGCTATCACCGTTGAGTAATATAATACGGTATATATATATATATATATATATATATATATATATATATATATATATATATATATACAAATCTAATCAAATCTGTTCTGTTTTTAAGGTGACCTATTCGGAGATTGTCACCCGAAACCCACCAACGACTACTGTACCTGTGCAACCGACAATGTGGTCTTTTAATGATTATGCGCCGTGGTTCGACGCAGCGACAAGCGATTTCCCACCGCTGCCAAACTTGATCCAGCAAAGAATGGTCGCAGCACTGGGATTTGCGCCAAGGATGACGGATATAACGAGTATGTCAGCTGCACCTGGGGCAACGTCCGCTGCACCTAGAGCAACGCCCGCTGCACCAGACCACGACACAACATCCGCTGCAAACACGACGCCTGCTGCACCAGACCACACAGCAACGTGCATTGCACCAGATGTACCACCACCTACCATCACCACCACTACCACCACCACCACCACCAGCATCGATGAATCACACAAAACTGACAAAATCGAGGTACCTTCAATTGTTCTAACCGATTCAGACTCGAATTCAGAATTTGTAGCTGTAAAATCTAGGAGAAATATGGAAAAAAATCTCTACAAACGAAAACGATCAGCAGCTACAGATTCTGTATCCGAGTCTGAATCGTCAGCTCAAAGTAATGAAGAGAATGTGAATGAGTTTAATATTTTAAAATTTAACGAATCTAAAAAATATCCACCAAGCGTATCTGTTAAAGATCTGAGAGAGTCATACGAATACCCTGTTATTGAAGGGAAAATCATTGAAACCAAATTTGGGAAACGCGTCATATTGACAATTCAAAAAAGAAATAAACAGGAAATATCATGCTTCCTCCCACCATCCTATTTAGCTGTGATAAATGAAAATAATATCGCATCATTCAATAGAGGCAGATATAAATTGAAAATAAAGCACACACGGATAGCGATGGTGGGAGGAAGCAATACCACAAACAAAAGACAAAATTATAAAATAAGCAGCAATATTACATTAATACCAGTATAAGGGAATTCTTTTCATTACTTGACAAAGTTTTCTTCTCTTTATTTTGTAATGTTTATTTAATACAATTAAAATTGGATCAGTAGCTAGAAATTCTGTCTTCGAGTCTGGATTGTCAGCTCAAAGTAATGAAGAGAATGTGAATGAGTTTAATATTTTAAAATTTAACGAATCTAAAAAATATCCACCAAGCGTATCTGTTAAAGATCTGAGAGAGTCATACGAATACCTTGTTATTGAAGGGAAAATCATTGAAACCAAATTTGGGAAACGCGTCATATTGACAATCCAAAAAAGAAATAAACAGGAAATATCATGCTTCCTCCCACCATCCTATTTAGCTGTGATAAATGGAAATAATATCACCTTAGAGGCAGATATAAATTGAAAGTAAAGCACACACGGATAGCGATGGTGGGAGGAAGCAATACCTCAAACAAAAGACAAAATTATAAAATAAGCAGCAATATTACATTAATACCAGTATAAGGGAATTCTTTTCATTACTTGACAAAGTTTTCTTCTCTTTATTTTGTAATGTTTATTTAATACAATTAAAATTGGATCAGTAGCTAAAAATTCTGTATTCGAGTCTGAATTGTCAGCTCAAAGTAATGAAGAGAATGTGAATGAGTTTAATATTTTAAAATTTAACGAATCTAAAAAATATCCAGCAATGGTTATCTGTTAAAGATTTGAGAGAGTCATACGAATACCTTGTTATTGAAGGGAAAAATCATTGAAACCTTATTTGGGAAACGCGTTATATTAACAATCTAAAAAAAAAAAAATAAACAGGAAATATCATGCTTCCCCTCACCATCCTATTTAGTTGTGATAAATGAAAATAATATCACCTTAGAGGCAGATATAAATTGAAAGTAAAGCACACACGGATAGCGATGGTGGGAGGAAGCAATACCTCAAACAAAAGACCAAATTATAAAATAAGCAGCAATATTACATTAATACCAGTATAAGGGAATTCTTTTCATTACTTGACAAAGTTTTCTTCTCTTTATTTTGTAATGTTTATTTAATACAATTAAAATTGGATCAGTAGCTAAAAATTCTGTATTCGAGTCTGAATTGTCAGCTCAAAGTAATGAAGAGAATGTGAATGAGTTTAATATTTTAAAATTTAACGAATCTAAAAAATATTCACCAATGGATATCTGTTAGAGATTTGAGAGAGTCATACGAATACCTTGTTATTGGAGGGAAAAAACATTGAAACCTAATTTGGGAAACGCGTTATATTAACAATCTAAAAAAAAAATAAACAGGAAATATCATGCTTCCCCTCACCATCCTATTTAGTTGTGATAAATGAAAATAATATCACCTTAGAGGCAGATATAAAATGAAAGTAAAGCACACTCGGATAGCGATGGTGGGAGGAAGCAATACCTCAAACAAAAGACAAAATTATAAAATAAGAATATAATATCATCTTAGAAGCAGATATAAAATGAAAGTAAAGCACACGTGGATAGCGATGGTGGGATGAAGCAATACCTCAAACAAAAGACCAAATTATAAAATAAGCAGTAATATCACATTAATACCAGTATAAGGGAATTCTCTTCATTACTTGACAAAGTTTTCTTCTTTTTATTTTGTAATGTTTATTTAGGCAGATATAAAATGAAAGTAAAGCACACGAGGATAGCGATGGTGGGAGGATGCAATACCTCAAACAAAAGACAAAATTATAAAATAAGCAGTAATATCACATTAATACCAGTATAAGGGAATTCTCTTCATTACTTGACAAAGTTTTCTTCTCTTTATTTTGTAATGTTTATTTAATACAATTAAAATTGGATCAGTAGCTAAAAATTCTGTCTTCGAGTCTGGATTGTCAGCTCAAAGTAATGAAGTGAATGTGAATGAGTTTAATATTTTAAAATTTAACAAATCTAAAAAATATTCACCAATATATATCTGTTGAAGATTTGAGAGAGTCATACGAATACCTTGTTATTGAAGGGAAAAATCATTGAAACATTAATACCAGTATAAGGGAATTCTCTTTATTACTTGACAAAGTTTTCTTCTTTTTATTTTGTAATGTTTATTTAATACAATTAAAATTGGATCAGTAGCTGAAAATTCTGTATCCGAGTCTGAATCGTCAGCTCAAAGTAATGAAGAGAATGTGAATGAGTTTAATATTTTAAAATTTAACGAATCTAAAAAATATTCACCAATATATATCTGTTAAAGATTTGAGAGAGTCATACGAAAACCTTGTTATTGAAGGGAAAAAATCATTGAAACATTAATACCAGTATAAGGGAATTCTCTTCATTACTTGACAAAGTTTTCTTCTTTTTATTTTGTAATGTTTATTTAATACAATTAAAATTGGATCAGTAGCTAAAAATTCTGTATCCGAGTCTGAATCGTCAGCTCAAAGTAATGAAGTGAATGTGAATGAGTTTAATATTTTAAAATTTAACGAATCTAAAAAATATTCACCAATATATATCTGTTAAAGATTTGAGAGAGTCATACGAATACCTTGTTATTGAAGGGAAAAATCATTGAAACCTAATTTGGGAAACGCGTTATATTAACAATCCAAAAAAAAAAAAAAAAAAAAAAACAGGAAATATCATGCTTCCTCTCACCATCCTATTTAGCTGTGATAAATGAAAATAATATCACCTTAGAGGCAGATATAAAATGAAAGTAAAGCACATGAGGATAGCGATGGTGGGAGGATGCAATACCTCAAACAAAAGACAAAATTATAAAATAAGCAGTCATATTACATTAATACCAGTATAAGAGAATTCTCTTCATTACTTGACAAAGTTTTCTTCTCTTTATTTTGTTATGTTTATTTAATACATTTAAAATTGGATCAGTAGCTAAAAATTCTGTATCCGAGTCTGAATCGTCAGCTCAAAGTAATGAAGAGAATGTGAATGAGTTTAATATTTTAAAATTTAACGAATCTAAAAAATATCCAGCAATGGTTATCTGTTAAAGATTTGAGAGAGTCATACGAATACCTTGTTATTGAAGGGAAAAATCATTGAAACCTAATTTGGGAAACGCGTTATATTAACAATCCAAAAAAAAAAAAAACAGGAAATATCATGCTTCCTCTCACCATCCTATATAGCTGTGATAAATGAAAATAATATCACCTTAGAGGCAGATATAAAATGAAAGTAAAGCACACGAGGATAGCGATGGTGGGAGGATGCAATACCTCAAACAAAAGACAAAATTATAAAATAAGCAGTCATATTACATTAATACCAGTATAAGGACATTCTCTTCATTACTTGACAAAGTTTTCTTCTTTTTATTTTGTAATGTTTATTTAGGCAGATATAAAATGAAAGTAAAGCAAGCTCGGATAGCGATGGTGGGAGGAAGCAATACCTCAAACAAAAGACCAAATTATAAAATAAGCAGTAATATTACATTAATACCAGTATAAGGGCATTCTCTTCATTACTTGACAAAGTTTTCTTCTTTTTATTTTGTAATGTTTATTTAATGCAATTAAAATTGGAACTAAAAAAAAAAAAAAATGTTTTCTTATTCCACTTACCTTTTAGAGCATGTAGCGGCACTATCATTAGTCAGTTCGTTTTTTGGTAAAAAAGGCGCAATACAAAAACTGCTTGAAGATTATATAGATAAATTACATAAGTCACAACAAACAACTGTTCCATATGGAATCAAAGTTTCACAGAATGGTAAATATTTTATGGGATATAATATACCTGTTAATTTCGATGATAAACACGTTTTTGTTGGAAATAATAAATTTAAATTAACAAAAGGTTTATTATCCTTACTATTTGAATCGATACCAGACGAAAGCAAATTAAATATGGTTGATTATCGTACCTATAAGAAAATATTGATTGCAACAGGTGCGCATTTAAACAAAGAAGGAACTGTACATCGTAATAATAGCTTAAAGTTAAAGATAATTCAAAGATTGTTTCCTTCGAGTAGAACGCCAAGACGAGAAAAGGTAGGAAAAGGGCTGAATTTTTTAAAAAATGTATCAAACCATCGACAGTATGTTTATTTTGATGAACCAGATGAAATTGTAAACAGATTACAAATATTATTAGCCTCCAAAGAAGCAGGTAATAACTCACATTCTGTGGAAATAAATAGTATAATTCAAGAATTACGCGAATTACATATTATTTATTAGCAGACCGTTTTGTGCTGTCGTTACGAACGTTGTGCAGGCTGGAAACAGTTTTGCCAGAAAAGCTGGTAACCAATCCAGTAGGTTGAAGGAGTAGGAACTAGTATGCCGGGCGAGCTACGAATAACGTAGAAAGGGGACACCCGATTACATGCTGTAGGTTGTGATTTTTGAGAGCTGCGACAGTGAAGCGTTCTGTCGGGCGAGCAGAATGCGAATTAGTGCGCAAAGGAGACAGGCCGAAAACATGCTGTGGGTTGCGGACAAGTGGAAAGGAAACTGGGCGACAGCAGGCGGTAGCGATTGACGTTGGGTGGGGAAGCCGAAGACCGACTAACGTTCAGATCGGCAAGTCAGTTCTACGGCATCTGCCGCTTGACACGGAGCAGGTCCTGTGTTCTTTTTTCTTCTCATCAACATAAATCGCGTTGATACGCCGGTCGGACTCTTTGTTCTGCAAACAAAATATGACTCAAGGCTTCGCTCTTATTTTCTTTGTTTTATTTTTTTAAACTTGATTCTTGTCTCATGCTGGAGATGGAAACAATTCAAAATGGATGTTTTAAACAAGGTTATTCATTTTTTTTTCTCTCCTAACCTTATCCCCCCACCTAAAAAAAAAAGAAAAATTCATGCAGTACAGGTTTGGACAAAGCCTAAAAAAAAAAGAGAAAAAGTGGAAACAATTCAAAATGGTTGTTTTCATGTAGTACAGGTTTGGGTGATGCCTACATAATCACAAAATAGACTCAAGAACGCGGACGGGGGGCCCGCGGTCGGGGGCGGCGCCCCAGGGTCAGTTGCTAAATACCTAGAAAAAAAAAAAGAAAAATTCATGCAGTACAGGTTTGGGCAAAGCCTAAAAAAAAGGAAAAAGACCGTGGGCGCATGGCCGTGGGCGCGCGGCCATTTTCCTTTGGACAGTGGCAGGGGGGCTTGAAGGGGGGCAGGCCAAGGGGGCTTGAGGGGGGTAAACGGACCCCCACTCCAACATGTGCAGCCAATGGCGTGCCTCAAAAATTTACAAAATGGACGACTAACTCCCCCCTACAGGGGCGTGGTCTTCTCCCATTGGCCAGGGGGGCGTGACCTAAGGGGGGGTGGCCTTGAAATGCAGGCTTGTGATTGGGTAGGCTGAAGTCTCTATACACCACTACTAACGTTCAGCTGGATTCAACCCAGAGCAGATAGTTGACACTATCTCCGCCTCTGTTTTATTCAACCTCAACAAAGTCGCCGCTTCCTTAATAGATACAATAAATGAGGACAAAGGCTCACCATTAATCTGCAAACGATAGAATTTTTCTATTTCCATCACCGCAATTAGACGACTTGGTACAAAATAATTCAATACATCTCTGTGAAAATCATCAAAAGAGGCATTAGAATCCATTGCCAGCTTCAATCTCTCCGCCAGTGGACCCATAACAAAAGGATGTATAAGGCTGAAAACTTGAACCCTGTAGGTTAGAACAAGCTTGAATTTTTATGACCACTGACAAAAAGTTCAACAAATTTTCTACAATGAGTCCATCACTTGTTGGTAGTTGTTTCATTAGATGCTCAATTGGGTTTGGAAGCTTATTGTACAGATTACTAAATACAGATTGTGATGACGTTCGGAAACTGACATCGTTACCTGTGATGTGTTGTTGCTGTCTGGAGGAGACAGGAAAAAATTGATTCATTCGTGCTTGCTGATTAGTTATCTGTGGAATAGGCATTATCCTACATGCTTCAGTATTCCCATGGGTAACTATTAACTTAGGTAAGGTATGTACTCTACTTCCCCCAGGTACAGGATTGTCCCCTAAATTTTGCGCATCCATCACATTATCCTCTATTGGTCCTGACACAGTCTCAAACATTGCAGCAGTAGGGCTGAGTGCAGGAGTTGTAAACGCCTGAGGTACAGGTGAACCTACTCTACTCCTAATCTCCAATTGAATATCAACAAGAAGACCGTTAATTATTTTCATTCGTTCTAAAATTTCATTGAGCTGAGTTATTATACTATCATCAGACTTTTCTTTACCGTAGGTCATTAACTGGACAATTCTATTAATCAAGTGTAAGAAAATGGTAATTCCCTTTGCCAAACTCGGTTTTTTGTCCACTATACTTAGAGTATAAAATTTTCCCACATATTCATTAAATTTAACAAGAACAGAATTGATTTTGTCAAGTTCAGAATTTACTTTACTCTCATTATACACAATTCGAAAAATTTTTGCATCAGGATCGGCTTTAGTAGCTCTATATTTGGCTCTTAAACTGTCCACATCTGAATCTTGTTTAGTACTAATTGGAAATCCTAAAGTTTCCAGTTCAAAAAGCAAAGTGTCTTTCACAAGATAATTCGGATTAATTTTCTGGATTGAAAAAGGTGACAAGTCAAAAAGACTATCCACTTGAGCTTTCAAATCCCAATAGTTCACCACTGGAACATTGGCTACATTAGGAGAGCGGACTGGAGAACTTGCCATTTGCAACGTTTAAAATTGAAACTTGGCTCAACTTGGTCAAACTAGATTAGTACTACAAAAAATCGGTTTCTCAAATTCAACACTTATTACTTTCTCACTAACTACAATCTAGGTTGCCTATTAACTGCCTACTATCCGCACTCATGTATCATAGGTGAAAGGTCAGATGAATTTAGACATAAATTATTTAGCATCAGTGAAATCTAGTCAATAGATATTTTAATAAAGTTTGAAATAAGAACATAATGCCCATAAAGAAAATGGACGAGCAGAGTGGCGCAGTTTTTTATGCCGTCCTTTATTGATTTTAATTGTAAACTTTGAATTTTGAACGGACAACATAAAACAAATTACCCAAATAGCAAAAATGACGAAGCCATTTTTACTGTTTGCTTGACTGACCAAACACTCTAATCAACAAGAAACGGAAGAGACAATTAAACACTGCTTCAGTAATGACCTTCCAGATTTATTACTCTTTTTTAACAAAATAAAGCTAATTCGTTGTCTAAACCAAACATATTAAAAAACCATACAACACAATATCACAAAAATTGATCACAATAAAATAATATCAATCAAATAATTAAAGGTCACAATTTGTTACTAACAAATATTCTTCCTGAGGCAAACATCACTTGCATACTTTAAACTTTTAACAACTAAACCTTTTCTCTTGATGTATTTTCGACTATTAAATTTTCCCCCCAAATGTGTCCTCAAGTCAGTCCATATAATCGATCGCACTATCGACAAGTGGGCCCACTAATTCTAGAAATTATTGTAATGTTACCTTGATTTGGTCCACAGAACACTCATCCTACAGTTACCGGAACATATTCCTGTCTCTGCCCTCCATTAGCAGACTTAAGGATTCATCTGGTAATCCCAAATCAGGTTGAAATTTCTAACTGGTAATTAGTGATGCCAAATTGATCCAGAACTCGTACCTCCAACTGGAACCACTGAAATTAATCAATTTGTCCTACAATTTGCTATTTTACTCTCTTGACTACAAACAAAAATCAATTTCACAATTTACCAAAAATAAAAGAATACAACAATATACTCTATGGGTCAAATATTCGTTCTCATTAAATTTTGATTTTCTATCTCAGATTTTAAAGACATAAAACTCAGATTTTAAAGTGACATAAAGGTCTTGATTACAAAATCATTCAATAAAAAATAGAGATACCTCTGCTACTTTCATTAAAAGGTTCAAGTTATTTCTTGTAAAAACGTTTCAGAAATAATACACTCATAGTTTATCTCGTCTATCTAATCTTTTATATGACATATTTAATTCCTATCCAAAGAAAAGTCCAAACTTCTATAATTATTCAAATCGAGTTCACCTATTACTGAAATTTTAGCATTATGCCAAGAATACTTAACCACAACAAACTAGTAAAGGCTTTCTCAAAAGGAAAAACATTACATTCGAAATTACTAACAGAAAAACAAATTTTATGGTTCTTCTACAGTAACCTTTAGATCCTTCATAGAGAAACTTAGACAAATGAATTTCTCAAACGAAACCTGAAGTGTTCTTAGAAATAAGAATCTTTGAATTTAAACTAAAGAGTAATTATAGGTTAAATCTTTGCATTACTGACATATTTATCTCAGAATTCAATTTCAAGACATAATAGGAACTGATAATTTACTGACATTAGAAACTTGAAAAACTTACCCAATATTTGGTGGTGATATTTAATTCAATTACATTTATGAAGACTAACCAAACTCAATCCCTTGAAAAGATAAATAAAAAAACTGGAAGGTCAAACTGGGTAATTGTGCCACAGATGTTAGCAAATAAAAAATCACTTGAAACTTCACCAAATTGTAGTATTATGTCTCCTGATCACAATTATCAAGTTTTTAAGTGTCGGTCTCAATTAAATAATTAATTATTCAATATTGAAAACCTACCTTTGGAACAGAGCCCCAAAATGACTATCTTCAGCAATTAACTTTAATTGAGTGTTTAGAATGCATGAATCTTTGCAACACAATAATTTCATTTTAATTTATTAATTATTTACTCATGCAATTTATCTACTTAATAATAAAGGCATTTTCAATTTGTTCCAAAATCTCATCACTTGATGCATCGCACATAATTATACATAACCTAGCCACAGCCTGGGTTTTAGGCTTTTGGGCCACGACCTTTTAAATCTGCATGAACATTTCGTGCATGCGCAGAAGCGTAGTCTGCGTGATTGGAACGAAGTGGAATGGAAACTAGAATGGAACTGCATAACCAAACCTTTCCTAACCTGGCTAGATGTGACTGAACCACCTTTAAAATACCTTTAAATATTTAACTTTAAACCCTTTAAAATATTTACAGAGGTGGTTCAGTCACATCTAGCCAGGTTGGGAAAGGTTTGGTTATGCAGTTCCATTCCAGTTTCCATTGATGTTCTGATGTAGATGGCACTCCATTGCTCTATCTGTTCGTCTATGATGTTATGCTTAAGGTACTATAAAGGCTTTTCAGAGCCATATTTATGTTCAAAAGGTGAGTTTTTAATATTGAATAATTAATTATTTAATTGAGACCGACACTTAAAAACTTGTGATCAGGAGACATAATACTACAATTTGGTGAAGGTTTCAAGTGATTTTTTATTTGCTAACATCTGCGGCACAATTACCTCAAACTGTAATTATTACTCTACATTTCAAAATGAAAAAAATCATATCTTCAACTCATTGTCAATAAAAAAAAAATTAATTTCTATTCCATTGCTTGTCTTCCCTTTGTAAGCTCAAGTCATCAAGAAGTCCAAAACCGAGCCAAGCCTCCTAAAAAAGACGCTACCTGATGAGATGCAAGTTTTAACAAAACACTCTCATTTTTTCTTGACTTAACCAATGAAAAATGAGAACTGGAGATCACGCCACCTCTTGTGATTCCACAGCTAGCCAGCCTTCTAAATCACACATCTCTCATTAAGTGCAGGATTTACATTAGTTTATATCTATTTATTTTAATACACTAAGAGCAAGTCGAATATTAAGGTTAATAATTAATTCTAATTCACAGAAATTTATATACAAAATTTCAAATGGTTTCCATAAAATATTAAAATAGTGTACCTAGCAACTCCCAACAAAAGAGTGTACCTGAGCGCGAAGTTCAAAACATTGTGAATTCATCACAGAAGATGGAAACCTACCAGTTCATTGCTTTTTTTTATGAAGGACTAAATAGGCTACTATTCATATTTTGATGGACTTTTATAGATGTAAGACATTGATAATAATATTAATAGGCCTAGTTAAGATTTTCAATTCCTTTTTTAACCATTTTTGTAATTCTAGTAAGAAGATAGAAGTCTACCAGTTATTGTCTACCAGTTCTTTGCTTTTTTTTATGAAGGACTACCTATGTATCCATATTTTGATGGACTTCTATAGATGTAAGACATAGATAATAATATTAATAGTTAAAATTTTCAATTCCTTTCAACAAATAATCTCAGTTTTGATAGACATTGAGTTTTTGTTTGTAATTTCAATTAGTGTCTCAAGCCTCCCCTACTAGGGGAGCCTTGAGACAAAAGACATCAAGATGGTAAATATTGAATAAAAATAATATATTTGTATATTATAAAAATAATATATAACAGGCAGGAAGTGCACAAATGATACTCAAAGGTTCACTGGACAGGATGCAATGGATAAACAGTTGAATTTTTCAATTTAGAATAATTTATGGCATGAAACATGCAAAATGTCTCAAGCCTCCCACCTTTCCCCAATATCTCTAAGAAAACAACATAAAAAATCATATTATACTTGTCACTCTATTTTCCGATATATCTAATGTCATATTATCATCATTACTAACCTACCTAATGTCATAATATTTAATGTCATAATTATCAATATAATGTTGCAAAGTAGACTTTTTAATTTTTTAAAATTATTTTTTCTTCTCTGATTAGGTTGTCCTTATTACTGATTCTTAAAAAATTTTACTATTCATCTTTTTTGTCATTTCTAAACTTTCTTTTCATAATCTTGAAGTTGTTTATTATTGTGAGGCTCTTAATCATCAAGGTAGTCCTATGAGCTTTTAGATAATTAAATAAATAAACAAATATATATATATATATATATATATATATATATATATATATATATATATATTTATATATTTACATCTTCCTGTACAAGTGGCAGCCGTCAATGGTAAATTTCCCATATGAAGTGGCAGCCCCGACTTGTGGCAGCCTTATACGGTTGCCACTTCAACTTCCCATTATAATCAACTTCCCGAAACCCAAAACCCACTAATAAATTATGTTTGATAATCTTTAAGATCCAAATAACTCACTAAAATTGATTTTATGATTTCTTGAAGTAAATAAACACCAATAAAAATTAATGAAAATTATTTTTTTGGCTGCCATAATACTGGATTCTGTATGAAATGTATAACTTGAGGTTCAGTGTTTTAACGCCAGGTCGGCGCCACTATCACCTGTGTATATTTTGCCATGTATATAAAAAATACATCTTGCTGATTAAGTATAGCAGCCGGTAAACCGGCAACCATGTTATGGGTAAATGAACTTGTATTTCCCGCTTGAGTGTCTCGGCTAAGAATAATACCAAGCCTTCTCATATTATTGCTAGTTCTACATTAGTTTCTGATTTTCAATCTTTCTTTCTCTCTATCTGTCTCACTCGCTCTCTCTCTCTCTCTCTTTCACTCTCACTCTTTTTCTCCCTCACTCTTTCTCTCTCTCTCACCACCCACACTCAATCACTCTCTGGCACTAAGTCTCTCTCTGTGTAGGGTTGGGTGGCAGAGAGGGTCTGGAGCCTGAAGTCCTAATTCCGCCTCTGTCATTAGGACATTTAATCAATCGCGCTCACTCTCTCACTTTCTCTCTCTCACTCTCTCTCTCTCTCTATCTCTCTTGATATCCTTGAATATCCTTCTCCGAAATTGACGTTTAAATCTTTAAACTTCGACGTTTCATGTAGATAGATAAATCACAATCATATTAGCGTTATCAAATTGCATCTCATCCTCATATCGTTGAACAATTCTTCAGTTTATTCATTTATTTAGTGAAATTCATCGAATAATCTTATAAAAAAGAGAAAGTTGGTTTGTTTGTTTGAAGTTAATAGACTCGGACAGGGGCGGATCCAGCAGCAGATTTTGGGGGGGGGAATATACTTGAGTGGGTATGGTATTGGTATCACGGGGGGGGGGGGGGGGTTAAAATACCTAAAATCATGAATTTGAAGTAATTTAATGTTATTTTCAATTGAAATTATAACAAATTTAATTGTTCACCTATTATACTGTTAATACGAAATGATCCATGATGAAATGAATTCACGTCCTATACTGCCAAGCAACCCGAAACTTTAACCAATGGGTGTAAATAGAATAATAATTAATGCAGCAAAAAATTTAAGTTCAACCCATAATTATTTAATGTTTTTATCTCAATTAAAGATTAAGTGAAAATATCACCAATGATGTTGCTGGGAAGGTTAGACTCTCGGTATAATAATTAAAATAGTAATTTGGATTAATAGACCTCTAACGATAAACTGAAGCAATATACATGGCTTTTTATTCCAAAACGGGGGTTCGGGGTACTCCCCGAGAAAAGTGGGAAAAAATCATCTCTAAAACCACATTTCAAGTGATTCTAGTCATTAATTCTTCTAACATACACTTCAACCCACGTAATGTGGCAAAGTAAATTTTATCTAGTTCTTGTGTTATTGTTAATAGGAGATCCGGTCCTAACTTTAAACATCCATTTTTCTATATTTGATCCTGATTGGGCACAATACAGTACCGTAGGCTACTTGAAAAATTTATTTCAATAAAATTGAGGGGTACTACTTGAAAACGTTTTTAAAATAAAATTCCTACAAAACCGCATTTTTAACGAGTTTTCTTTTACTCTTGCGAAAAAATGAAAAATGAAATTTAGAAGAAAAATTACATACAGTATTCGCAATTGAAAAACTATTCAATTACCCAGAATCTCCCAACAATTTTTTGAAGATTCGATCTAGGCTCTAGGGTGATTATCTTAATAGATATAAAGCAGTGCTAGTAAAACCAGTCGGCTTTTTCTGCCATAGTAGTCCTCAGTCAGAAAAACAGAAAATAGTAATCCAGAAAAAACTTTCAGAACTGGCACCATTTTTAGACCAAGTACTGTAGTACACAATATTTTTAATAGCTAATTAATTGTTGGTCAGGCATTGCTGTCTCAATTTTCTCCCTTGTCAGCAACTTTAAAACTCTCATTTTCTTCTACTTTTTATTTTATCCTTATTTTTCCTCTTTTTTGTCTTTTTTCATTTTCATCTCTCTCCTACCAATTTCTATCCTTTTACTTCTTGTCATCTCTTTTCCACTGTTTCCTATCATTTCCATTCGTTCCTCTTTTCTTCTTTTTCCCTTCTTTTTCTTCTCTCTCTTTTCCTTCCTCTTCTTTCTCTCCTTCTTTTTCTTCCTCAACTTCTGCGTTTGGGGGCGCCCTGACTTGAATGGGTTCCTCCCTAAAGGACCAGAAAGGATCCCATGTTAATCTTATGAAGACCATATTAATCATAAAGATCATATGTTACATTACGAAAAGGTATGATCATGGAGGATGAATAGAGTAGAGATATGAAAAGTAATGGTCAAGGAGGAAAAAATAATGGAGACGCCCTTCTTTATTAAACAGCGGGCAAGACCAGGTGATCTGCCAGCAGTTCACCCGTGCTTTGCTACGTGGTTTATTAAATTATCTCAGTTGATTGAGGCTTCGATGTGGGTACTTGATGAAGCTGAAAACAACTGACTATTTTATAAATAAGTTGTAGAGCAACTTTTTTGATCATTTTGATATTTCCAATTCAGTATCTAATATCTGGAGACCGAACTCCGTTCAGAGGGTAAGTGTGTGGAATGACTGAACGTTCTTGCTTTTCCCATCTTTCAGTAACAGTACCCAGCAAGTGTATAGGTGGGAATCGTCCTTTGCAAACAGTTCCAGCCGATCTGTTTCAAATTAAGGACAGTTATATTTTTTGATTGGTAGCATTCAGTCTCTTGCTTGAACCCCGTAGCAAAGCACGCGTAACCTTCTAGTCACTTATATTTTCAACTATCGTAATCAAGAATTTGAGCCGATTATATTTTTTTTGTAATCTACATGAATAAAGTAAATAATCTAATCAATATTTCCATCTGAATGAAGTAAATCTTCAATATCCATACCAGCTATTAATAGCCTTCATATACACAGAAAGATTCGTACATGGTTTAAATGATTTTCAATACCAATTCTTATGGTCAGTATAATTGTAAAATTTCATCACCCACTATTTTTATTCTTGAAAACAATTCTCTGATTTATCATTCACATTCAAATCAAATACTTTATTCACTCAAATAAACACAATATTCACAAAATACAGAAGAATTATCAAGTGAATTCCTCAGCTAAACCTGCATGTTTGATGTTTTGATATTAATGTTTAATTTGCACTATTCAACTTATTCCAAAAACTAAAATTTTAACTCTCTTTTGTTAACTATAATTACAACTATAACTGTCACCATCATTTCATGCCTTTGTGATTCGCGAAATATCAAAATATCACACATTGTTGTTACGTTGTTACAGGAGCATTACTATCTTTTCAGAGTGAATTATTTCTTGTATAGTCACAAGGTGACCTCGATGGTTTGAGATGAATTTTGTTGGCTAAAGAAACATGATAGTTTTTGGAAAATTCTATTCTGGTTAAATTATATTTCATTTTCGGAGGAAGACTGTAAAATAAACTGTGCTTATAAGGTTGACGCCATTCCGAGTTCTGAGGGTTACTTACTCATATTCTTACTCACTTAGGGGAGGGTGAGTAAGCTCTGATCATTTTAAAAATGATTTTTTCATTTATTAGAGCACTAGAGACTGTCAAAATATAGGGAATATTTTTTCTGATGATGCTCACATGCGTTCCTGACTTGTGCTTGGGTAATGAGGTAAGGGATGATACAGACAAATGCCAGGCGGGAAGGGAATCGAACCAATCACCGCATTAGCAGAAGCAGACTAAAGTTTTGACGCTTTAGCCCTCCAGGCTACGGACGTTGACACTAAAATTTTGACACATTCTTTCTTTTGAAGATAGAAACACCATACTGTAAAAAACAGCCTATGAAAATCTAACAGAGATCAATCAGGAATTGAAGTAATTATTGGGGATCGATAAAGTGTTTGAAATTAAGGAAAAATTGTATTTGACCTTCTCTTCAGTAACCAACCACTTTTATGGTGTGAAGATCTGAAGAAAATTGGGGAACGCCCATAGAGTTTTTTATTTGCTAGAATTGCTAGGAATAATTTTCAAGGTTTTGATTGTTAAAGTTGAAAGGATACTTTTGGGTAACAGGGTTTTATCAAAAATGCATTTTAATCACAATAGTTTTTGGATTTCATATTTGCCAAGCACCACCCATTATTTTATTCCTTTTAAATTTATTTCAACTTTCAATCCATACAGTATACTGCAGTGATATGCACAAGAAAGTACAGTAAACTAGAACTAAAACGTCGAATGCTTCAAACTGTTACTACATTCTATAATAAACTTCCTCAAACAGCTTTCAAGTATGACAGTTACTTGTAGAATATTTATTCTAACTCGAATAACTAGAATATTATCGAATTATATGGAATATGAATTGATTTGTATAAGAAGTATTCATCCAGTAAGGAGTATACTCAGTGGCAAAATATACACAAGTATATTATATAAATGTTAATTACTGAAGAACTGTACCATATAAAATATATCTGATTGTATATAGGTATGAAGAAACTTGTCAAAAATGTGATCCCAAGCTCAGAAAAGCTTAAATATCAATGAATAATCCTTTTTTATCAAAAATAATATGAAAACCCAAAACTTAGTTCAATGTCCAGGAAAGAACTACGGATAATACTTCATTTTGCTTGTAAACTAGAATCAAATTTGAAAAACGCTTATAACTTTGTTAATTTTGGACAGATTGATTTAAAAATTCATGGGAATGTTAATAGTATGAAGGGAAACGTTCATGATTTTTTGTAGAATTTTCCCATGTTCTCTTCAACCCTTTTAAGCTGGAAAACCATACAAGAGTTCTTAAGCTTTGCGGGAAGTTTCAAATCTCCCGCTTCGCTGCCTGCTCGGCGCCAAGTGATAGGATTGGACAAAAATCTCCGCGGAGCAACACTATTGGATGACTCCAATTAAACCACCCAGTTCAAACATCATCACTATTATACTGAAGACAGCCTAATTGATTCCTTTTTACTCGAAAACTGAAATATGTTGGCGATATGAACAATTTTTATTGCACAAAATAATTATCCGCTTTGGATAGGCCTACAGAATTAAATAACGATATTCAACTCTTGACTACTTTTTTATTATAACCTATTTTTCATGTTACATTACGCTATTAATTTTTTTATATCTAAACTATTTTTTTACATTATTGTTTTTAACAGATAATCTTTCTGGTTATGTCATAAGTGAGTCTTGAGTTATTATTTATTGAGTTATAATTTTCTGGATGTTCATTTTTAAATATTTGTTTTGTACACTTTCGTATATGATTGAAGTTTCTATTATTCAAATCAAATAAATGCATTTTTCATCTTCTTTTTTATTCTTTATAACAATGAATCATTGATCGATCTGATACAGTAGAACTCCAATTATCACTAATTGGAACCGGACCCCATTAAATAAATAAATATCTTTATTGACATAAAATAAATTTATGATGTTTTCCAAATTAGCTTATGACTTGATTTGTGTGACTTTTTACTATCATGCAAATTATATTCTATTCAGTGCTTAATTTCTAAAATTTTAGGTGTGGGAACGCTTATTTATTCTTATAAACCACCCTCTCTATTTTCTACTAAGGCCTAGTTAAACATTCCCTCACTTCCTCTCCCCACCCCGTTAACATCTCGGTGCCTACTCTAAATTTCCTATAAACCTGTTTCGATTTGCACCAACAATTTATTTTGTATGAAGCTTACATTAAGCAAAATACTTTTTTTAATTAATGGTGAAATAAAAACAAATAAAGCCTTCTTTACATTTTTATTTATATACAGTACACAGATCTCGCTTCGCCCTACGTTACAGTACTTTATTATTATTCGCAATATTTAGTATGATTATCTGAATAAATAATTAAATGAGACACCTTTGGAATCAGATTAGCGCAAACTGAACGTTCCCTTGCGTTCCGGCACTTTTGGGAGGTAAGAAAACGCCGTTATCTTGCGTTCCCGTTTGAAATTAACCCCTGATTCTATTATATTATCATTGGTAGCTGGATATGTTTGGGTTCCTTTGATGAGAAGGATTTCTAGGATAATATCTCTGCAAATTAATTATGTTTCTTTATGAAGAGTGTCACCAAAAAATAGTGATCCCAGTACCACCTCGGTATTCTACAAGCTAAAACCAACAAAAATAGCCTTATAGAAGTAATGCCAATTTCCCCTTTGTTTTCCCGTATTTTTTCATACCCGAATAAGCCATCAAAAAGTATAAAAAAAATAATACTTGGAAAAACGAAATGACAGATTACAGGAAACCTGAGAGGAAATTGCAATTTTTTCTAAGGTAATTTTTTGTTTGTATTAGCTTGTAGGATACCGTGGTGGTACTGGGATCACTATTTTTGGGACACTATATTGATGTATTGCACATATTATAAACTATATTCCTATGTACAAAAATATTTCAATAAACTAACCAATTTTTCAAAATATTTTATGCATCAAATTGACAATCTCATTTACCCATTACATTCGAATCCTATAATCATCCTAGTCTCATGAACAGGATAATTTTGTGAAAATATAATTATGTTTATGATTGTGGAACCTTACACAATCAATAAGATTTTTATGATTAAGATAATGCATATCTAATCTAATCTGGGTCATTCTTGGTGAAAAATTTATGCTTATCTTCATGAATTCGAAAATCCAAACTTTTGCGTTATTGCAAGTTTTGTCTGTGATATTTGATTCAACTTTCCTATCTCGAATATTAAGAGGTCGTCGTAATGTATGAAACATTATTTTAATGTGAAGTTTAGGAAGAAAATAACATCTCAAACACTTTTTTTTATATGTATCATAATTTTTTCAAAAATTGTGTTCACAATAAAACCGGTAGAACCAACCAAAGAAGAGATAGAGTATTATAATATTGTACATGGTGGAGGTAGAACCCACTGTAAAGTGCATTTCCCCCAATTGTTTCACTTGTATTATTCCATGATAATGTGATGACAATTTGACATTCAGTATTAAATAGGCTAAAGTAGTTAATTACTTTGAGCATTTTCGATAAAGTAGCAACTCAGGTTAAATTTAAGTTACACTAGTAAGGTTGTTGCAATACTTAATCATAGTTTTTCATTCAATACTATGGAAGGATGATGTTATATATGGAAGGATGAGTGCATAGAGAGGACCGGCTGCGTCCTAACTCCGCCCTCCAGGTTTAAAATGAAGACTTGAGTAAAAAATTAATAAATAAATAAGTACCACTTTTTCCTGGAAATGATCTTATCTAACAAGAAAAATAATAAAATGGATGTTGCGGTGCATGCTCAAAGTTGAAGCAAATATAACTTTTAGCTTTGAATGCTTATGATTGAAAAACAAAGAACGTTATCAAGAAACTGCTCGTGCCATTAGCTTTCTTTGGTCTTGCCGCCCCCTGAAGCTTGCTGCCCCTGAACATGTGCCTAGCGTACCGCAATTTGATATCCGTCCCTCTGTGAGAGAAAGAGTAGTGAGTGAGAGGGATGGACTAACAATGGCCGAAGGAAAGACTGGGGGGAAGTCGCTGATGACGCCTGATTGAGAGTGTTGTTATAAATTGTTGATGATAAAATTGGCAACGTCGCTGGCTGTCATATTGCTGGAATTTGTAAAAAAATATATACACTGGCTGCCACTTTAAATGCAATTTAAAAATATACGAATGGTTGCCACAATACCTGAAAGTTAATGGCTGCCAATATGATAGTACAACCGCACAATGTTAGGCAACATTTTATTCATTGACTTGATCAGAATGAAAAACCGATTTTGGACCTAAATTTGATGTTTAAGACACTATTCACGATAAAAACAACATATACTCCACTCCCAAGGGTGGCTGCCAAAAGTATGTTTTACCTACGGCTGCCACTTTTATAGGAAGATGTATATATATATATATATATATATATATATATATATATATATAAATTATCATGTTAATATGTGTAGGAATAGATTATTTCACTGGTGAATAAAAATTGAAAAATGGATAAAGTTGAAGAGTATGACTTCTTCTCGTACATTTAAATGGGAAATTGAAACTTCTTAATACATCCACTACATAATATATTTACTCTTGACATAAACTTTGATTTTTAATGATTCAAACAAGGAATAATAGTGATTAATAAGCGAATTTATACTCCTGGATTTCTTGTTCCATGACGAACTGCGTTGTTAATATTAACTTTTCAAGTGAATTCAACGACTTGCAGTCAAATTTTAATTAAAAATAAGTAGTATTTCACTTTCTTTATAGGCCAAACATTTTTGAGTTGTTGAAACCCATCTTCAAGGCATCCTAAATATCGATGTTGGTTTGTTGTTTAGAAGAGCTGTGGTTTCTGTATAATGTGGTCAAAAAGTTTGTGTGATTTAAAATTTAACTGTTCATTGAGGATGTTTTGTTTATTGTGTGTGGTGTGTTTGTGAATTTCAAATTGTTCCAAGGTGTTGAGTTCGTGTCCTTAAGATTTTATATAGGTATAAAATGTGTAAGTTGGTAGTGATGTCAGTAAAAGTGTGTCCAGTTTGAATGATATGGTCTGCAAAAGTCGATTCTGTTTTTGTATGTGAAGCTTGTAAATGTTACTTGTAGCGTTGTTTGAATGTATGGCCTGTTTCTCCTATGTAGAATTTGTTACAGTCAGAGCAGTTCAGTTTGTAGAACCCTGGAAGATCGTATTTGTTCATGTTCATTGTGGTTTTTGGTGCAAGTGCATTTTTTATTTTGTTTTTTGTTCTGAATGCGATGGTGTGGCCAGTTTTTTTGAAGATTTTGGCAAGTCTGTTTGATTGTGGATTGATGTATGTCATTGTGATGTATTTTTTGTTGGTGTTGTTGGTGTTTTGTTTTTTGGCTGTTATTTTCTGGTTGAGTTTGTCAATTAGGTCGTGTTTGTAGCCGTTTTCATATGCTAGGTATTTTATTGTGTTTAGTTCAGTGTTGTGATTTTCGGTGGATAGTGGTGCGTTGTTCAGTCTGTGTATCATTGATTTGAATGCTGAGTGTTTGTGTTGTGTTGTATGATTGGAGGTGCTGTGTATTAGGGTATCTGTCATTGTCGGTTTTCTGTAAATGTTGGTATGCACTGGCACATTGTGTCAGCAGCATCTTAGCGGAATCTTGAGGCATTGCTACAGTCTTCAGGAACAAGTTTGGTGGTATTGGAGACCTGGAACAACAAGGACCTGCAAATGAAAATGTTCTTCATCTGCAGCGGCATGATCAGCAACTCTTCTACCTGGTGACTAAGGGACATCCTGAGATCCTCCATCTCATATGACACATTGTGGACTTGCTTGGTTCAGCTGGGGGACAGAATGCAGCAACTAGGAGTAAGAAAACTTGGCATACCATGACTTGGAAGTGGTAATGATGGCCTGGATTGGACAATTGTAAAGCCAATGTTGAAGTAGGTGTTCAAATCCACTGGTATACAGATTACCATCTGCATCTAAAATCCTTTGAGGACCATTGAGGAGCCAGCCAGTAACCAGAGCGGATCCAAACTAAATTAAGTGCTTTTGTCCTGGGAGAGAAAATTCTCTTAAGGAGGGGGTAGTGTAGTGAAAATAAAGAGAAAGAAGAAACATTGGTACTCAGTGTTACCTGCTGTGTGAATGTTGACTTCTAAGCAATCAATTACTCTTCTTTTGAAACTTTTATGGTGTTTACTTGGAGCTTTGCAGAATGTTCTAGTTGTTTGATGAGAATTTAATGGAATCTTATCGAATATTGTAGAAGGTGCGAGGGAACTTAGCTGCTTGTCTTAGAATTTGATAGAAGTTGACAGAAAAATTGAGAGATATCTCAATTATGGAAAATTATATAAATAGAGAGATACTTTTGTAAATGAGTTCAGCCTTCTTTGAAATTCGTTGAGATAAACAACTTGTATCAGTAGTGATAATTGATTACCACACACTGTGCCTATAGTGATAATTTTTTTTCATATCTAATTCATACCAGTAGACTACTAATAGTTTTTATTGTATTACAGACTTGTGCTATGTAAGCTGATTGTTCTTTTTTGACGTTTTTTTTTACATATTATTGAACAGTTTATTGTACAGTTTTTATTTAATATTAGATCGGCCTTCTAACTTTTAGTGATTAATTTTTGTACAGTTATATTGGAAACTCTTTATCAGTTGAACAATATCGATTTATCTGTTTTTGATTGCTTATTTTTATGTAAGACATTACTGATCAGTGCGTATTGTGGAATATATGTGTGAATAAAGTGCGAGTGATGCATTTGAGTGTTGCCAGCGTTATTTTAGAGAAAGAACCCATAACAATATTATGTTAATATATTATTTGGAATAAAACTTGATCAGCAAACAAACAAACAACTCTTGATAACCAACATTAGTGAGTTTCCAGTTCCCCAGCAGATAAGTGCTATGAAGTTATCAGTTAGGATTATTGGAAATTGAACTTTTACAAATGATGAATTATTCAAAGATTCTCCAACGATACGGTGTCCTGTTATTATACATCTTAGCTACAGCATGGTGAGTTTCGTAATGGAAATATCATCATTAATAGTATTTTATCCCAGTTTGAATGATCTAGGAGAATATTATGGAATGTATCTAATTGATAAAAGTTGACAAGCATTTTGTTATGGACTTGCTGGTGCTATGATTTATGCCATAGATATCTTTCTCTTCAAATACCCTTATTAGCTGTTGATGCAATCCAGTTTTGACGTTCACCTAGCAATTCCCTGGCATTTCCAGGAACAATGTGACACATCATTTTGGAATTCAGTTGACATATTCAGTTCACAACCTAGGTGGATACTTGAAATAGCCCTATATTTATTAAACACAATACAATTAATTGAGTATGACTTTTCACAGTATCATAGCAATTAGGATAGTTTTTGAGGTGTCAATTTCACCTTGTGTCTGAAGAAGAGGCATTGGAAATTGTTTGATAAGTATTCATCAACAAAAAAACGTTTATATCCGTTACTGGAGGTAGATTGTATATGAGAAATAGAAAATTTTCCATTTGGAGTGAAAAAATACTGTTGTTGAAGTTTCACAGGGAATGTGACAAAAAGTGAATGCATCATCATGCCACAAAATCAAAAGGCTCTTGATTTTCGCCACAGCATTATGATGTTAGATGTTATGATGTTAGAGTGGGCTGCTTATAGGATATTTCAAAGTTCTGCATTCAAAAATTGAGGTCCTCCAATTTCCCCATCTATAGGCCTCCACTTGGGCTTAAACTTGGTCGTTTCCAGTATTTTTCAAGCTTCCAAACACAGATTTGAAGGGCCTTTAGTCCACATGAATGGAGTGCCACATTGCACTTGAGAAATAGAAGGTATCATTATAATATTGTGGATCTGCTCCAAATTCTCATTTCTGCACTTGCTCACATTTGACCTTATCTCATATCTATCCAAGTTCCCAAAAACTTTATAGGGAAAAATTTACATGTAAAAGTCATCATGCAATGAGTCAATCGACATAACAAATTCAAGGAATGGTTGAAGAAAATAGAAACGACTCAAATAACACAATCGAAGCCTGTGAGACATGTTTTTTCTGAGAGTGAAACCTCAGACCTTATTTCTGTAGGACTCTGTAAGCTTTTGTATGAGAAAAATTGGGCGAGAAATTTGGGATAAATTAAGGGAGGGTAAGGGAGAAGAAAAAGGGGGACAGTGGATGTTACAAGAGTTTCAAAATGCATGTTAAGGACAGAGTTGAGCAGTATACAAGAGGTACTTGAAGGAAATAGTTGAAGAAAGTGCAGATTATGAGTGTACTTCTACAAAGTAATAGAGGTGTACACCATGCAGGGAGGAATCCTTTAGAAGTAAATATATGAAGTTTTTGAGGAATTCTGCTTTTGAAGAAGTTATAATCAAACAACATTCTTTCAAGGCAAGGGAATGATATGTTCTTCTTTATTCCAAAATGTGTCTGAGTTGGGGAGGATAATATTCAGTCCAGGTTTAAGTTTGATCAACTTTTGAGAAGGAAAACTTGAACTCAGCAGCTTGAGATTATCAACTGAGAACTTCAATCTCCCAGATTTGATCATTGATAAGTCTCTTTTCTTGACATTGAAATAAAATACATTCTTATTCTTGGTTATATAAAATGAGAGGATCCAAACTGAAAATATAACAAATATAACTCTTATGGACAGCATTCAAGAATTATAACTCCAAATTTTTCACAGTGAATCCAACATTGTGAAGACAAAGACTCACCAGCATAAAAAGATCACATTTGAACAATTCAAGGTCATACTGTATGTAATTACTAGCGTCAAACAATGCTTATGAATATTGATACCATGTTAATATATTATTAAAAATAGAACTTGATCTGCAAACAAACAAACTACGCTTGTTAACCAACATTAGTGAATTTTCAGTTCACCAGCAGATGAGTTCTATGAAATTATCAGTTAGGATTATTGTAAATTGAACTTTAACAAATGATGAATAATTTGAAGATTCTCCAACCATTCTGTGTTCTGTTATTATACATCATTGCTACAGCATGGTGAGTTTCATTATTGAGAATATTATTATTAATAGTATATAATCTTAATATATATATATATATATATAAATATATATAGTTTGAATGATCAGAGGAAAATATTAAAAATCGTATTCAATTGATAAAAGTTGAAAACAATTTGTTGATGACTTGCTGTTGCTATAATTTATGCAATACATATTCTTCTCTTCAAAATGCTCTCATTAGCTGTTTGTGCAATTTAGTATTGACGTTCACGTAGCAATTTCCTGACATCTCTAGGACCTATGTGACACATAAAATTGCAAATTGGTTGACATATTCAGTTCACAACCTGGGTACATACTTGGATTAGTCATACACGTTTCCCACATAATATGGTTCACTTGAATTTACCAAATTTACATAGCATAGTGTAGGCTTGAGGTGTCAAAACCACGTTGTGTCTGTGGAAGCAGCATCAGAAATTGATAAATAAGTAGCCATCAATCAAGAAACGTTGTACATGACAAGTAAAAAATATTCCATCTGGAGAAAAAAAAATGGTTGTTGCAGTTTCACAGGGGATGTGACAAAAAGTTCAAGCATCATTTTGCCAATAATTTGAGGGGTTCTTGATTTTTGGCACAGCATTAGGCAGATTTCACAGGAGTGACAAAACAAAACTGGGAAAATTTGACCTTGATTGCCTGGCTAGAAGCCCACAGGGCCACCTTCAGAACCAGTTGAGACCTTTTGAGTGCACTCATAAGCCCGCTGAACCCTGCTGAAGGCTTTTCAAGGTCATTTTCATTATTGAATAATAACATAGATATTGTCAATTTCTACTAGTTTTTATTATGCAAAACCAGGTTTCAATGCTCATGGCATCATCATCAGTTGCATGTTGAGTTAAAACTAAAATTTAGTAACAGAAATTTTGTTACCAAATTTTAGTTTTAACCCAATATGCAACTGATTATGATGCTATTAACATTGAAATCTGGTTTTGCATAATAAAAACTAGTAGAAATTGACAATATCTGTGTTATTATTCAATCATGGAGCAGTTCTACAATATCTCTGAAAACAGTGTTGAACTCGTTTTCTTGCTAATAAAGTTATCTGACATGTGGATTAAAGCAGGCTGCATATAAAATATTTCAAAGCTCAGCATTCATAAATTGAGTTGCTCCATTTTCCGCACAATGGACCTCCACTTGGCCTTGAATCTGGTTGTCCTCAGTATCTATTAAACCTTGAAACACGTATTTGAACAACCTTCAGGCCTAATGAATGGAGTGCTACAGGACGTTTGACAAATAGAAGGATAATGATTATATTGTGGATCTGCTTAAAATTTGCATTTCTGTACCTGCTCACATTCGACCTTACCTTTTATCTATCCAAGTCTCTTAAAACCTTTCAGGATAAGATGTACATGTAAAAAAAAATTATTAAACATGCAATGAGTCAATCAATATGAGTAAAGCAAAAGGAAAGAAATGGTTTATAGCCACAGAAAAGGCTCAAAGTGGCACATTCAAAATCAAAAAGAGAATGTATTTTTTTGAGAGAGAACCTCCAAACTTCAATTCCGTAGGATTTGTCACTTCCTAAATGTGGAATGTGGAAAATCAGGTAAGACACTTGAGAGAAATAAAGAGAGGTTGAGGGAGAGAAAAATTGGGGAAACCTCAGATGTTACAAGAGTTTCAAAATGCATGATAAGAACAGAGTTGAGAATGAGAAGTATATAAGAGGTACTTGAAGAAAATAGAGGAAAAAAGCAGGGATTATAAGCTAGTGTACCTCAACAAAGTAATAGAGATGTGAACCAAATATTCAGTTTTGGGAAAATTATGCTTTTGAAAAAAATTATAAACAAATAACTTTCTTCCAGGGCAAGGGAATGATATATCATTCTATTTTCCAAAGTGTTTCTGAGTTAAAGAGAATAATATTAAGTCCAAGTATAAAGTTTGAAAAAGTTTTGGGAAAAGATGCTTGAACTCAAAAACTTGAGATTATCAACTAAGAACTTCAATATATCAGGAAAAATGGTCATTGATAAGTTTCCTTTCTTGATATCAAAATAGATTACATTCTCATACTTGATTATATCAAATGAAAGGATCCAAACTTGAAATATAACATGAATTCTCTTGGAAAGCTTCCAAGGATTATTACTCCTAATTAACAAAGTAAATCCAACATCATGAAGACAAAAACTTACCAGCATGAACAGATCATATTTGAACAATTGGAGGTCATATTGTACATTATTGAATGAAACTTAACACACAATCATGGCAATGTGGAGAGTTTTTGAGGTGTCAACAAAATTTTGTGTCTGTGAGAGAAGCGACAAATATTGATTGATAAGTGGGCACCAATCAAAAAACATTCATATCTCTCACTATAGGTGTCATGTACGTAAGAAGTAGGAAAGTTTTGATATGGAGAAAGAAACTATTATTAAGATTGTTGCAGTTGCAAGGGGGATGTGACAAAAAGATCAATCATCATTTTCTCACAAATTCAAGGAGTTCTTGATTCCTGACACAGCATTAGGCAAATGTCACAGGAGGACAAAAAAAACTGGGAATTTGACCTTGGTTGCCTGGCGGAAAGCCTACATGGCCCATCACTGACCCAGTTCAGACCTTTTGAGTGCACCTATGAGCCCAATAAACCTAGCTGAAAACCGTCTGGCACCGAAAAGCTCTTCAAACTCATTATTATTCCTAATAAAGTATTCTGACATGTAGATTAAAGCAGGCTGCATCTTGAATATTTCAGAGCTCAGCAACCATAAATTGAGATGCTCCAATTTCCGCACATTTAAGCCAGCACTTTACCTTGGAACTGGTTGTCTCCACCATCATTCAAGCCTCAAAATTCAAATTTGAGGGGCCTTCAGGCCTAAAGAATATAGTGCCTTGGTGAGTTGACTGAAAGAAGGATATTGATAATATTGTGGATCTGATTTAAATTCGCATTTCTGTACCTGCTCACATTTGACATTATCATATATTCATACAAGTGGAAAGAAATGGTTGATGAACACAGAAAAGACTCAAAGTGGCACATTCAAAACCGAAGAAAGATTGTAATTTTTTGAGAGAGAACATTCAGACCTCATTCTTGTAGGACTTCCCAGGTAGCAAGTAAGCTTACAGAAAGCATTGCCCTTCGTTTGGCAGGAAAAACTTTTTTAACCAAACTTGCCAAACACGTGAGGTAAGCATTCCTCGGAAAGTATGCCATAAAAAGTCTGCCACTAGTTTGTGGATAGCTTGTCGTAGAACACTTGCCATTTATAGAGCTGGGACAAGCTAGCAGACAGTTTTTAAGGATCTTAGAAGAAACTCTCCCGATTCTCCGCTAGAAAGTAACCAACGTCACACACTTTTCGTTCGTCACATTCGTCGATTCGTGCCATTTTGAAATAGAAATGTGGAACTGTTGTTGGTTTTTGTTTGGTATAAACTTACTCGTTTACACTCATAACACTGTTTCAGTCCATTCGCGCCATTGTGTTGTAGCTTGTGGTTGTTGAGCTGTCGTTGTTTATGTATTTGAAATACTCGTAGGCCTATACACTCAATACATTGTTTTAGTCATAAAACTGTTTATCTTCAAAGTTATTTTCGCCAACTTCTATCAGGTAAGTGAGTTTTGTATAATTTTATCAACTTTTTAATATAAGCCAGCCCTTATATGTAATAATGTAAGAAAGCACCGTTCCTATACTAAATTCCACACGCCTCTTTGACTTAGATTCTTGCTCATAATGTTTTAAAATATTTCCAATTTGTTATCTTTTCGAAAGAAGCCTATTTTTCAAATGTTATGTCTTTCAAAAAGACATTCCTTTGGTCAAAATTAATTTGGTAACTACCAGTACCCAATAAACTTTCAGCCTTGTCCAGGTCCACACTCTACACATAGGTTTAGTTATTGAGGGTGCTTTAGCTTTTTAGAAGAGTTTTTTAATTCATCTCATTCAATATTTCCACTGGATACAAGTTCCACATCTGAACCTTTACCGATCATTCCCATAGCTGAAGATTGAATTGTATTTTAAACACCTGATCTTGAACAAAATAAAATCAGAATGGTCTAAGTTTACCAATAGTTGAACTTTGATTTAGGTACTATAAATTTGTTGATTGATTGATTGATATCGTACTCAACCATATTTTTATCAGTTTGGTTACTCGAAACAAGGAAATACTGAAACTAATTACCCTATAACGGTAAGCTTGTTGGAATTAGGCTACACTATCGGTAAGCATTCGTAAATTTTACGACACTTTTTAAAAAATATTCAAGGCTGGTGAGGAAATTTAAAAAATAATTCTTTCTTTTTTTAACAACTGTGTATTATGTCTATTATGTGGGTGGTGATTGGTCATGCGGTGAGCGTGGTGTTCAAGTGATCGTGATGTTCAGTCACGACCGCTCAAGATTGCGCTTGGATGGGTAACCGTGCTTCAATGACTTGATGTTACAAGCTTTATTATCACTTACCCGGTGGTAAGTTTATTATTATTACTTACCCGGTGGTTCGGAACCCACCTAAAATAGTAGGTCCACCATGTTAACCGTAACATAGCTCAACCAAACGGCGAGGTGGAACTACCCGTAAGGGTCTCCCCACCATTAAAAGCCATACGCTTATTATTATTATTATTATGTCTAGAAACATTGAAAAATATTTATTTTGAGTTTGATTTACATATTGGATAAAACTTTAAGGGTTTTCAACTAATGACAAGTTATAAAGATTTTTTTTCTGTTAAGATTTGTATGTAGTATTTATCCCATTACTACTGATGTAAATGAAAGTTCATGATATAAGAAGTTTGAAAAAAATATTGACATTCCGTTTTCAATGTAATTGCAAAGATCTCTGACCTTTATAGTCTTGTTGAAAAATAAATACAGTTATACTATTACTACATTCTACATTTTACTATATACGGTACACTATTTATATTATTCACTAAACTTTTTAACTACAGTTGAACCACTGTATAACGAAGTCGATTATCCTGAGAAAAAAATCGCTGTAGAGAGGTTGTTGTGTCAAGAATACTGCCACCCCATCTTACAGATCTTATAATGTATTGCTGGCGGTAATTAAATGAATACACAATACAGTATAATATCGCGAGCGTTGGTAGGGTAATAGGTCAATGTTAATGTAGAAATTTAAAGATTAATGCTGTTGAAAATTATAAAAAACATGTTTTTTGAATATGTATAGAATGTAATAAGCTACCAATCATAGTTGGTTCTGGAGTGAACAATCATTGGAAATTTGCTGTCACTTGTGATTAGCGTTCACTTCAGTGTTACCAAATAGCACTATATTGATCCTTCAGTAGTATCGTTTTTTACTTTTATGTTGAAAAGTAATTTTGATGGTTTGTTTCATTTAAATTAATTTGTTTAGCAAAAGTTCTGATGATTTAAAAAAAATAATTTGATCTACTGATTCTTTAGTATTGATTTGTACTATTTCCAGGTTAAATCAATGTCTGCAGTAGGTGGGTGCGATGCATATGCCTTAACACTCAGCATTTTGAAGCATTTGCTAAAAGATGATATGGCGGAGAATTTTTCCCTCACGGGGGAAAAAATGGGGAATTTCCCAACAAAGAGGAAATTCTTAGACACCAAGATGTGCGGCTTAATTTTTGGTGAGTTAATTTGAAAGATAATTTTAAGACAAATCTTTTACTAAACCCATGCAACTCATAGAATACCGGTATCTAACTCACCATGCTACAGTTGCAATTTTGAAGGATTTACTTGAATATCTCAAATATTTATTGATAAATTTAAACCAAACTTTATTCTTCGTTTTTAGCTTGAACAGTTTGGTTGCTGAAATCATAAGCTGTTCGCCTTTTCAATTTCGTTCTAAAAGACACATTATTTCTCAACTTCTATGGGGCTAAACATCTCTTAAATGCTTTGTTTGTCATTAAAAACCCTTCTTACCCTTTAGTAATGTAGTATAATGCTAAATAGTTGGGTCTAAGAGCAAATAGGCAGACTTTATTGAATAAGTTTACTGTAGTCACATCCCACTACATAATTAACGAACACAACATTATTACCATAATCATTATAGCTTAAATAAGTCACAATCCAATTCAGCCTTCTCTTTCAAATTGTCAAGAAAGATGAAGGCCTACATCAGTGGTGAGGCTTATCTTGACAGAACTTATTATATGGCTTTTCTTCTAGTTTAGCTTATCTGTATATTGATTTAAAACGTCCCAATTTTCACATACCTGCTGCAGCAAACCTGCATACTCATGCTCCTCATGTTTTTATGGAGAAAATTAAAAAAATGAAATTTACTGCTATGTTAGGTTGATGTTTTGAGTATGCAGTTCTGCTGAAATGGGGGTATTTATTAACTTTTCATGTGAAATTTAACGACTTGCAGTCAAATATTCATTAAGAATAAGTATAACTTACTTAATCTGTAGGCCGAGCGCTTTCGAATCTTTGAGATCCATCTTCAGAGGCCTCTGAAGATGGATCTCAAAGATTCGAAAGCGCTCGGCCTACAGATTAAGTAAGTTATACTTATTCTTAATGAATATTTGACTGCAAGTTGTTAAATTTCACATGAAAAGTTAATATTAACAACGCAGTTCGTCATGGAACAAGAAATCCAGGGGTATTTATATTGAAAATGTCTACTTTAAATTAGAACAGATTTTCAGTTGATTAGTAGGTAAGCCTCCAGTATGGAGTATTATATGAATGAAAGATAAAAATGAAATTTACTGCTATGTTAGGTTTAAAAAAACCTTTTTTGAACCGTTTAAAATTCGCCGAGTATGCAGGTCTGCTGCAATGGTGGTATTTATATTGAAAATGTCTACTTTAAATTAGAACAGATATTCAGTTAATTAGTAGGTAAGCCTCCAGTATGGAGTATTTTAAGGTGAATATCAATGAAAGATGATTCATTTTTCAAGTGGAGATTGGATACGCTGATAAATCTCTCTACATAAATGATTATGTAAAAAGCCTCGCCTCACCACTGACATACATACAATACACGTTATCCCAACCTTCCCAAATGTCATTTGAGCATGGCCCTTTTCCTCCTTTTTTTCTTTAAATGAAGTCTCATCCAGATTTATGTTTTAACAGAAGCTGTAATAAGGAGGCAACATAAGGAAATATCGAACGATGTTATGAAAAACACAATAAAAACTTGGTTACAACAAGCCACCCCCAGGATTCAGAAGAGGTAACTTGATTGATGCTATATTTTTATTACAAAATATTTGAACGAGTGTATATAGCGAGTTCTCTTAGTTTTGACTCAAGGCGCTTGGCCTTTTCTGTATGTTTGTGAGTTTGTATGTTGACCAATCAACTTCAAATTTTAAACATATTTTCTTGGAACCTTTATACCCAGTCAGCACTTAACGTATCTTTTACGTAAATTCTAGGTCCATATGTAAATGATAAATATCTAATGTAAAATTTATGTAATATCTACGTACAATATTCACATAAGTAATAATTTATAAATTTGTTGTTAAACATTCTGGAATGCAAAATCGAATTAACAGTAGATTTTTTTATTGAAAGCCCATTTCTATAATTGATCAATTCGAATTTCAAAAACAGAGATATGCTAATGTACATACTACGTATATTTTATGTAAAAATTGTTTGCAAAATTCACATAAATTATACGTAAATTGTACAGATTATTTGCAAATATCCCTCCTCTATTCGTCAATACAAACTCCAACTTCATTTTATATACCGGTACCCTAGCCCAGTCAAATTAGACAACAATATGGTCGTCAAGAGGAACAATAATTATTGATGGAAAAATTAATTTTTCACCAATAATTTTCTCTAACCTTGGGTAATAACCAAAAGTACTCATTTCAAGTTGAACTCATTTTTGGTGGAAAGGTACAATTTTTCAGTTTTTTATTATAATTCAGTATCGATAACTCAAAGAATTTTTTTCTTCTGTTGAAGCTGACAAAAGTATCTACAAAAATGATCCTATGCATTTTTTTGGAAAAAGTCCCTTTCTGAAGTTTGAGGATGTGTATCGAGCTACAAAATATCGATGATTTTCACCAAGTAATTTATCGATACGCCAATATTGTTGCGAAAACGTGATGAGTAATATTATATGTATTGGTAAACTCTTTTAATTTATTTCATAACTATTCATTCTTCTATGATTCAAGGTTAGACTTGATATTTTCCAATAAAAGTAAATAATCAGAATTCCACTAAATGTGATGTATAATAATCGATGCTCTATTAATCAAGGCTCATGAACATCGATTAAAACATTATCAATTGTTTCGTACATCGATACGTATCAAACTTTTTGGCGGTTGTTCGTTGTTCTCTCTGACTCTGTTACTGTTAGGCACGCCGCACGTGAAGTTTTTGGTGGTTGTTTGTTGTTCTCTTTGTCTAGTGAAAATTTATATCCTTGAAATTATATCGTTTTGATACAAATAAAACACAATTTGGAAACAGTTCCAAGGATTACAAAAACAGGTTAGTACAACTTTGAATTTAATTTATTGAGTGTTCAGGTTACCCACTTTATCTTTCTTGGGCAGTTTTATAGGTTAGAAAGTTTTCACTTTAAGAAATTTGAATAAATCCTTTTGGTAAGTTCTTACAAGTTCTTCTTATAATGCTTTAACCCAATTTATGTGTGTAATAGATAGCAAGACATTTTCCCCATGAAGCTAAAATGTGTTGGACCAAAAAATTACTAGTTCATCTGGATTTGGTTAAAGGGAATACGAAAGAAAGTGCAATATGATTGATGATCAAACCATAGAAATGAGTGAATTTCAAAGCAAACCTCCTTGCTAAGAATTGGAGGACTTTCTAGAAATCGAACAGTCATTGGAACATAAATCCAAAAAAAGAATAGGCCTAAGTAGAATTCTTTCTAAATTAAATTTATTTAGGCTTACTCAGGTAAGAAGTAATTAGTGATTTGAAAGTAATGATTCTGTAAGAATTCATGTAAACATCTTTCATTTTTTGTTATCACCAGCTCGGCTTAAATTGCAGCTGATGGGGGGCTTAAATTGAAAATATTTCACAAGTTAGTTTGAAGTGACTGACAATTGAATAAACTGACAAATATACATAAACAGAATTTATTAATTTCGAATTCCTTTAATTGCTATTACTTTATACTGAAGACTTCCAATTAAAGGAATTCGAAATTAATAAATTCTGTTTATGTATATTTGTCAGTCACTTCAAACTAACTTGTGAGATACGAGCCGATATGGCCAAGTTGAAAATGAATGCTCCTGTGCAGAAAGGTCTCCATGGTCTAGTGGTTAAGGCGCTCAACCGGCAATTGAGAGGTCCGTGGTTCGATTCCCGGTGGTGACTGATATTTTTGTACAGTAGCATTCATCGATTCCCATCAGCTTTTCAATGCTGTTGTCAATATCCGCCATTGCGGAAGTCTTCAGTATAAAGTAATAGCAATTAAAGGAATTCGAAATTAATAAATTCTGTGAAAATATTTTTCAAATTTCTGGTTTCATATAATTTGTCATTTTATTCTGAGTATGGGCACACTTTTTTCACAGCCAATTGAAATGCTATTGGCTAAAACTATTTTTAAATTAAACTTCAGTTAAAATTAAGGTGCAATAGGACAATTTCAACTGTAAAACTCTTTCCAAGTATTACAGACAAATGTTCAAAAACTACATGAAGGTACCAATTTACATGCTGTTATGCCACAATAAAGCATCAGAAAACAGTTCAAGACCTTTAATAATGGGTTATCTGCTCAATAAATGAATAACAACCAGAATTAATTTCCAACTATTATTGATTTCTCCCAAAAACGGCTAAGTGACTTTATATTTATTTAAAGCTATATAAAAAAAGCTTTTATAAAAGCAGAATAATTATATTTTAATTCTAACAAAGGTTAGAAATAAAAACCACTTGATTTGAAACAGTTAGAATCACCAAGTTAGATTGCTTTCCAGTAGACATATCCTGTATTGTTTAATTGGTAGGCTTAACATTCAATTGTTTCCTGCCATATTGCTTGTAATATTACTTCCTTCTAATACCTAATTTTGAATGTTGTTTACAGGCTGCTTTCTTTGAAGAGATGTTAACCTCGAAGATCACATAAGAAGGATTCTCCAGAGGATGGTGACCCAACTTTGCCATCCAATTCAGCTGGGAAGGCAGAAGAGGGAAGAAGAAACTGCAACATGGCAGTTGTAGATGTGATGAAAAGTAAGTGGACTTGATTTAAGCTTTAAGAATTTGTTTCTTGAATAAATATTTTTTAAAGCTGTTGTCAGAAAAATACCACTTTTATTATGAGTTAATGTTATTATGGTAAACAGAATTTATTAATTTCGAATTCCTTTAGGTGCTATTAGTTTATACTGAAGACTTCCGCAATGGCGGATATTGACAACAGTATTCAGTAGCTGATGGAAATCGATGAATGCTACTGTACAAAAATATCAGTCACCACCGGGAATCGAACCACGGACCTCCCAATTGCCGGTCGGGCGCCTTAACCACTAGACCATGGAGACCTTTCTGCACAGCAGCATTCATTTTTACTTGGCCATATCGGCTCGTATCTCACAAGAAAGTTCGAAGTTACTGACAATTGAACAAACTGACGAATTTACTTAAACAACGAAATTAATAAATTCTGTTTAAGTAAATTCGTCAGTTTGTTCAATTGTCAGTAACTTCGAACTTTCTTGTGAGATACGAGCCGATATGGCCAAGTAAAAATGAATGCTGCTGTGCAGAAAGGTCTCCATGGTCTAGTGGTTAAGGCGCCCGACCGGCAATTGGGAGGTCCGTGGTTCGATTCCCGGTGGTGACTGATATTTTTGTACAACTACAAAACTTTGCGGAAGTCTTCAGTATAAACTAATAGCACCTAAAGGAATTCGAAATTAATAAATTCTGTTTAAGTAAATTCGTCAGTTTGTTCAATTGTCAGTAACTTTGAACTTTCTTGTTATTATGGTGTCATGGAAAAGGGGTTTTGACCTGTATGCCTGTACAACTTGAAAGTGGCTCATATGCATCTAATCTATGAAGAAGCAAGATATAAATACTAATGGAAACTCTTGATTTACAAAGTATTTTTAAACTACTAAAACGCTATCTGTTGTTCCTGTAAATTCTGAAGAACTGCTCATATTCTCTGGTCCTTGATAACCTTGTTAGGTTAACATTGAGGGAAGTGCATGCTCTGAATTGGCAGAGTATTGCACAATCTGCATATGAGCTAACAAATTAAAAATTCAATGACAGGCAGAATTAATTCCTTTTTCTCTATAACCTTGAACAACCAACTAAAATATAACCATGATGCATACATAAACCATCCCCATACCCCTAGTTGACATTTTTTTAGGATTAGAAGATTCTTTTTGTACAGCATCTATGACGAACTTGTTGAACAGAATAAGGGAGATTCAGTACAAGCAAATAGTATAGTAGGCCTACTGGTGTGAATTAATGAGTTTAATGCTTCATTTCAAACCCTCTCCATACCTTGGTCCCAAAGTCTGTTATGCTAGCTAATTGGCTACAGACACACATTTTATGAAGGCATTTGTCAAAATCATATCAATCCATAGAGATAGGTTGCTAGCACTTTGTAACATTTAATTTATGGATAGGTTTTGTGCATGTCAACTAAACTGACTCCAGTCAATATCTATTTTTGTTTTTCCACAGGAATGGTGATTAATGTCCATCAAGGGTCATTCCCCATGAAGAAGTTTGAGACTAAAGTTCAGGAGTGGTTCTGACAATCTTCAACAAGATATTCTTAAAAAAAAAAACGGCTACTACTTGAAAAATATGTGTAATGATTGTATAAATAGCTACCCTGTTAGGTAACTAGAAAAATGAATATGTATTATCATAAAACAGTTTTTTTTTCTGGATAAACTCCCCACTAATTTTTCAAGTCTCAGAACTAGTGTGTCAAGAAAGAAAAAAAACAAATGCTATCATTAAAGTAGTGAGTACAGTTGGATCATAATCATGTTTTGTTGAAATATAAGAAAAAATTCAAAGCTCTGTTAGCTGGTATTCAAGAGGAAATGGGAAGTATTTTGATGGTGTAACATTTCATATATAAAACAATAGTGTATTTATCTGAAAATGACTTTGAATTTTTCAAATTCACATACATATGCAGTAAATATATATGCATTTTCAATATGTAGGCCTATATATCCATTACCAAAAAAGCAAGCATGATTTTTTTTTTTTTTGAGGATGAAGCCCACATAGGTCTGAGACCTGTGCGTGGTTAATGAGTTAGATGATGGTGATTTATGAGTTGGACCTACAGTTTCAGGTGGGTTCCGAACCACCTAATTGCTGGTTGAACTTAAATAATAAATTTAAGGTACAACTTGAATTCTGTTGGATGTTTTGAACAGTTCATTCTATAGAATTTATGTTTTTTAGTATAATGCTATTTGTATGTGTTTACCAGTACCCACTATACATTAATTTTCTGAAAAGCATTTTGTGATAGCTTTTATAAAAGCCTTTTCAGAAAATGTATGTATATTTATCTGATAATTTAGATTAAATTCTATATAAATATTATGTAAATTATATGTTGTATAGACCTCAAATTTATGTATAATTTATAAAGAAATTGCATATATTTATCAGAAATTTGAGATAAAATTTTATGTATATACTACATAAATCATACATATGTATGGACCTCAAATTTACGTATCATTTATAAAGAAATTACGTACATTAATCAGAAATTTGAGATCAAATTTTATGTATATACTACATAAATCATACATATGTATAGACCTAAATTTTACGTATCATTTACATAAAAAGAGGTGACATTTGTATGTAAAATGTACGTAAAATTTATGCTTCATGAATGTGAAATTTATGATTCATTCACATAAGACTTTTGTATAATATACGTAAATTATATGTGAATGTGCTGGCTGGGTACATATCAAATTCGTTTGCCAATGAAATTGGCCTACTCCTTCATCCTTTTTGAGGCGAAACAAGGATAGGTTCTCTTCATTAATCTTCATTATCTCTTCATTATCTTTGTTACATATCATTGTTATATAATATATTTTTTGTTACATACAAAAGTTACTTCCCATAGATTGTCACATATGTAGAGTGCCTCTTTACCGTACTAGATAGGAAAAATCAGCTGGATAATATTTGAGATAGGTATTGCGTAATGTGATGACAATATCTATGCATATAATATATATATGTAAGTCAACGGAAAAACTTTTGCCACACTCCAGCTGTTTCTTCCTATCTTGTACGGCTATAAGGCCCTATTTATCTGATTTCTTCGATCTAGTGCATTATGCCTTTCTATCAAGAGTAAATGGTCGATTAAATTGGAATAGTTACTAGCTAAGCGAGTAGCAAATATATAAACATTACAGACTGACAGTGCTACAGGAGATGGTCATGCCAAGCTGAATTATAGAAAAAATGAAACTTCCAGAGTTCCCCCCCCCCCCATACTATGGAATTTCAAAGACAATAAATTGTACTGCAACACAAAATTAAAATTGAGGTTTACCAATAATTATTGAATAAAATTTCATCAAAATAGTTCACAGAAAATACAATATATCTCATCTGAAGTGATATGTTGGCAGCCTGTGCGGTTAAATGTCAGCTTTGGCCACAATACTATTGTACTTTGATGTTGGCTACACTGCCAGATACGTTAGTAGCTATGAGAAGCAAATTCAAAGTAGACAGGCTCTCAACAGCTGTTTTTTATGTGGTAAATATATCTACTCTGGGAAAATGTTTCAAGTTGGAACAAGAGTATATTATTGCCTAATCCTTGAATGAAGACAATTTCGATATATCTACTCTTTTGATACACTAATTTCATTGCCCTAATATATAGGTACGGTATCTCTCTTTTTGTAGAAAATATATATTATATTCATGGAAACATGACATGATGTCCAAAAGTAGACTGTGACCCTGATCTGCCAAAAAAGGTTAAAATTCAATTTAAGACATGCAATATTTTTCCTAAAACTGCTCGTAAACTAGTTATCTACGTACTGAAAACTGATTTTAAAATTCCTTTTTATTGCTTGGCGAGCGGTAAATGTTAATACATTACGCTCTTAATACATAAATAACTATTATGTGACTGAGGTTGATGCCTTCAAATTTATACAATGTATAAGTATAAATATAACAGAGTAGCACCATCCTGAACACATTTTATCATAAAAAATAATTTCTTTATTGACGATTGCATTCAAATCAGGTGTATTTGGCAATCACATTTTGTGTAATTGCAACTGTAAGTGGCGATCACAAAGTATATCTGTGGGGTGTATTTGACAATCACACAGCATCACAGCATAATTTGGCTAGTGACATTCATTTCCTTTATCTTGACCAGGAATGACAATAGGTATGCTTCATATCGACTACAAATGACAACCTCTATGCTATAGCTCTGTCAGAAATGGCAGTCAATGAGCTAGATATCAGTCGGAAACGGCAGTCGCTGAGCAAGGCATTGTCCAAAGTGAAAAATTCTCCAACTTAATTACGACTTAAGGTCATTTTAGAATTATTTTTAATGTTGCTAGATGTCCAAAGCAAATGTTTTTACTTCAGTCTGTAATTTTGTCAAAGTGGACATTTGAACTTCTGAAACATATTATTGAAAGTCTTGCATACCTAGTGCTGTTGCAGTAATGTTTGTGCTGAGTTCAATGCCAGGCTATAAAAAAAGGTTGATTTATTGATTTTGGACAACAAGATACAGCTGTTTTTATTTTAGTCATAGTAGAGAATTTTGGACAAGGTTAAAGACAATACCGTTGGCCCAAAGTTTCTCCTCGCACAGCCAATACTGCTGATTGATGGGTGAGGGCGGAAGGGGTACTTTTATAAAAAATAAAACATTAGTTCAATAACAAGCATACTAAGTAGAATAAACTAGATTAACGAGAGAGCAGCACTTCTTTGTTTTTGACACTAAAAATAAACCAGACTACTAACTTTTATAATAATTATTATCTGCTTAGTATGTTTTTACAAGTTTAGTGGTAGTTCTCTAATGCATTTAAACTGTGGGCAAACTGCTCTTTTTAAATATCAGATATATTTACATTGTAATAAGGGTGGTGATTGGTCATGCGGTGAGCGTGGTATTCAAGTGATCGTGATGTTCAGTCACGACCGCTCAAGACTGCGCTTGGATGGGTGACCGTGCTTCAATGACTTGATGTTACAAGCTTTATTATTACTTACCCGGTGGTTCGGAACCCACCCAAAACAGTAGGTCCACCATGTTCCCCGTAACATGGCTCAAACGGCGAGGTGGAACTATCCGTAAGGGTCTCCCCACCATTAAAAGCCATACGCTTATTATTATTATTATTATAACATTGTAATAAATAAATAAATAATAAGGAATATTTTGTTTCCAGGCAAAGGAGGCAGGCGTCGCAAGAGGATCTCCACTAAAAACTGATCCATTACCATACGTTGACATGAATGAAATGTTAACATAAAAATAAACTATTATTACTATTTTAAATAAATAAACTATACTATTTTCTAACTCCTGAGTTATACTAACTCAACTCCATATTTTTATTTTCTGCCTTATTTATTCATTTTAGTTCATAACTGAAATGTAATCACAACTTGTTTGTTCATTAAACAAACAAATTGCAATTACATTTATTTGTAATGAAATGCTTGTATATTAGTTATTAAAAAAATTGCAGCTTTTTTAATGGCTAATTTTAACAAAATAATAGACTTCAGGCTAGTTTGGTCAAAGCATATGTGGCTAATTTTGTCATGTTTATTTTAAGTGTTCTGTAAGCTCACCCAGTAAGCTTGGTAAAGGCGTTTTGTTCAAGTGTTTTTTAAACTTTTGAGGAAAGCTTTTGTGGCAAAGTTTGTCAAAAGTGTTTAATTTAAGTGTTCTGTAAGCTTACCCAGTAAGCTTGGTAAAGGCCTTTTGTTCAATTTTTTTTTAAACTGTTAAGGAAAGCTTGTGTCAAGTGTTTCAACTGGGAACTAGAAAGCTTTCCTAAAACTTTCCAAAAGTTTGCTTGTTTGCCATGGCAAACTTGGGGCAAGTGTTCCAAGCTGTCACGGAAAGTTTTCAGAAAGCTTTCCTCAAGTTTTTTTTGCTACCTGGGTTGTTACTTCCTAGATGTTGAAAATGATGTGAGTTATTTGAGAGGAATAAAGTAAGTGTAAAAAAAAGAAAACCAGTAGATGTTACAGGAGTTTGAAAATGCATGATAAGGACAGAGTTGAAAAGTTTACAACAGGTACTTGAAGGAAATAGAAGAAGAAAGTAAGGATGATGAGTGTACTTCTACAAAGTAATAGAGGTGTACACCAAATATTCAGTTTTTGAAAAATTGTGCTTTTGATGAAATTATGAACAAATTACCATTTCCCAGGGCAAGGAATGATATATTTTTCTATTTTCCAAAGTGTGACAGATTTGAGGAGAATAATATCAAGTCTAAGTTCAATGTGGATAGGCGAATTTCACAGGAGGACATATAAAACTTGGAATTTGATGTTGGTTGCTCAGCTGGAAGCCTACAGAGCCCCTCACTGACCCAGTTCAGACCTTTTGAGTGCACCTATTCAATAGACCAAATAGACCTTGCTGAAGGCCCTCTGGCAACAAAAGGCTTTTCAAGTTCATTTTTATTGCTAATAAAGTTTTCTGACATGTAGATTGAAGCAGGCTGCATCTTGAATATTTGAAAGCTCAGCATTCATACATAAAAATGCTTCAATTTCCGCACATATGAGCCATCACTTGACCTTGAATCTGGTTGTCTCCAGCACCATTCAAGCCTCAGAATACAAATGTGAGGGCATTCAGGCCTAGTGAATAAAGTGCCATGTTGCACTTGACTAAAAGAAGGATAATGATAATATTGTGGATCTGCTTCAAATTTGCATTCCTGTACCTGCTCCCATTTGACAATATCATATATTCATTCAAGTTTCCCAAAACCTTATATGTTTGAATGTACATAAAAATAATTTCATAGAATATTTGACATGCAATTGGTCGGTCAATCAATACAAAAAAGGAAAATAATGATTGATAGCCTCAGAAAAGGTTCAAAGTGGCACATTAAAAACCAAAAAAAAATGTAATTTTTTGAGAGAGAAAATTCAGATCTCATTTTTGTAGGACTTGTCACTTCCTAGATGTAGAAAATCATGTGAGTTATTTAAGAGAAATAAAGAGAGGTTGAGGGAGAGGGAGATAAGAAAACCAATTAATGTTACAGGTGTTTCAAAATGCATGATAAGGACAGAGTCGAAAAGTGTTCAACAGGTACTTGAAGGAAATTGAGGAAAAACGCAAGGATTATGAGTGTACTTCTACAAAATAAAAGAGGTGTACACTATAATATATCAACTTATTAAAAAAATATACTTTTGATGGAATTATAAACAAAATAACCTTATTCCAGGACAGGAGAATGATATATTTTTCTATTTTCCAAAGTGTGAATGATTTAAGAAGAATGATATGTAGTCAAAGTATGAAAATTGATCAACTTTAGAAAGAATGCTTGAGCTTGAAAACTTGAGATTATCAACTAAGAACTTTGATATGTATAAAGAAAAATGAACAATGATAATTTTTTTTCTTGATATCAAAATAGATGACATTCTCGTACTTGGTTATATCAAATGAAAGGATTCAAACTGAAAATATAACATAAACTCTCATGAAAAGCTTTCCAGGATTATTACATCCAATTAACATGACAAATCCAACAGTATGAAGCCAAAACTAATTAGCATGAACAGATCACATTTGAACAATTGAAGGTCATATTGTACGTAATAACTAACATCAAACAATGCTTATGAATATTGATACCATGTTAATATATTATTCGAAATAGAACTTGATCAGCAAACAAACGAACAAACAACACTTGAAAACCAACATTAGTGAGTTTCCAATCCCCCAGCAGACAAGTGCTATGAAATTATCTGTTAGGATTACTGTAAATTGAACTTTCAACAATTATGGATATTTCAAAGATTCTTAATCGATTCAGTGTCTTATTATTATACATCTTTGCTACAGCATGGTGAGTTTCGTTATTGAGAATTTCATCATCAACAGTATTTTATCCCATTTCAAATGATCAGGGAAGAATATCAAAAATTGTATTCAATTGATAAAAGTTGGAAAATAATACATTGAGGACCTAATTTGTTGCTAATGCCATAAATTATGCCACAGATATTTCTCTCTTGAAAATCCTCTGATTAACTGTTAGTGCAATTTGGTATAGATGTTCACCTAGCAATCTCCTGGCATCTCAAGGACCTATGTGACACACAAAATCGCAAATTAGTCAACATATTCAGTTCACAGCCTGTGTGAATATTTAGAATAATTCTATATGTTTCCCACATTATACAATTGGATTAAATTCACCACAGTATCATGGCAATGTTGAGGATTTTTGAGTTCTCAATGCAACTTTGTGACTGTGAGAGGAGCAACAGAAGTTGATTGAAAAGTAGGCATCGATTAAAAAACTTAAATATCTCTCACTAGAGCTGTATTGCACATGAGAAATAGTAAATTTTCCATAAGGAGAGAGAGTCTATATTTATGGTTGTTGCAGTTCCACAGGGGATGTGACAAAAAAATTGGGCATCATTCTGTCACAAATTCGAGGAGTTCTTGAATTTTTGGCATAGCATGAGTCACATAATCACAGTCACAGGAGTGACAAAAAACTGGAAATTTGACCTTGATTGCCTCGCTGGAAGCCCACAGGGCCGCTAACTAACCCAGTTCAGACCTTTCGAGTGCACCCATGAGCTCAAAAGACCTTGCTGGAGGCCCTCTAGCACCGCAGGCTCTGTAAGCTTTTTTTATTGGCAATAAAGTTTTCAGACATGTAGATTGAAGCAGGATGCATCTTAGTAGTTTAATTTTGGGTGTTCTGGCGAGAATCCCATCGATTTTCTGCTAGGAGGGCGGGAGGGGGAGAGGGGTGCAGGCGAGGGGAAGGGAGGGGGCTCATCAATTATTCAAGTTATTGACTTTTCGAGCTGTTTGACCTCATTAATTATTCAAGCACGGCCAACATCATCAATTATTCAGGTTATTGATTTTTTTGTGGCTGTCTTTCCTAATTAATTATTTAAGCTTGGCCAACTTCATCAATTATTCAAACTATTGATTTTTTGTGAGGCTGTCTGGCCTCATTAATTATTTAAGCTTGGCCAACGTCAACAATTATTCAAACTATTGATTTTCGGGGCTGTCTGGCCTAATTAATTATTTTAAGCTTGGCTGACGTCATCAGGTTATTGATTTTCAGGGCTATCTGACCTAATCAATTATTTAAGCTAGGCTGACGTCATCAGGTTATTGATGTCTGTCCTATTCATTCGAAGGTATTGATTTTCAACATTTGAGATAATTAAACATACACACTGTTTTTCAAGTGCTTGAGCTCATTAAGCTTGCATGTGTGTACTTACCCTGGCCCCACTCCGCAGCATCTTCTCCTAACCAGCATCAACACAAAATCATCATCACCCTTTCTTCTTCTCTCTCCATCATCATCATGTGTTCAAAATGATGGAGAGAAAAAAGAAGAAGAGGAAGAAGATGAGTGTAATATTGTGCTTCAAATCTATAACCTGGCCTGGCTTCTGTAGGCCAATACTCAGTCTTTTACTTGCTTGAATTGTCTGTATGGCGTCATAGCTATGCAGGAAAATACATGTATGTGTGTCGCTCTCTCTCTCTCACCACTCCGCAGCATCTTCTCCTAACCAGCATCAACACAAAATCATCATCACCCTTTCTTCTCTCTCTCTCTCTTCATCATCATGTGTTCAAAATGATGGGGAGAAAAAAGAAGAAGAGGAAGAAGATGAGTGTAATATTGAGCTTTAAATCTTTAACCTGGCCTGGCTTCTGTAGGCCAATACTCTGTCTTTTACTTGCTTAAATTGTCTGTATGGCACCATAGCTATGCAGGAAAAAACATGTCTATGTGTCACTCTCTCTCACTCCCCTCTTTTTCATTGAAATCAACGCAATTGAGTATATATTGAGGTCCTTTGATTGAGAGAGATTCATTGTCTCAGTGAATGTTTGCTAGTTCCTACAGTCGATGATCTTCTACTAAGGACCCAATAACAGTGAGTACTTGTTTACTAAATCTAACCTAACCTACAAATATTCCTTAGTCAAAATAGCTACAACAAGTCAACATAACCTCAAACTGGTTGAATCTGAAGTTAACATAAGGAATGATCTTATCCAATACTATGTAATCCAACTTTTGGTTCCGCCCCGCCGACTGCTAGATTGTGCTAATAACTGTTCAATTTAATTACAGATGCCATCCAACACTGCTGCTGCTGCTGCTGCTGCTGCTGCTGATGCCATCTGTAATGCAATTGGAGCACAAAAACCACTAAACTACGCATCTATGAAGGATCTCCAGCCAGGGCTGTCATACCAGATGATCAGTGCAGAGAGAGTCACTACAAAATATGGCGAAAAGGTAGCAGTTATGCTGGATTCCGGAAACGAGCACATGTGGGTTATACTGCCGGATTTATACAGCAGGGCCACATTCAAATTTGTCCCTAATGTGGGAGTTGTTGACATGAGAGCATACAAATTTGTGACTCATCCTGCTGGGAGAACTCACAGGATTCAATTGTTTAAAGAATAGTTCTCTCTGTATTGTGTGAGAAAATAAAAACTTTGACATCTGTAACTGATTTGTTTTTCCCTATCCTTACTACCCTTATATACTAGGAGGGAGGGGAAGTGGTAGAGTAAACAATGATGCAATAATTATATTCCATTCTTTATTGACATGAAAAGACTTTGACAAAAATATCTATCTTTTTGCAATGCTTGCATAATCCAATTATGTAGAATGTTTACAACATTGAGTGCACAAAATGGCGGTATATCCAAGTGTCCTCTTCTTCTTCCATTGTCACCAGCCAGCTTCATTCTCACAGTCTCCACGAAGTTGAGCAGGTAATGTTCCGGGCAGTAGACTGGTCCTGTAGTAGTTTTCATCAGCATCTCCAGATTGGGCATTTCATGAAAGAGGTAGGGCGAACTTAGGTCCACATACTCCACATTCTCCTTGTCGTCAAGCTGCAATAGCGTTTCCAGCAGAGAAATCATCTCATAGCCATAGACAAAGATCTTGATTGTTTGTCCTGAACCATTGTTTTCATGTAACCATTTTGCGACCATGTCACAAACAATTGGCTTCAAGGCCGAATATGAGAGGTGTGTTTGGCCAGCTCCATTGCCTGACCATCTCAGCCCATGTTTAGCTCCATGTAAGGTATTGTTTTCAACCAGTATGCTTGTTTTCAGCATACTGTCTGGGTAGGGCGACTTGAAAAAGTAGTGATGTGTTGCCACATGATGTTCGACGCCACGTTCCAGTATTGCCATCTCCTTGACAATAAACTTGTTGTTTAATCCTTCAAAGCCTTGAAAGTCCATCAGGTAGATTGGTAGTGGTCCAAAAAGTTTGGCAGCCCTGCTTGGTGTGATGCCAATTACATCATCATCATCGTCGTCGTCGTCATCAGTTGGAGCCTGGTTGGTTGTAGAAGCATCCTTCATCAACGATTTCTCATGTTTAGTGTAGTAGCAACCAACAACATCCTCTCCATCACTGGGTGGCACCTCCCCCTCCTCCTCCTGGACATGATGTCTGCTTCACTCAATGCTTCTTGCAACTATGACCATCCTGATGCTTGTCAACCGCCTTTATATCCGTCACTGCTCTCTCTCTCTCTCTATGCTGATTGCACAAAACCAGTCATTGGCTGATACTCCTTGACCACTTCATGTATCAGCAGACAATAGGCATGTGTATTTCCTGGAAAGTTATCACTTGCTTCAAACTCAACTCTGATGTCAATGCTTCCTGTCTTGAGCGATTCGTTTTGACGTGAACAGTCAATGGGAAACAGTATCATCTTACTATCCCGCACAGCTTGTTTCTCAAAAAGTGGGTTGCTTGCTCGAGAATCATCATGATTGTAGACTCCATTGAATGCTGCATACATATTGTACACTTGGTTGTCATCGCCATTGATGCTTTCATACGGATAGTACTTGTTGTTCAAAAACACTCGAACATCTTTCATTTTGCACATGTCAAAGTATGAGCTATTCACAGTAGCTGCTCCTCTTCTTCCACTCTGCAGTCCAATCACAATGTATCTTGGCTTTTCCAGCTGAGTAGCTGATTTGACAGTCCATGTATGTTTTGTGGTCTGTGGCAAAGATGGGTACTCATACAGTTCCCAATGTCGGAATGGCATTGAGATGGGTGTGTTGTTCTGCACTAGTCTCAGCAGATGCAATTTAGCTTCATCAGACACCTCTACATAGGGCATCCTCCACACCAGTTTCTCAATTGTGACCTTGCCTGCTGCATTCAAACAGTCTAAAGTGTCAGCACTGCGTCTCAGTACCAGCTCCTGTTTCACATTCAGCATAATCTGCCTATAGTCCTCGGCAAAGCCCAACAGGTATCTAAGTGGCACATTCATGATGGTTGTGTTGGCGCCATTGGCATCAAACGTGCCAAACCCTGTCTGGGCATCATACCTGTAGCCGGCACCATCCATCTTGAGCTGTTCTTCCCGCTCAAAGGTCATGGCATTCTTCATCAGGCTGGTGATACCAGGGCTACGTATGCTGTCAACTACAACTCCATTGATCTCGTAGCGTATCTCCGAAAACAGGTGGCCAAAGAATCCAGAAACACAAGGTGAGCCTCCCAAGGCCGCATTTAATGCATTGGTCACCTTGTACTCCATGTGCAGATAGCTCTCCGATGGCAGTGTGTAGATGTCCTGCTGCTGAATTGGTATCCGAATCTCATCATTGGCACCAAAGCCTGTAGTATATGGCGCATGAGAATGATATTCATAGCCAGTGATGCTATTCTCTGCTAATGGATCACCCTTTGTCACATCCAAAATTCCCATTTTCAGCGTTGTTTTCTTCCTCCTCCTCCTCCTGCTCCTCTAACTTGATAGCCTTTTTGCTGCAGATAGTTGATGTTGCTCGATGTTAACTCCACAGAGTTAAATGGCCTAATGGCGTCTTTCACAAATGATGCCCTATTAATAGACTCTGCTTCTATCTCCATAGGAACTGCTGCCTCCACTCCTTGATTCCATTTTCCAAATAATAGCACCATCACTTGGGTTGTTGTCGCAAATGTAAGGTTATGTTTATTGGTTCCTCTCGAAATTTCACCAGACGACCGTTCTCATCAACAATCTCCAATGTAATGCTACCAATCTGCTTGGTGTCCACCGGTAAATAGATGACATTTTGTACAGTCACATTCATTTTATACCCTGGATCAACATCTGGGTAAAACTCATAGATCACGTGATCCTTGACACCATTTGAGTAGGAACCACTCACAATGTTACACTTTATACGCAACACATTGGGACGACTGATTTGCACTGTAGTACTACCTCTGGTATCATTGTTAGCTTCCACAACTTGGTTGAATCCCAGCAGCTTTCCTATTGGATCAGGTTGTCTAAAGTCTAACATGGCATCACATAATACTAAGCATTTCAAGGTAGATGGGTCCACAGCCGTATGAAACTTGACTCCACGCTTCTTCATCCTTGCCTCCAGCAGGTCAGCAATTGTTTGAAATTCAAAACTACCTTCTGGCAAAAGAATCTTTCGCCAAACCATTACTGGAGCTTTTTCTCCTGCCACCTGGGCAGCTCTGGGCTTCCTTTGTGTACTTTGGTTAGCAGTATCACTGAACAACTGCTGAGCAAACACTTTACCTGTAACTTCCTCATGAGTCATTGCATAATCGTCCTCTGGCTTAGCTGCTGCCTTCTGGTCCACGTTTGGAGCCAGAAAATGTAATGCATTGTTGTAACCATTCTCAACATTTGGTATAGAGTTGCAGCTAGTAAAGCTGATGAGTCCAATTTCCCAGTCACCATTGCTTGTATCAAGTGGCGGGTAAAAGTCACTTTTCAATATTGAGGTTTTGCCGCCAAAGCAGAGCATCTTGACTGCTCAGGGTACTATTACACAATGACTTGATAAGAGTATAGACTAGAACCTTTATACTATGTGGGGGTGGTAGAAATGAAATAACAAATTTTGTACATTGTTATTTATATGGGTTTTGGGGGGGGGGGGGGTGTTAGGGGGGGGGGTTGTAGGGGGGGGCATTTGGAATTACATATAATTAGCCTGATCTAGCCCAAATTAGGCTGAATTAGGAAATTATTACCAAAGAAAAACAGTGTGTATGTTTAATTAGCTCTAATGTTGGAAAATCAATGAATAATTAATTTATGCTGGTTAGCATGGTGAGAGAAGATGCTGCAGAGATTGGGGTAAGTCTAATTAGGGTAGTAAACACACATGCAAGCTTAATGAGCTCAAACACTTGAAAGAAAAACAGTGTGTATGTTTAATTAGCTCAAATGTTGACAATGAATAATTAATTAGGAAAGACAGCCACAAAAAATCAATAACCTGAATAATTGATGATGTTGGCCATGCTTGAATAATTGATGAGCCCCCTCCCTTCCCCTCGCCTGCAATCCCTCCCCCTCCCGCCCTCCTAGCAGAAAATAGATGGGATTCTCGCCAGAACACCCAAAATTAAACTACTCATCTTGAATATTTCATAGCTCAGCATTCATACATTGAGTTGCTACAATTTTCACACCTATGAGCCTCCACTTGACCTTTAATCTGATTGTCTCCAGTATCTTTCAAGCCCCAACACAAGAATTTGAAGGGCCTTCAGGCCTGATGAATAAAGTGTGCTTGACTGAAAGAATGATAATGATGATATTGTGGATCTGCTTCAAATCTGCATTACTGTATGTGCTCGCATTCGACCCCATCATATAATTATATTCATCAAAGTTCCCCAAAACCTTATAGGATAAAATGTACATGTAAAATAATTTAAAAGAGTTATTCGACATGCAATTGGTCAATCAATGTAGAGAAGGAGAGAAATGGTTGATAACCACAGGAAAGGCTCAAAGTGGCACATTCAAAACCAAAGAAAAAATAATATTTTTTGAGGGAGAACATTCAGACCTTCAATTTTGTAGGACTTGTCACTTCCTTGATGTAGAAAATGATGTGAGTTATTCAAGATAAATAAAAACAGTGTGATGGAAGAAAAGAAGGAAACCAGTGGATGTTACAGGAGTTTCAAAATGCACAATAAGTACAGAGTTTGGAAGTTCACAACAGGTACTTAAAGAGAATAGAGAAAGAAAGCGAGGCATGACAGTAAAAATTGATTTACTTCAGAGAGAATGCTTGAGCTTATAAACTTGAGATCATCAACTAAGAACATCAATATGTATAAGGAAGAATGATCAGTGATAATTTTTTTTCTTGATATCAAAATAGATGACATTTTCGTACTTGGCTTTATCAAATGTAAGGATTTAAACTGAAAATATAACATGAACTCCAATTGAAAGCTTTCCAGGATTATCACATCCAATTAACATAATAAATTCAACAGCATGAAGAAAAAAAATCATTAGCATGAACAGATCACATTTGAAAAATTGAAGGTCATATTGTATGTAATAACTAGCGTCAAACAATGCTTATGAATATTTATGCCATGTTTATATATTATTCGAAATAGAACTTGATCTGCAAACAAACAAACAACACTTGAAAACCAACATTTGTGAGGTTCCAGTCTCCCAGCAGATAAGTGCTATGAAATTATCAGATAGGATTATTGTAAATTGAACTTTCAACAATCATGGATATTCCAGAGATTCTCCATCTATTCAGTGTCCTGTTATTATACATCTTTGCTACAGCATGGTGAGTTTCGTTATAAAGAATATTATCATCGACAGTATTCTATCCCATTTCAAATGATAAAGGAAGAATATTTGAAAATTTATTCAATAGATAAAAGTTGGAAAATAATTCGTTATAGACTTAAATTGTTGCTTATGCTATTAATTACGCCACAGATATTTTTCTATCCAAAATCCTGTAATAAACTGTTAGTGCAATTTGGTCAAGATGTTCAACTAGCGATTTCCTGGCATCTCAAGAACCTATGTGAGACAGGAAATTGCCAATTGGTTGACATTCAGTTCACAGCCTGCATGTATTCTTGAAGTTTTCCCATACCTTTCCCACATTATACAATAGAATGAAAGTCACCACAGAATCGTCTTACTGTAGAGGGTTTTTGAGGTGTCAACACAACCTTGTGTCTGTGAGAGGACAACAAAAATTGATTGATAAGAAGTAGGCATCAATCAAAAAACGTTCTTATCACTCACAATAGGAATATTGCACATAAGAAGTAGAAAATTTGCCATTTAGAGAAAGAATTTTCAATAATGGTTGTTGCAGTTTCAAGTGGATGTGACAAAAAGATTAAGCATCATTCTGTCAACAAATTCGAGGAGTTCTTGATTCCTGACATAGCATTAGGCAAATGTCACAGGAGGACAAAAAAACTGGGAATTCGACCTTGATTGACTGGCTGAAAGCCTACAGGCCCCTCACTGACCCAGTTTAGACCTTTGGAGTGTACCTAAGAGCACAATAGACCTTGCTTTAGGCCCTCTGGCACCGAAAGGCTATTCAAGCTCATTTTTATTGCTAATAAAGTATATTGACATGTAGATTGAAGCAGGCTGCATCTTGAATATTTCAAAGCTCAGCAATCATACATTGAGTTGCTCCAATTTCCGCACCTATGAGCCATCACTCGACCTTGAATCTGGTTGTCTCCAGCACCATTCAAGCCTCAGAATACAAATGCAAGGGCCTTCAGGCCTAGTGAATAAAGTGCCATGTTGCACTTGACTGAAAGAAGGATAATGATAATATTGTGGATCTGCTTCAAATTTGCATTCCTGTACCTGCTCCCATTTGACCTTATCATATATTCATTCAAGTTTTCCAAAACCTTATATGTTTAAATGTACATAAAGAATAATTCCATAGAATTATTTGACATGCAATTGGTCAATCAATATAAAAAAGGAAAATGATGGTTGATAGCCACAGAAAAGGCTCAAAGTGGCACATTAAAAACCGGAAAAAAAATGTTATTTTTTGAGAGAGAATATTCAGACCTCATTTTTGTAGGACTTGTCACTTTCTAGATGTAGAAAATCATGTGAGTTATTCAAGAGAAATAAAGACAGGTTTAGGGAGAGGGAGAAAAGAAAACCAATGGATGTTACGGGGATTCCAAAATGCATGATAAGCATACAACAGGTATAAATAAATTTATAAATGAAGCCTTTGTTCCAAACCTTACATTGAATTAGTGATTACATAACTCGCATATATACAGTAACTAGCAGTTCACCTTACAAATAATCCACCTCCCTCAAAACCTGTCAGGAAAAATATGAAATGTATAATTGGATATGCCATGAGTCAATAAAAAGAATAGAGACGAAAAATGGTTCATAATCACAGAAAACATTCAAAGTAGAAAATTCAAGGACTAAGTAAATTTTTTCTTATAGGAGAGAACCCTAGGAGAGACCTTTGTTTTGTAGAGACCTGTCAATTCTAATATGATAGAGGTTGAACAAGGAAAATGGAGTTAAAATGGGGTGCTATGTAGAGGGAGAAAACCTCTCTCAGACTAGAATTCAATTGAGTTCTGTCAATTTTCATATGTGAGAAGATGAGCAAGAAAAGAGAAGCGGTATGCAGATGGAGGTGGTGGAGAAGCAGACCAGGAAATCAGTTAATGTTAGAGGAGGTTGGGAAGGCTCCAAAAGAAATAGAAGAAGGAATCAGACTTATGTGTGAATCACAATGTAAATTCAAAGTATGTGTGAATGTAAATTCAAAGTATTAGAAGTGTTCACCAATCCTTCAAAAGTGTATGCATTTACTCCTGGAAAATCTCTGCTTTTGGAGTAATAATCAAGAAATAAGTTCTTTTCAAAGTGGAGGGAATGATTTATCATTGTATTTTTGAAAGTATGTTCAAGTTGGGGAGAATAATATCAAGTTCAGTTTGAATTGCAATTAAGTTTTGAAAAAAATTAAATTAAAATAAAAAAATAGATATCATGAACACAGAGCTTTAATATTCCAGAAAATGACCATCGAGTTGTTTTCTCCATGTCATAGCAATAGATCAAATGTTCATACTTTGTAATGTGGAATAAAAGATTTTCAACTGGAAATATGAATAAAACTCTTAGGCACAGCTTTCAAAAATTATTATTTCGAAATTTACATTAAAAATAAACATCATGAAGTCAAAAACTCAACTAATCACATTTGAACATTTGAAGGTCATCCTGTACGTAATTACCAGCATCAAACTGTGATGGGTGAATATTAAGAGGGTCTAGTATTTTATTATTTCAAATTGAATTTCTAATTTTTAATACAAATGGTAACAGCAAAATTATGAACTTTGGACTCAGTGGCGTGATTGACAGACATTTTTAAAACGTAGCAATTATTACAAATTTACCCATGTCAAATTGTACTAGAAATTAGGTTATTGTGTTGAATTATTGAAGTTATGCACAGTACAGCGTTCTTATTCCTCGTGCAGAATAAAAACTGCAATTTCTCTGCATTTTTTATGCTGAGAGACTGTCTCTCTCTCTGTCCATTTTGAAAGCTCTCTCTCCCCTCTTGTGGGAATGAGGGAGTTTTCCACGTGGATCTGGCTGGGGAAATGTCCTCTGACGATTTTTCCAGCAGTCGACGACAGACTCGCGAAGGAAACGGTTGAATCTCGAGGTGCGCTGCGGCGGTCGAGACGTTAGAGAATTTTAGAGAATTTTTCAGTTGGAAAAGTTCGTATCATTAATGGAGTAATTTCGATAAATTTCATTGACGTGTGATTTAAAGGTTAAAGTCGAGTGTAAGCGAACTTTCCAAATTATTGGCGAATCCAAGTCAGAACACCCTTTCGGATTTCAATTTGTGAACTTATTATTCATACCGAATCGATCGTTCTCGGATGTAATTGAATATTGCTGATAAAATTTGAACGAATTTCAACTTGTGTGAGTCAAATTTTGGTGATAAACTTATTTCGTGCTGTGATCTCAAGATGCGGGACTTAGCCTTTCGGGGACTGAAAATATGGATAGCTATCACTGGTGAGTGAGAACTTTTGAGCCACTTTCGATTTAAATATTATTTGACCGAACCTTCCCTTTAAATTTGTTCTAAGAGTATTTTCTATTTCTGGAGAATTACTTAAATTGGCGACTGGAGAGAGAGATAGGCTGTACTGGGCTTAACTACCACACTATAGAATAATTTGGACTATGTTTTGAATTACACCTATGGTTATGATGTAAATCGAGAATTGAATATTTGATTATGGTATTTCTATTGTTTGTTGTTGTGGTTATTATCTATCAACTTGTTATTTGATGAACTTTTCGATAAAATTAAAATGATGCATTAATATTGAAGTAATATCATGAATAGGTCATTAGTTGCTCTGTCGAATATTTGAAAGCGTATTGCTATTATGTTGTCGAATTAATTGTTATCTTTTTTTTTACTTGTCCTTTGATAAATTAATCAATGAACTCAACTGATTGAATACTTAAAGTTGTATCGTGTATACGTCATTAATTATTGATCTAGTAAATATTTGGGAGGCGCGTTGCTATTTTGTTATCATTTGATTATTATCTTTAGACTTGTTAATAATTGATAAATTATTCAAATAAAATTACTGGTCGAAGAATTGGAGTTGAATTGTGAATATGTCGTTAACGGAACCATGAAATATTTGAGGAGTGTAAGCTATTAAATTGCAGTATTGTTATTCTGTCATATTATTATCATTTTATTTTTAAATAATTTGTCTTTTGCTCGCTAGCTCATTTTATTTAATCTTGTAGTGATCAGTAAATTAACTGAACGAATATGTAACGTTATATATCGAAATTTGTCATAAATTACTTATTGAAGATTTGAATACGTTGTTATATCTCCAGTCGCCCAGTCCCATAGATAAGGCATGGAGGTTGTTTAAGAGGAAAGTCGAACAGATTTGCTGTGGTCTGCGACTCCTGGAGAAGATTGAGCCACGTTCATGAAAAGTTCTATATTTGGACCATTTAAAAATTAAGAGAGCCTCTTCCAGGGTCGTATAGGCAGATCTGGGCCGACTTCCTTCGTAGTTATTAGATATTATGTCCAGACTGGTCTAGATAGGCATGCTACCAACAGATTAATCCCCAGTCCGGTTACAAAACAATGCTTATGAATATTAATATCATGTAAATTCATCTAAAAAATAGAACTCAAACAGCATTTAAACTGAACAAAATGAAGACAATAACTCACAAGCAGCAACAGATTACATTTAAACACTTGAAGGTCATTTTGTACGTGATAAATAGCATCAAGCAATGCTGATGAATATTGATATCATGTAAATCTATTATCCAAGGTCGATCTCAAACACCGAACAAACAAACATTGCTCAATAACCAATATAGTTAATTTTGAGTTCTTCAGCAAATACCTACTATGAAATTATCACATTGAGTTATTGCAAATTCAACTTCTTGAAATGGATAATTTAGCAATTGAATGGATAATTCTACAACGATTTAGTGTCCTGTTATTATTTATCATGTCTACAGCATGGTGAGTTTCATAATGGGAATCTTATCATCCACACTTTTTCATTCCATTTAGAATAAAACAGGAGAATATCACAATAATTTTTATTCAATTGATAGAATATAACAAAATAACTTAACATCGAGAACACAGGACAGGAGAAACTATATATTTTTATTAGGATATTTTTCTTTTTAAAATGCTCCTCCAACAGTTCCTGAAATTCAGTATTGACATTCCTCTAGCAATTTCCCAGCATTCCCAGGAGATATGTAACAGATGGGATTTGAATTTGGTAGACATATTGAGTTCACAGCCTGGGTGCATACTTGTAATAGTTCCATTCGTTTTCGACATGATGAGTAGGCATTTGTAAATAGGCATTTGTGGAAAAACGACAATATTGATTACTGGAGCTGGGATTTCCTATAAACAAAGAGTAGAATATGTTTTATCTGGAGAAAAATGTATGTTGTGGTTGAAGTTCTACAGGGGATGTGGCAAAAACTACAGACATATCCTGGAAACGAATCAGAAGAGTGTATGATTTGGGTCACAGCATTTGGTAAATCTCACAAGAGTGAAAAAACAAAACTCAGATAAGTGGATCCAAATTGCCCAACTTGAAGCCACCAGGGCTCTCCACTGCTCAATTTCATAGCTTGTGAATGCACCTTACCCTTTGATGACCCAATTGTACAGAACTTTCCATGTCCGCAGGGGGCCAATTATTATTATTATTTTTTTTTTTTGAGATAGGTGTTTGCAACTTTTATGCTCTCATTCTTATTTAGTAATGGATTGCTTGAATCAAAATCATGTACAGTTGTAGCAGAGTTATCATCGTTGAACCACAGGAAAACATTGTCAGGCCTAACATCAACATCACTTGTTCCACTCACATTATCACTATCTTCATCCTCACATCCACTCACTTTGAAATCCGAGTCCATTTGCATCCATAGTACTCTAATTTCTGTATCATTTAGTTGCTGAGACATTGTGAAAAAAGCAAAGGCTGAATATAGATGCACAATTTTATGAAACGAACAAGATAAATACATACATAAATGTATATAAATGTATATAATTTTATACATGTATATAAACTCATACACAAGTCTAATCATGTGTTTATGTGTGTGTGTTGACTCAAAACTTCAATCTTGCATATTATGATACAGAGCAAGAAAACAGTGTTGCTTGTAGAGTGATACTGTTGTGTGTGTCTGATAATATACTTTGAAGTTCAAAATTTCAAGACTAGATTGCATAATGCAGAACAGAATGAAATGGTACCATACGACAGTGCCCATCTGAGGAAAAAACAAAACGTCCCATGTGTGTTTGCTCCCTCTGACACTAACTTCAGCTCACGTATTCGAACATGAATGCATATCAAAGGGTTATTAGCCTCATAGACCCAGATGAAGGGAATCTGGAACTGCAGGCCTTTTGGGATCATTTCATTTGCCACTGAAGTTTAGTTATATGATGTGAAGACTGAAGGAGGCAGCATCTAGAGTGTTTCAGTGTACAGCATTCATATATTGTGGTCCTCCAATTATGATGTGAAGACTGAAGGAAGCAGCATCTAGAGTGTTTCAGTGTACAGCATTCATATATTGTGGTCCTCCAATTTCTGCAACTTAAGCATCCACTTGCTTTCGAATTTGGTTGTTCCTAGTATTTTTCAAGCCTTTCAACAACGATTTTGAAAGCCTCAGGGCTACATGAATGAAATAACTCAGTGTACTAGAGAAATAGAAGTTTCCTGATAATATTGAAGATCTGCATCACATTCTATTTTCTGTACCCGCACACATTTGATTCACCTTACAAATAATCCACCTGCCTCAAAACCTGTCAGGAAAAATATGAAATGTATAATTGGACATGCCATGAGTCAATAAACAGATAGTGACGAAAAATGGTTCATAATCACAGAAAACATTCAAAGTAGAAAATTCAAGGACTAAGTAAATTTTTTCTTATAGGAGAGAACCCTAGGAGAGACCTTTGTTTTGTAGAGACCTGTCAATTCTAATATGATAGAGGTTGAACAAGGAAATGGAGATAAAATGGGGTGCTATGTAGAGGGAGAAAACCTCTCTCAGACTAGAATTCAATTGAGTTCTGTCAATAATTTTCATATGTGAGAAGGTGAGCAAGGAAAGAGAAGCGGTATGCAGATGGAGGTGGAGGAGAAGCAGACCAAGAAATCAGTTAATGTTAGAGGAGGTTGGAAGGGCTCCAAAAGAAATAGATGAAGAAAGCAGGGATTATGTGTGATGACCTTGGACAACTAAATTGACTATTTATTTATGTGTGATTCAATGTAAATGTAATGTTTAGAGGTGTTTAATATGTCTTCAGAAGTGTATGCAATCACTTCTGGTAAGTCTAAGCTTTTGGAGAATAATCATCAAATAACCTTTCTTTGAGTCAAGGGAATGATAATTATGTCATTGTATTCTACATAGTGTGTATCAGTTGGGAAAAATTAAATCAAGTTGAAGTTTGAAGTACAATCAACTTTTAGGAAAGAACGATTATATTTAAAAACCAGAGATAATCATCTCGGAGCTATAATATTCCAGATACTGATCATTGAGATGATGTGATAATGATAGATAACATTTTCATAGTTGGTAATGTCTAACAATGCTCATGAATATAGAAATCATATAAATCCATTTAACAAATAGAACTCAATCAGCATTTAAACTGAACACAATAAAGACAAGAACTCACAAGCAGCAACAGACTACACTACAACATTTGAAGGTTATTTTGTACATGATTACTGTGTCATGTTGAACAATGCTCATGAATATCGATATTCTGTTTATTTATTATCCAAAGTAGAACTCAAACGAAAAAAAAACATAGCACGATAACCAATTTTAGTGGATTTCCAGTTCACCAGCAAATAACTACTTTGAAATTATCACATTGAATTATTGTAAATTGCACTTTCTCAAATGGATATGTCAAAAATTCTCCAAAGATTTGGTGTCCTGTTATAATTGATCATTAATACAGCATGGTGAGTTTCTTAATTGAAATTTCATCATCTACACTATTTTATTCCAATTTAAGAGAGTATTGCAATATGTATTTGATTGATGAAAGTTGACAAAATAATTTTATATGGATGTTATTAATTGGTGATGCAATCAAACATGCCAGTCATTTTCAACTTGAGACCCAAAAAATTTATCTTCTCATTAGAATATGTATTTTTTCAAATGCTCTTGATTGTTTGTTCTATTCAGAATCAACGTTTTGCCAGCAATTTCCTAGCATTCTCAGGAGCTATGTGACAGTTTAAATTTGAATTTGGTAGACTTACTCAGTTCATAAGCTGAATGTATATATACTTGAGATAGTTTCATACATTTCCCACAATCCTAATACAATTCATAATGAATAATAAGACAAAATTGTCACAACCACATTTATTAAAACTTTTAGAAACTAGCTTTGGTTGTTAAACCATTATCAATCTCAATCAAACTGAAAACTGAAGTACAGAGAAGTCTTATAATTATATACTGTGCATGGAATGATACTATTGGCTAAGAGGGAAAGAGGCTGACCTTAATCGGACATTGTGATTAGTTGTCAAGTCACGCTCCCTGGTGGGAGGAGTAACAAGCAAAATTTAATAAGGCTAGAATTTAATCAAACTAAAATTAAAAAATTTCTTAAAATTAGAAGCTCACTGAAGTGCAATCAAGGTCAACCGAGGAATACACATGAGAACTGGTATTATAATGAAACCAAGTTAGTTGTATTGAATTGGTTAAAATAAATTTGGTCATTTAAATTAGTTATGGAATCGTTTTTTACCAACTTAGTTATCTCCAAAGCTTCTAAAATGTTCAATTGTCTGCCTTTGCCAATCAAATGCAGAAATTCAACATTTTCTTCAGCCTTGAACTTGTGTCCATTATTAATGAGATGTTCTGCAAAGTTTGAATCTCCTTTTTGGGTTTTCCAATCCCTGATATGTTCATTTACCCCACATTTGAAACTTCTACCAGTCTGACCTACATAACAAGCATTACAATCACCGCAATTCAATTTATAAACCCCACTTTTATCCCAGATATCAATTTTGTCTCTACTATGCCCAAATAAGCTCTTCAAAATTGGTTTGGTTTGAAAAGCTACATCAAAACCGTTCTTTTTCAGTTGTTTTCCTAATTTATTAGAAACTGGGCCAAGGTGAGGCACCGTTATCCATGACCTTTCCCCAGTTTCAGTTACAGTAATGCTAGCACTGACTGCTAGTCTCATATTTATTTTATTCAAGATTTTATTGACAATGATTTCCTCATATCCATTTGTAATAGCTATCTGTTTAATCGTACTAATCTCTTTCTCAAAGTGATGATTGCTCATTGGAATGGTTAAAGCTCCATAAATCATACTATTGAAAGCTGCAAGTTTGTGCGATATTGGGTGACATGAGTGATGAGGTATGATTACATCAGTATGAGTTACGTTTCTAAAAATAGAGAAGTTGTGGGTTCCGGTGCTATGGTCAATTCTTAAATCTAGAAAATTTAAAACACTATTCTCTTCTAACTCTAATGAATGGTGAATTTAATCTTATGGTGTAAACGATTCAAATAGCTAAGGAAATTATCTAATTGTCTATTACTACCCTTCCACAAACAAATAATATCATCTAAATATCTGTACCAATAAGCAATCCTATCCTTAAAATTATTATTTTCAAAAATTCTACGTTCAAGGCTATCCATAAATAATTCAGCTAGTAGGGGTGAAAGGGGTGAACCCATCGCTAACCCATCTTTCTGTTCATGAAATTTATTGTCAAACTTGAAATAGTTATATTCAGTACTTAACTTCATCAATCCTAACAGCTCAGTTCTAATAATAGGATCATTAATTGTAGTTTCCATGATCTCTTCAGCTCTGTTAAGACTTTCTTCAGTTGGTATATTTGTAAAGAGATTAGTTACATCGAAAGAAACAAGTTTATAAGATGAATAAACAGGAATATTTTTGATTTTATTGACTAACTCCAATGAATTTTTTATTCCAAATTTGGGTTGAAATCCCGTTAACGATCTGAAGCTACTGTTGAGTTTGTGGGCCAATTTTGAACATGGAGAATTAATAAATGACACTACTGTTCTTATCGGAATATTATTCTTGTGAAGTTTGGGCTGACAAAATAATCTGGGCGGGTATGGGTTCATAACTGTTAAATATTTGATTTCCTGTTTATCAATTAACTTTGTGATACCTGCCAGCTTACTTTTAACTAATTTATTAATGTTGTTGGTTGGATAGGAGTAAATCTCAATGAAATTATTATCTGAAATGAACTCGTTAACTTTACCTATGTATTCAGTTTTCTCTAATATAACCGTGGTGCCTCCTTTGTCTGCTTTTACTAAAATAGAGATTATCAACTCAGAGCTTTAATATTCCAGAAAATGACCATTGAGTTGTTTTCTCCATGTCATAACAATAGATCAAATGTTCATACTTTGTAATGTGGAATAAAAGATTTTCAACTGGAAATATGAATAAAACTCTTAGGCACAGCTTTCAAAAATTATTATTTCGAAATTTACATTAAAAATAAACATCATGAAGTCAAAAACTCAACTAATCACATTTGAACATTTGAAGGTCATCCTGTATGTAATTACTAGCATCAAACATTGCTTATGAATATTAATATCATGTAAATTCATCTAAAAAATAGAACTCAAACAGAATTTAAACTGAACAACAACTCACAAGCAGCAACAGAATACATTTCAACATTTGAAGGTCATTTTATATGTGATCACTAGCATCAAGCAATGCTGATGAATATTGATATCATGTAAATCTATTATCCAAGGTCGATCTCAAACACCGAACAAACAAACATTGCTCAATAACTAATATTAGTTAATTTTGAGTTCTTCAGCAAATACCTACTATGAAATTATCACATTGAGTTATTGCAAATTCAACTTCTTGAAATGGATAATTTAGCAATTGAATGGATAATTCTACAACGATTCAGTGTCCTGTTATTATTTATCATGTCTACAGCATGGTGAGTTTCATAATGGGAATCTTATCATCCACACTTTTTCATTCCATTTAGAATAAAACAGGAGAATATTACAATAATTTTTATTCAATTGATAGAATATAACAAAATAACTTAACATCGAGAACACAGGACAGGAGTAACTATATATTTTTATTAGGATATTTTTCTTTTTAAAATGCTCCTCCAACAGTTCCTGAAATTCAGTATTGACATTCCTCTAGCAATTTCCCAGCATTCCCAGGAGATATGTAACAGATGGGATTTGAATTTGGTAGACATATTGAGTTCACAGCCTGGGTGCATACTTGTAATAGTTCCATTCGTTTTCGACATGATGAGTAGGCATTTGTAAATAGGCATTTGTGGAAAAACGACAATATTGATTACTGGAGCTGGGATTTCCTATAAACAAAGAGTAGAATATGTTTTATCTGGAGAAAAATGTATGTTGTAGTTGAAGTTCTACAGGGATGTGGCAAAAACTACAGACATATCCTGGAAACAAATCAGAAGAGTGTATGATTTAGGTCACAGCATTTGGTAAATCTCACAAGAGTGAAAAAACAAAACTCAGATAAGTGGATCCAAATTGCCCAACTTGAAGCCACCAGGGCTCTCCACTGCTCAATTTTATAGCTTGTGAATGCACTTATGAGCCTTATAGACCCAGCACATTCTTATCACATCAGTATATATAGCAATGAGGATGATTTTGCGGTTACAACCCAACCTGGTGTCTTTGGAAGATGATGTAAATTTGTCACAGAGGTTGTTCCATTAATAAATGAAGATATGGGCGGGATTTAAATGAATGAATGGATGGTGCTGAGAAAATATGAAATGGCAATGAATCCCACAACCGTGATGCAACAACTAGGAAAGATTTATTGAACATTTCAGTCCTGTGGAGAGGTATCTGCAGCATGAATTGGTGAGATCAAGTGGTTCTGGAGTGAACATTTGTGAAGAGTCTATTTTTCAAGTAGTCAGGGCCAGAATCTTCTTCTATGAGAAGGTATGTGATTGGAAGGATGAAAATCTCTCTACATTGCCTCAATTTCAACCAATGCAGATGACAGAAGAAAGGTGTGATATGATCGTCTCTTTGGGCATCAAAAATAAAATGGATTGAATAGTTAAAGGCCTTTTGCAGTTTAAAATTGTGGGTTTCAGAAAGGTTATTACAAAGAACAGAACAATAGTCAAATACTGGCATTATCAGAGCACATACAAGGGTAATTCTTAGAGGAGTAGGAAAAAACCATCTAAGCCTTTTCAATGGATGCAAAGCTCCAAAAACCTTATTAGTAACTGACTTGACCCGATGAGCCCAGCCTGATCCACAATCAAGCTGGATACCCAAGATCTTGATAGAATCAGAAATTGATATTTCCTCACCTTCTAGCTTGACATTTGAGTTAATATTCATATCAACTTGACCGACTTATCTATGGTAACCAATAATTATGCTTTCACATTTAGTAGAATTGAGAGTCAAGAAGTGAACTTTGAACCAATGGAGAAGTTCACAAATATCTAGGTTTAACTCTGATACAGCATCTTCAGCATTATCATGAGAGAATTCTATATAAAATGATAGGTCATCTGCATAGACATGATGAGATGAGTGCAACAGATTGAAGCTACATTTTTTATATAAATAGAGAACAATGGAAGAAGTAAGGTGAGTGGTTGATTATAACGAAAAATAATCAGTGGCACATTTGAAGCCTGAGAATATTTTACATTCCTGGGTGAGAACCCTTTAACCTCAATTCTTTAGTCCTCTATCAGTTTCAATACGTTAGAGAAAAAGGAGAAAATGAAAAGGAATATGAAGAGGAAAAAGGTGGAGAAGCAGGATAAGAAAACAGTAGATGTTAGAGGAGGTTCAGTAGAATGCATGAGAAGGAGAGAGTTGAGCAGTATACAAGAGGTACTCAGAGAAAATAGGAGCTGGAAGCATGGATTATCTGTAATTGCACAGAGTATTTGAAGTGTACACCATGCAGGGTGGATTTTCTTAGAAGTGGACAAACGCAGTTTTAGAAAATCTATGCCATTCAAGAAATAATTACAAAATAACTTTTTGCCAAAGTCAAGGGAATGATATGTAATTGTATTCTCCAATCTGTGTCTAAGTTGAGGAGAATGATATCAAGGTGAAGTTTGAAGTACAATCAACTCTTAGAGAAAAACGATTAGCTTTGAAAACTATAGATTATCAACTCAGTCCTTCAATATTCCAGAAAAACATCATTGACATGATTGAAATAATGGGATAACAGTAGATAACATTCTCATACTTTGAATATCAAAGACAAGGGTCATGAAAAATTATATAAACACTTATACACAGCTTTCAAGGATTATTATCCCAAATTTCAAATTAAAAATCAAAAACCATGAAGCCAAAAGGTCACCAGCATAGAAATATTTCATTTGTATATTTGAAGGTGATATTGTATGCAGTTACTTGCATCGAACAATGCTTATTAATATTTATATAATGTTAATTCAGTATACAAAATAAAATTCAAACAACTAACAAACGAAAAACGCTTCAGAATCAACTTCAGCTGATTCTCAGTTCCTCAACGGATAACTACTATGGAAATATCACTGTACATTGCTTTAAATTCAGCTTTTAAAATGGATAATTCAAGAACTCTTCAATGATTCAGTGTTGTGTTATCATTTAGGTACAGCATGATGAGTATCTTCATCCCTACTATTTTATTCCAGTTCAAATTATACATTGGATATTGCAAATTCTATTCAATTGCTGAAAATTGACAAAATAGATTTTTATGGAATAATTTTTGGCTAATGCAATCAATTATGCCAATTATTGTCATTCGGGCAGTATCATTTGGCAAATATATGGATGTGACAAAACCAACAAGAAAACGATAAGGTGACCTCAATTATTGCCCAGCTTAGGGCCTTCACTGCCACTGCTTTTTTTGCTCCAGTTTGAACCCATATAGAGCACTTAGAAGACTAACAGACCCTCCAATAACGCAGGTCCTTCTGAGGCCCGCATTACACCATAAAATGTTTTATAAAAGACGTTGACCATATTTTATAAAAGATTTGAAGACTGATTATTTTATGAAAAATTATGGACTAGTATTACACTGACAAGAGATCTATGTCAAAGAAGGTTACCTATCTCTACATTTTCAATTGTTATCAATAGGTTATCAACTTTAAATTTCAATTGTTGTAATAGCAAAACAATGGATGATGAAGAATTCTATTCTTGTGCAAGTATAATTAGTACTGTAATATTATTATCACTCAGTAGCGGTCCCAGGGGGGGGATGGGAGGGATATATCAATAATTATGGGATATATCCCCCCCCCCCCGAAATATCAAGTTGGATCCCCCCCCCCCCCCCTAAAAAAGAATTTATTCATAATTATGTATGTATAGTATATTTGCGAGAAATAAATTTAATCTGTGTCATTGTTACTTGTTAGCTAGAAGAATATACACCCAACCAATGTGTAAAATTCTTGTACGAATTCTTGTTTTACTACAAGTTACAATAGTTTTTTTATTATTCTTAATTTTTTATTTGTGATATTCTTTCTTGTAAACTTAATAAATTTACATTACATTGTTGTGTAACAATCTGAGTATTTTTTGGCTATTCCTCCGTAACTTACATGTTAAAAATAGGGCCTAACCATGAAGAAAAAATTATGCCGTCCTTTATTGATTTTAATTGTAAATTTTGAATTTTGAATTTTGAACGGACAACATAAAACAAATTACCCAAACAGCAATTTTACTGTTTGCTTGACTGACCAAACACTCTAATCAACAAGAACCGGAAGAGACAATTAAACACAGCTTCAGTAATGACCTTCCAGATTTATTACTCTTTTCTAACAAAATAAACCTAAATCGTTGTCTAAACCAAACATATTCAAAAAACCATACAACACAATATCACAGAAACTTATCACAATAAAATAATATCAATCAAATAATTAAAGGTCACAATTTGTTACTAATAATTAATCTTCCTGAGGCAAACATCACTTGCAAACTTTAAACTTTTAACTAATAAACCTTTTCTCTTGATGTATTTTCGACTATTAAATTTTCCCCCCAAATGTGTCCTCAAGTCAGTCCATATAATCGATCGCACTATCGACGAGTGGGCCCACTAATACTAGAAATTGTTGATATGTTACCTTGATTTGGTCCTTAGAACACTCATCCTACAGTTACCGGTACATATTCCTGTCTCTGCCCTCCATTAGCAAACTTAAGGATTCATCTGGTAATCCCAAATCAGGTTGAAATTTCTAACTGGTAATTAGTGATGCCAAATTGATCCAGAACTCGTACCTCCAACTGGGACCACTGAAATTAACCAATTTGTCCTACAATTTGCTCTTTACTCTCTTGACTACAAACTAAAATCAATTTCACAATTTACCAAAAATAAAAGAATACAACAATATACTCTATGGGTCAAATATTCGTTCTCATTAAATTTTGATTTTCTAACTCAGATTTTAAAGACATAAAATTCAGATTTTAAAGAGACATAAAGTTCTAGATTACAAAATCGTTCAATAAAAAATAGAGATACCTCTGCTACTTTCATTAAATAGTTCAAGTTATTTCTTGTAAAACGTTTCAGAAATAATACACTCATAGTTTACCTCATCTATCTAATCTTTTATGTTACATAATTAATTCCTATCCAAAGAAAAGTCCAAACTTCTATAATTATTTAAATCGAGTTCACCTATTACTGAAATTTTAGCATCATGCCAAGAATACTTAATCACAACAAACTAGTAAAGGCTTTCTCAAAAGGAAAAACATTACATTCGAAATTACTAACAGAAAAACAAATTTTATGGTCCATCTACGGTAACCTTTAGATACTTCACAGAGAAACTTAGACAAATGAATTTCTCAAACGAAACCTGAAGTGTTCTTAGAAAGTGTTCTTAGAAGTGTTCTTAGTGTGTATCATACTAGAGTCGTAGTGTAGCTTTCTACGCTATGCTATGCAGGAATGCTCCGTATCATTGAATACCAGCGGTTACTAAACATAGGAAACTCACCACTGATGCATGATACAGACAACAATCTATCTATCTCACTCTAATCAATGATTAAGGACTTTGAATATTTTCTGCTGAATATTGCAGCTAATGGGATCCGGGGTGTGGCATTGTTCAGTACCTTCCCGTTAATTTATGAACTCAATTTTCACATGACACCCTATATCAAGCATGAGGAATTCGAGAAAAATACTGTCGACCACTCAGGTGCCCCCCTTATTATTTTGGAGGGGGGCTTTTTTCGAAATTTGAGATTTTTTCATCAGACTTATTTTTGCTGGATTCTCTGAGAAAAAACAAATCGAAAAATACCGGGGTTGGTCGCATTCGCAGCAGAACTGAGCTCAGGGGGCAGGAAAACAAATCCAAGGTAAGGGACTTAGAATATTTTCGTCTGAATATTGCAGCTGCTGGGATCTGGGGTGTGTATCATAGTAGAGCAAGATTGTAGCATTCTACGCTGTGCTAGAATGCTCCGTATAATGTTGAAGAATCAGTTACTAAACATAGGAAGCTCACTGCAGATTGTGAGCTATGATGAGTCATGCATAGAATCAGGGAGGGTGGTCACTCATCCTCGTCCGCTAACTTAAACCTAAAACTTTGTAAAATTACATTAAATTTAAAAAATGAAACAATGTTACTACTACTGGCAACAATTCAATGGTTTGTTTTAATATTTAGAATATGAAACCGTTTTATTGTTCTGCCTGTTATCCTTAAACATTTACATTCTTTTTCAAGAAGTAGGTTTTTTTTGAAGGTATAAAAATTGTACTGCACTTATAAGATAGCAGGTGAAATGTTTTTGTAAAATATAAAAAAATTATTCGAACGGTTGATTATAGTTTACAAGTAAAATGAAGTATTATCCGTAGTTCTTACCTAGACATTGGACTGAGTTTTGAGTTTTCATTTTATTTTTGTTAAAAAATGATTACTCATTGATATTTTAGTTTTTCTGAGCTTGGGATCACATTTTTGACAAGTTTCTTCACACCTGTATCCAATCAGGTATATTTTATATGGTGCAGTTCTTCAGTAATTAACATTTATATCATATACTTGTGTATATCTTGCCATTGAGTATACTCCTTACTGGACGAGTGACAACATTACCTTACTTGACAACATTAGTCAACATTTACGTCTTTCCTTCTTGATACTGTACTTGAAACACAGACACTAACACACACACATTCGTTCCTCCTGCTTTAGAAAAATAATATGATATACTGTGATAGGCGATTATAATTATTCTTATTAACTTATTATTATTTGTAATCGTTTTTCAATAATCATCCACACTCCTCTCTACAGTCAGTTAACAGCACTGCAATTTTTTCTCTCCTAGTTTAAAACTTATGAAATCAATTTCTATAGCATCCTATGTGAATAATGTTGATTAGACATTGGTATTTTCATTTTAAAAATACAAATGCACACTTTCGAAACAAAATCTGCCAGGAGTCCGTTTTTAATGTGAATTGTTTTGCATATTTTGAAGCTAATCTATCTGAATATGCATTCAAGATTGTTCTATTAATACCAATATTGAATGTTGTCAACCACATTTATTAAAAATATTCTGAAGCTAGTTTCGGTTGTTATGCCATTATCAATCATCAGATTGATGTTACATCATTATTTGATTCATAATGGGAAAACAAACGAAACCAGTTTTTCAATATTTAAAAGAAAATGTGACTGTGACATTTGTTTCTTATTATTCATTACTTAAAATAGCACTATCTTCATTTACTGTATGACAATATTTAATCATGAACATATTCGATTCATTGTAACCACTATCAAAGTTAGTACATCCAAGTATATATCCAAGTCAGAATGTGATTCTTAACTTGTCTACACACAAAATAACTTTTACTTTCTCACATACACAAAGAAAATAATAAAAAAATACTAAAACTGAATAAATGATATGGATTCAGGGTAATGGAGTTGTAGTGAAAGAGCAGAGCAAGATTTCACTTAAGTTTAATTCATAAACGTGTGAAAATGATGCTGACATTAAAGATAAATTCGCAATGCATATTTAATAATGTATATAATTTTTCTTGTTAATTTCATTTTTCATTAACAGCTTGTGATATTGTGAGAGAATTTTTGGCAAGAGTCTCATTAAAATGTTATTAAAATTATCATATCGTTACAATAACGTATGGTTACGTAACCATACCCGACTTAGGTATTTCCCCCCCCCCCCCCAAAATCTGCTGCTGGATCCGCCCCTGTGCCCACCAGTTCCAAATCAAATTTTTCGGCATCCTCCTTAGGTTCATATAGATTGTTCATCTATATTTTGTATTTGTACCATATATGTTCAAAGAAAGGAGAGTGGGAAAGTTATACATAGAACAAACAATATCAAGTCTGAATGGAAGAATTTCTTGCAAAATGGTACTAGCAAAAAGCATGACTCATATCCGGTGTTCACAACCTAGGCCTACAACCGCCCAACCACAGCCTAGGCGCCTAGCTGTGCAATGGAAATAATAAACAAACGATTCATAGGACTGATCGTCTGACATATTTATGGTTTGTGGAAGTAATCTTTCAAAATAACACTGTAGCCTTATAGCTTACGGTCATATAGCCCTAATAGCTTTCTTTCTTGTTGTCTAGAGCATCATCATACGACCCACAGTACACTGATTCAAGGCATGAGTTTGAGGGTTATGTATGTTGGAATGATGAAGGGGTGGGGGGATGAGTAGGCGGGAGGTTTGAAATTGGGATTATTTTGTCAAATAATGCTGTAAAATCACTTCCCGGTGGTTCGGAACCCACCTAAAACTGTAGGTCCAACTAATCAATCACCATCATCCAACACATTACCCACGCACAGGTCATATGAGTTTGATTGAGATTGATAATGGTGTAACAACCAAAACTAGTTTCTCGAAGTTTTAATAAATGTGGTTGTGACAATTTCGTCTTATTTTTCATTAATTCATAGGAGAATTTACAAGAGATATGAGAAACAAATATACCTATGTGGGCTTCATCCTAAAAAAAAAATATAGAGTATATGTGAGAAGAAGTTAAGTTGATTATTTAAAATGTTGTCAGGTTGCTGCTTAGCATGTTTGTATATCTCATATTGTTCTAAAACATTGAGTTTCTGGCTTTTGTGAGTGAAGTGTAGTGTGTCTAAATTAGTGTCAATGTCTGTATAACTGTGGCCTGTTGAAATGATGTGTTCAGCAAAAGTGGAATGTGTGTTTGGGTGTGAGATGGCTCTTGTGTGTTCTTTGAATCAGTGTACTGTGAGTCGTCAGATGATGCTCTAGACAACAGAGCGAAACGGCCGTCACGCCATAACGTGAGTCAATGTCCATTTAAAAGTGTTTTTTAAGTTTATAATACATATTAGTGGGAACAAGATGGATCTTCAACATCATTCTAAAGTTCATATTTAAAAAAATTCAAAACCAATTATTTTTATTTCTTATTCTAACTTGTTATTATTTGCAATCGTTCTCCACACTCCTCTCTCCAGTAAGTTAACAGCCCTGCAAGTTAACTGCCGTCATTTAAATGAACTTATAACGTAATACCAATGTCTTTTTTTGTGAAACTCCCTATTATTATACTATCATTTTTCTTATATCATTTGCAGAATAACAGAATGAATGACCAATATGCTACAATTCAATTTCCCCAAACTCTTACTAAGGAAGGTCAAATGTAGTAATGTTGAAGAAGATGCAAATATTATTAAGATAATTAGACAGCCGTTTTAACGGTTGAAAACAGCAGATATCTATTAAATAGAAAGAGAGATTACGAGAGAGTATGTGTGAGAGAGAGAGAATGTAAGTGAGCAGGCGAGAAAGACTGAGTGTGAAAGGAAGTTATTACAAGAGTGAGTAGAGAAAGAAAACGTGTGACGATACAAGTTACAAAGCTGACATCAGCGTTGAAATTCATTCAAGATACAAAACAACAGCACACCCCAGATCCCAGTAGCTGCAATATTCGGAAGAAAATAATCTAAGTCCCTTATCTTGGATTTGTTTTCCTGCCCCCTGAGCTCAGTTCTGCTGCGAATGCGACCAACCCCGGTATTTTTCGATTTGTTTTTTCTCAGAGAATCCAGCAAAAATAAGTCTGATGAAAAAATCTCAAATTTCGAAATAAGCCCCCCTCCAAAATAATAAGGGGGGCACCTGAGTGGTCGACAGTATTTTTTTCGAATTCCTCATGCTTGATATAGGGTGTCATGTGAAAATTGAGTTCATAAGTTAACGGGAAGGTACTGAACAATGCCACACCCCGGATCCCATTAGCTGCAATATTCAGCAGAAAATAATCAAAGTCCCTTATCTTGGATTTGTTTTCCTGCCCCCTGAGCTCAGTTCTGCTGCGAATGCGACCAACCCCGGTATTTTTCGATTTGTTTTTTCTCAGAGAATCCAGCAAAAATAAGTCTGATGAAAAAATCTCAAATTTCGAAAAAAGCCCCCCTCCAAAATAATAAGGGGGGCACCTGAGTGGTCGACAGTATTTTTCTCGAATTCCTCATGCTTGATATAGGGTGTCATGTGAAAATTGAGTTCATAAATTAACGGGAAGGTACTGAACAATGCCACACCCCGGATCCCATTAGCTGCAATATTCAGCAGAAAATAATCAAAGTCCCTTATCTTGGATTTGTTTTCCTGCCCCCTGAGCTCAGTTCTGCTGCGAATGCGACCAACCCCGGTATTTTTCGATTTGTTTTTTCTCAGAGAATCCAGCAAAAATAAGTCTGATGAAAAAATCTCAAATTTCGAAAAAAGCCCCCCTCCAAAATAATAAGGGGGGCACCTGAGTGGTCGACAGTATTTTTTTCGAATTCCTCATGCTTGATATAGGGTGTCATGTGAAAATTGAGTTCATAAATTAACGGGAAGGTACTGAACAATGCCACACCCCGGATCCCATTAGCTGCAATATTCAGCAGAAAATATTCAAAGTCCTTAATCATTGATTAGAGTGAGATAGATAGATTGTTGTCTGTATCATGCATCAGTGGTGAGTTTCCTATGTTTAGTAACCGCTGGTATTCAATGATACGGAGCATTCCTGCATAGCATAGCGTAGAAAGCTACACTACGACTCTAGTATGATACACACCCCAGAGCCCGGCTCTTACCGAATCTTTGAAATTAAACTAAAGAGTAATTATAGGTTAAATCTTTGCATTACTGACATATTTATCTCAAAATTCAATTTTAAGACACAATAGGAATTGATAATTTACTGACGTTAGAAACTTGAAAAACTTACCCAAAATTTGGTGGTGATATTTAATTCAATTACATTTATGAAGACTAATCAAACTCAATCCCTTGAAAAGATAAATAAAAAAAAACTGGAAGGTCAAACTGTAATTAAAACTCTACATTTCAAAATGCAAAAATTAAAATCCTCAACTCATCATAAATCAAAAAATTAATTTCTACTCCATTGCTTGTCTTCCCTTCGTAAGCTCAAGTCATCAAGAAATCAAGCCAAGCCAACTAAAAAAGACGCTACCTGATCGAGATGCAAGATTTAACAAAACACTCACATTTTTTCTTGACTTAACCAATAAAAAACGAGAACTGGAGATCACGCCACCTCGTATGATTCTATGGCTAGGCAGCCTTCTAAATCACACATTTCTCATTAAGTGCATGATTTAAACAATATTGATTTACATTAGTTTATATTTATTAATTTTAATACACTAAGAGCAAGTCAAATATTAATGTTAATAATTAATTCCAATTCACAGAAATTTATATACAAAATTTCAAATGGTTGCCATAAAATTTAAAATAATGTACCTAGCAACTGCCAACAAAAGAGTGTACCTGAGCGCGAAGTTCAAAACATTGTGAATTCATCACAAAATTCGCAGTGAACACTTGATTTATTTTTGATTTCATTATACGTTTATTTAACTGAACTTTGTCATCATGCTCATTAGCTCATTAGATAATCACATTGACTTTTAATCAATTTTCTCTGTGTAGCTAAAGGAAATCAAAGGAAAAACACATACTATGGTTGGGTCATATTTCACCTAGGTACAATAAACTTTAAATGAAAAACTATTTTATTAGCTAACATAGATAATACAATTAGCTTGAGCCAATTTTAGAGTTCAAATACGTATAAAATACGTTTTTAGGCTTTAAATTCCACATTTTTTTCGGGGTGGGGATGCAGACCCTCCGGTGGTCTTCCCCCCCCCCCCCCGAAATGAAATCCTGGGACCGCCACTGTTATCAGTTATTTTGAAAAAAAGACAACGTCGTCGTAATCGTCGTGTTTGGGTTAGACCATGGATCGCAAAACGTAATGATAGAGGAATTCATCAAAACCTAATAAAGGAACTGCTGAGTGAAGACCAGAAAAGCTACATAAATTATTTGAGGATGGACGATAATACTTTTGCTTATGTTGTATCAAAAGTAACCCCTTTTTATAAACTTCCTGTCTTTTGATTCTATTTTTGTATTCACTCTGGAACATTTTGTTTAATACTTTGAGTGTCTCCTACGTAGTAGCTTCATGGGCTTCTTCTATCCTGATAATGATAAAACAATCTAATAATGAAAAAAGTTTATGTGAACATAGTTCCAAAATGCTTTGTTACAGAGATTGGAAGTTGGCAGCAGGCCTCATGCTTCATGGTCCTCATTCAGAAATAATTGTAGTCCCTTTATTTCACCCATAAAATGATCAGATTCTATTGACAATAAGCAGGAAAATCAAATGGAACATGTAAGAAGTCATCAAATACAGTAGTTATTGAAGAATTAAACAGAAAATAGAAAAATGGTCCTAGAAACACATTTTTCAAGTTTGATGTGTGATAACACAACATATTTTACAGTAAGCTGGTTTTTTCTGACAAAACTAATGGAGATTTAGCAAAAGAAACAGGTTCCATAGAATTAAATTGAAGCTACTTGATTCTGCCCAGCTTGCTATTTCTATGCTGGTTAATTTATTGGAATCTTTATTTCATGAAATCCAAGTGGATACATTTCAAACTTAAAAAATGTGTATTTACAGGTCATTTGCACATAGTAAAAGTAAAATTACTTATTTTGCTGATCATTCAGAAAATTGTTGTAGGTACTGCAAATTTATATGGTGTTACAAATTCCTTGAGAAGTGAATTCATGAGGCTGAATTGCCAAATTCCGCCAACTTCGAATCTCTAGCATTTCCAGACCTATGTTCATATGAATTTTTCTCTCATTATTTTGGTGGGTATAACAAGCTCAAGAGGTATTGATAACTTTCAAAATAATCTGTAGACCATAGAAGCAGAAATTCGTTTTCATTTTATTTAATACTGCCATTTTATCATATTTTACAGCCGATGTGATGGAGCAAAAGAGACCAATTACTTCTTGGTAGCAGCACAAAGACACTCTCGTCAGATAAACCCCTCTGGAATGAAATTGAGTCTGGGGACTCATACTTATCCATATGGTGTAAAAAGAGCAGAGGATAATGAAATTAGGTGAGGCTAGTTCAACTACTTTTACTTTTCTCTTCTGGCAAGTAATTATTTTTTCGCCACACTAGGACGTAATGAGCTGTTTTTCGTGCGGCATATGGAGGCCGAAAGTGTTTGGTTTCCGTCGAGGTCTGTAAACGTTTACCGCCCTAGGGCGGAAAAGAAAATGACCTTGAATGACAGCTGATCGTGTCTGGATACAGCAGTCATGATTGTAAATATGAATCCTTCCAACTTTTATGTAAAACAAAAAGATTTAAACCATCAATAAATGTTTATTTTTTATAATTTAATATGTACGTAGTATTTAAAATGTCAAAAATGATCACTTTTTATAACTTAATATGTAATATTTTGTAGTTTTGATATCAAACAATAGAACCTTTTTATTCAACCTACAGAGCTCTGGGTGGGAATTTTGTGAACTACTACAACTGTTGCTAACCTCTCTTGGTTGGTTAGGTTTTTTGTTTTTAGGAATTTTGTCTACTACTGCAACTGTTGGTAAAGGTTACTGTTGGTATAGAAAGGTTAGTTGGTTAGGTTTTTGGTTTTTTATGCAGGTTTTGAATCAGGAACAGGAATAACAACAAAAAACCTAACCAACTAACCTTTTGGCGTACAGTTGTAGTAGTTGACAAAATACCCACCCAGAGCGCTGTAGGTTGGATAAAGAGGTGATAGCCATTCCTTGTATTCTTGCAAGTACCATAGCCTTAAAATTTCGCTTTCAAAATTTCCAACTTAACGTTGTTGTTTTGTTTTTTTTTGTGGTGTGGCGAAAAATAACGTTCGCAACATGGGCAAAAATGTTTTGCCGGCTCTCAAACGCTTCAAGTTCTCGACTTCGTCTCGAACTTGAAAACCGCGATCTCGAGCCGGCAAACACACATTTTCGGCCCTAGGTGCGAAATATACTATTTCCTACAGTGACCCAAAAAAGTGCCTATTTTTGCACTAAATGTAGCACGCAAAATAGTCTATTCCTGCACTAGTGCGGGAAAGTAAATTCCAGTGTGGGAAAGTTCTTTTCCGTACTCCAGATTTGCAACCTAACAACACAAAATAGTGAGAATGTAATATGCAGGTTCCCTATTCTGCATTCCAAAATAGGTTGGCTACTCTGCTTCAGCTGTGAAATAGTTGTTGTAGTTGTTGTTGATGAAATCGATTTGATTCGAAGATAGGGTATGTGAGGAATTTTCAGGCTATGTATGCCCTGTTTTGTTCTGTTTAAATTACTTTATACATTACTGTAGGAAAAATTTAATGAGTAATATGAGTGCAAAGTATTGTTTCTGCACTCGATAAACAGTTTCTCTTGATGCAGAAAAACGCTATTTTGCACTCTAGTTACACAAATAGCTATTGTTATACTAGTCTAAAACGGCCGTTCTCAATTTCTTTTTGCAAGTCGGGAAGTGACTCTGTTGTAAATGCAGATACTGCACCAGAGATTTTCTGTGCATTGTACAAAGAATATATTCTCAAGTGCTTACTAATTTAAACACAGTTATGTGAATAAACCATAGATTTTCAATATAAGTGCTGATGACAGCTGCACAGCCTATATTATTTCCTGAAATATGAGAATGCTATGTAGTCCAGTCAAATTGGAGTGAATTTTGAATGAGAAAGGAAAAAATTCCAACATCACTAAAAATCGAAATTTATGACCAGAAAAACATGCTGTATAACATACTAACACCCGGTTGCACAAACCTGTCCTGTCATCATGATGGTTTCACTTGAATTCCGGGCTTTCATACATCACATCATTCATAGCCAGGCAAATTAGAATCTGGGCAGACAAATTGTCTCCCAATTTGCGAGGGAATGTGGCGTGTGCATAACTTTTGAGGGCTCAAAAAACCAGTGGTGGCTCGTTAACTCTCACATTGTAGGTTCAACTTCTTGGGGGACTACCAAATGGAATGCCTCCACTTAATAACTGTAAATAGTTTTTTCAGGTATTTTTGTCATTTATCAAAAGCTATGATGTTTCACCACAGATTATTTTTATTTTAATACTGTTGTATACTCGAGTACTTATGAATTCTGGAAATTGATATTTCAAAATGTCTGCAATCGAGATGCTTCACCAGCTTCATGCATGATGATATGTTTTGATGTTCATTTGATAGTGGAGTTTTCATCGCCATAACCACCACTATCACAGTATATATACCTTACTACAGCTACAAAGTACTAACTGTTATCACTAAGAAATTTTATGTTATTTGTATTAGACAAACTGTCATGATGAGCATAGAAACTATAAAGATCATGAAGTTATAAGAAATAAAAGAATATAGGCCTACTCCTAATTCGATTTTGTGAGAGTTCTTAGAATTTCAAAAAGGACTTTTCAATTTAGAAGTAAGCTTGTACCAACAATCTCATGGTAGAGCACCTGCAGTATAAACAGAATTTTTGTATACAAAGTCAAGTCTTCTCTCCGTTTTTATTGCAAAAATTTCAATAACTCCCTCATTGAAGTCTACTAACTCATTAACCATTCAATCTTCATTGAGTCAATCTTCCTCCATCATACTTCTGAGGAATGTCTTAATCCTCCTGAGAGGAAAGAGGCATTGTTCAGCTTCTGACATATGAATAGTAATTCCATAGTAACGAGAGTATTCTTTAATTACCTCTCCAAAACATTCTTGTGAATTATTCTCAACTGAACAACTTGGTAAATCAGTAACTTTTTTGAATCTCTAAAATCGTCTCCTTCATAAAAAAATTTCAATTTTGTTTAAAATTTATTTTTATCAAAGTATAGGCCAAAAAATTAGAGGAAATCATCAAGAATTCATTTAGAAAATGTTTTCCTTGAAGTTAAAATGATTCTCTCTATCAAATAAATTTGAAATTAACAAGTGTCCAATGAATTTGAATCTTTGAATACAATACTGTTCACAATCAAATCACAAATTTCCTTGGCAGCCACAACTCTTGTGATCTTATAATCTTCATGAATTCTCTTTCAACTGGATGGGAAATTTATAGTGATTTCAAAAGATTTCCGGTCTACAGTCTCACAAATTCTTCCGATTTCATTGATAAATTGTTCTGTTGCAGTATTCGGAGACAATGCATTTAAACTACGTTTTACAGAATATCAACATGAGGCATTCCATATAGAGAAATTCCAACCAAAAATTAAAACTAGCCTGTTAGCGTTTTAACCTTAAATCTTGGGCCTGATTTATTGGTGTTGTTTGCATTAACAGTAGAACGACGGCTATTTTGAACTACCTAGTATGACAGATAGCGGTCAATTTGACCGCAATGAAAATACTAGTTTGTTTCCACTCAAATGATACTTTTAAAAATATTTTGACATATTGAAAGTAAATTATGCATTCTGTACTATATTAAAAGATTGATAATTCATTTGACTAACCCTGATTCAGTCACTAAAAAATCCCAAATAGAAAATCTGCTCCTTCAACACTCCTTTATTCTGCTTTTTCAACACATAATTTGCAGTAAACGTTTTTTACACACCGTTCTTGGCATTTTTCAGAGGTAGGCTTGACACATGATGAGCATGAATCGGGTGTTTTGTTGCGACAAAATGAACATTGACGACGTTTTTTCTTATTCATTTGTTCCTATGATTTGTCTTCTTGGTATATTTTTTATCGCTATGTATGGGGATCTCAATTCGTTCACAAGATTTAGAATGAAGTTCCGACAAGAAATGTTTGATTTATTGCATGCACGAAATAAAATCCATGCATTTATATCCACAAAGATATGAAGGTGTAGCATGTTGAGTAAGGGTTGAGTTGTGCGTATCACTGTTATCACTTTCCTCTGAGCTGCTGATGTTCGACTCCCCTACTTCATTCACGTGAGAAACTACAATATCTAATTCGTCAATATCACTTACTTCTTCAATATCACTATTATTCTTGTCAAGCTCTTGAAGAGTCTCAATCAATTCCGCATCAGTTAGTGGACGCGACATCGCGAACTAATTTTACGAACGAAACCACTTCAACAAAACTACGTATAGAAAACAGAGTAACAGCCCTGTCAACTTTCAGAATGATACTGATGTGAATAGTACAAGAATAAGTAGTTACTAGCAAGACATTATCGTGGAAATGCACTCGTATGCGTGAGAAGGGTGGGGATTTTACATGACTCATATCTAGTAGCTGACGAGTTTGGGGTCTTTTTCAGGTCTATTATGAGCTAAATGACTATTTCCTGGCAAACAATAATTGAATATTATCTATTATAGTTCTGTGTATGTTTTGTGAGTCAATGCAAAGCAATAAACAACCACAGAAACAATACATTCATTTTATATGTGTATTTAACGTCAGAATAGTAAAATGTATAGCGGTCATTTTGACCGCAAGCTGTCGTTCTAGGTAGATCTTCAATTTGATGACGTATTCCCAAGCAGCAAGGAAATGATTGAAAAGTGCTTGTAAATCATTGGAATTGATTTTAAATGTGTTCGAGTTTCGCAAGCAAATTAAATGATTTTAAATCACTTTAAATGTACTATTCAATCATTGTAAGTCATTGGGAGAAAATGATTTATAAATAAAAGTAACACTGATTTAAAAGTAGTTAAAAATGATTTTAACTTACTATAAATCATTAAAAACTACTTTTAAAGTAATAAGAACATACACTTATAAGTACTTTTAAATAATTTAAAATGATTCAAAGTCATTTGACAAATTAGACCAATTTACTTTAAAAATTTTTTTGAAGTTGAACGTTTCTTTTTTCTCACGCCAGCGCTAGTCAGTAGCCTGCGCCAATCAGCATAAAAATTGTTGAAAATAGAAAAAAATTGTTTAAAAACAATTTTAATACTATATAGTATAAAAACATATCAAAATTTTATTAATATGAGTTTTAAACAATTTCAAAATTGTTTTGATATAGTTAGTTCGGTTTTATATTAAAATTGTTTTGATATAAGTTTGCAACTATTTTAAAATATTGTTTTAAAACAATTTTAATACTACATTAGTATAAAAACTTATATCAAAATTCGTCGGGCGCTCGTAACTCTCCAACCCCTTATCCGATCGGAGCGAAACTTTGGCACACATATATAGACCTTATATGACCCCCAATACGTCTGTGAAGCACACCCTTATATTCCACCCCTGGCCCTCACAACAGCCCTCCAAAGTTTAGCGAAAATCAACCCTTAACTCGTAATATAAGCAGGGGTTGGGGCTGAAATTGACATATAGGAACTATTTTTGAGTGATCTTTCATTTTTAGGACGAGGGGAAGCTAGATTCCGAATAGTTTGGGAGCAATGAATTTTCAAATCTCTTATCACTAAATGAGCAGCAATTCATCCAATGATATTCTTAAAATTTCGTCGGGCGCCCATAACTCTCCAACCCCTCATCCGATTGGAGCGAAACTTGGGACACATATAGAACTATGTGACCTACAATACGTCTGTGAAGCACACCCTTATATTCCACCCCTGGCCCTCATAACAGCCCTCCAAAGTTTAGCGAAAATTAACCCGTAACTCGTAATATAAGCAGGGGTTGGGGCTGAAATTGACATATAGGAACTATTTTTGAGTGGTCTTTCATTTTTAGGACGAGGGGAAGCTAGATTCCGAATAGTTTTGGAGCAATGAATTTTCAAATCTCTTATCACTAAATGAGCAGCAATTCATCCAATGATATTCTTAAAATTTCGTCGGGCGCCCATAACTCTCCAACCCCTCATCCGATCGGAGCGAAACTTGACACACATATAGAACTATGTGACCTACAATACGTCTGTGAAGCACACCCTTATATTCCACCCCTGGCCCTCACAACAGCCCTCCAAAGTTTAGCGAAAATCAACCCGTAACTCGTAATATAAGCGGGGGTTGGGGCTGAAATTGAAATATAGGAACTATCATTGAGTGGTCTTTCATTTTTAGGACGAGGGGAAGCTAGATTCCAAATAGTTTAGGAGCAATGAATTTTCAAATCTCTTATCACTAACAACTTGGAAAATTTCGCCCATCACAATTTTCACATAACACAAAATCAAGGCAAAAGTAGGTTTTCTAGATGTAAAATTGCATTTCAAATATTTTTTATCCAGTATATTTTTTCGATTAGAGCTATAGTTTTTGAGTAAAAAGCATTTTTGCTTGTTTTTTGTACATTTCACTGGAATCAGACAATAATATTGCTAGATGCGTATGGGTGATACTGGTTTTCTTCCCTGGAATGTCTATGCCGACAACAATCACTTCAAAATTGTTATGATATAGTTAGTTAGGTAATATATAAAAATTATTTTGATACCAGTTTGGAACTGTTTTAAAATTGTTTTAAAACAGTTTTAACAATATAAACATATTAAATTGCATGATTTTTAAACAATTTCAAAATAAATATTATTGTTACATAATAAATTATTATTATTTATTACATCATAACAAGTTTTCCCTAGCTAATTTCATATTAAAATTATTATTCTGATAATAATTAAAGTACTTGAAAACGCATCGAAAAATCAGTAGGCATTTTTTTTGTCAAACATTACAGTCCTTAAATGATCGTAAAACGTCTATAAGTCGTAAACGCTGCATCTGACGGGAAAATGTTACTTGACTCAATATGCTTAGAATTTAATTTTACATCAGGTTCAATGCTCATAAAGTGATTTTTCGAGAAAAATTAGTTTTCGTTCAACTCAAAATTTTGACTAAGTTCTAAAATCAGCGTAAAACGATAATATCTCGTTAACCATGCGGCTGACGGAATTTTGTTAAGAGACAAAAAAGTTTCTAAATTCAATTTTACACTTTTAGGACTGATCAAAATCCTTATATCTCAACCGAATAGTGTGTGAGGGCGAATTTCGTAAGTTCACTTTCAAACGTTATTATCTCGTTAATGATGCATCTAACGGGTAAATGTCACTCAACAAAAAGTGTTTGAAATTCAATTCCACACACTTTCCCGTTGTTAAAAATCGTGATTTCAAAAACATTTAACTCTTTACTTGAAAACTTTAAATATTTTTATATTTTACAGTCTTTATTGTGCTGTTTATCGATCACACAAGGCTTACTACAATAGTTTGATGCATTATTAGCCGTTTTGAGCGAAGATTTTCTGAATTTTTCAAAATTTTACTACTTTAAAATTATAATCCAATAAATATAGATTACTGTATAAATTTTTGAACTGCGAGCGGTCGCAAGAGCAGTGTTCACACTTTATACGGTACCAACCTTGAGTTTGGGCAGACTTCAATTTTCAAGTTTCATTTCACAGTAGTTCTTGGTAGGCTTCAGTAGGCTTTGAAAAGCTTAATTATTCGTGAAAAACATTAATTTTATTACCTCATTTTTTTATGCATTTAATAAAGAATTTAGACAATTTACGTTAATTGAGAAAATACGTGTGGTAAAACTGGCTCGACGATCTTGCCTTTTTGTCGCGCACAACCTGCTGTGACGTCACGTCACTCTTTCGACTGTAATGGCGGATGGATGCATTGGATGGTATCAGGCATACAAGTGTGATTTTTTAATTCTAGTGTGGTTTCAACAAATTTCATCTACTTCCTACGTTGCAAAATAGTAAGTATTGTCATTGAATATTAATTATTACTAGAAATAGTCAATGGTATTATCCAAGAAACATTTCTTGGAATAATTTGATAGGCCTATTGAGAGTAGCATCAGCATGACGAACGTGGTTGTTGATGGATTGTAAATGCATAAAGCTATAGGCCTATAATTATTATCTCATTCAAAATTTCTTTCATTGCTTGCATAACATATGAGCAATTATGTTAGTATGAATAGAAATAATGGGCTGTGATTTTACCCAGATGAATGAAACATAGGAGAAAGGGTGAGGCTATCTTCAAACTTGTAGTAACATGAATATGTTTGTCTTTAATGCCTTATTGTTCTACTCGATTTGGCATGTTATTCTGATGAAAAAACAACGAAAAATTTTCGTTGCTTGCCTGTAGTTGATAGGTAATAAATCGAGATCAAAGTATGCCTATGACGAATTTGGAGCCTTGACAAACAATATTGAGGAATATTTTTCCAGTTGAATAATGACTGTGTTTTCCTGATTTGGCTATTTGGGTATTCATTAATTAAAAAACAACTATTGGTCGGATTAAAAGTATCTGAAAACCGTTAGAAAGGAGACATTTCCCCCCATTATTTTTATAATGAGTAGGTAGCCTAAGTTTATTATAAATATTTTAAAATTATTTAATTTATATTTCCCCCGTTAATTATTATATTATATAATTTTCATTATACTACACTACACCATTATAGAATGGTGTAGTCAAAGACAGCCCTACTGCAGATACTGTATAATAACAGTGTGGCCATTTCATGTTACAGTTTTGATTGGTTAGCTCGGACAAATCCACAATACTTTTGCCAATTCCCTTAAGATTTGCATTGAAATGATACGTAAATCAAGATTATGTTATGTTGAGTAATTCACTTCTTACCTACAATATTTGCCTTTGCCAGTGTCAGTTTTCATTATTTTAAGCTATTATTAACACAATACAAAAAGTATTAAAATATTTTTAATGATTTCTATATCACATTTTAGATTGCAACACTGGCTTCAATCCATTGCTAACATACTGGGCGGCATTTTAAACATGAAGAAAGTCGATTCTATCGGTTGATTCATAAACTGTATATACGGTACGAATAAAAGTTTTTCCCAGGTTTTGTTGCTATTCACCCTGCAGTTGCGATTCACCCCATCTTACGGTACACTTACTTATTCAAATTTAACTGAGGCCGTTATATTTTGCAATGTGCTTGGGCTAATTAAATTATTTATTTTCAGCTATGTCAAAACGTAAGAAACCTTACCATTTACTGTCACGCGAAGGAAAACGTTTACGAAGAAAACAATATGAAGATGTTGGAGAAGAGTTGTTTAGTACTGCTGGTGATGAAAATGAGCAACAGATTCTGTTGCCCGAAATTGACAATTCCCAATCTTCAACCAATCATCACTTTGTTGACGGTGACAAAATAAATTTGACTTCTTCCTCAATTCATGGTGTAGGCGTAGATAATGTAAACAGTAGCCCTACTGCGGATTTAGGTAGTGATTGTAATGAACGGTTAATGGTGTGTGATGCTAATTTAGTGGATTATGATCTTGAAAGTAGTAGTAACGAGAGTGTGCTTGGTAGCGGTATTGTAGACAGTAGCAGTAGTTATGACAATAGTGATATTACTCTGGCTAGAGATGAACTTGTCGATGTAGGAGATATTGTTACAAGACAAAATCTTTTGAGAAACGAAGGTAGCCAAGCTGTAGGGAGTTCAACCTCAAATGTTCAAGAATTTTTAAGGAATTGGGCAATCGAAAGTAATACTACAATATCATCTTTAACAAAGTTATGTGCTGGGTTGAAAGAAACTCACTATCCCTGTTTTGACTCCCTCCCTTCTGATGGGCGGACGATTCTAAAAACTCAGAAAGTTGAGTTACAAATAAAAGACTGTCCTCCTGGCCAATATATCCACATTGGTCTGAAAAAACAACTGGAACTCATTGTTTCCGATCTTTTACCGCAATCATCATGCTACAATTCTCTTGACCTTCTTTTCAATATTGATGGTATTCCATTGTTTGATAGCTCCCCGTCTGAATGTTACCCAATTTTATTCACTGTACCATCGATTAAAGAATTAAGAACCAAAGTGTTCCCTATTGGATTATACTACGGTAAAACAAAGCCAGACCAATTGACTGATTTCTTAAGAGACTTCATCACAGAATTGAAAGATGTGATTAGTAATGGTATTGATACTCTTGCTGTGAATGTATTAGGGTTTTGCTGTGATGCACCAGCAAAAAGCTACATCATGGGAATTATTTATCATAATGGGTTTTCATCCTGTACAAGATGTCAGATAGAAGGTAAAACGATTGAAAAGAGAAGGGTTTTTCTGGAAACTGATTGCCCACCTAGAACTCATAGCGATTTCATAAATAGGACTGATGAAAAATATCAACTTCGTACTACGCCTCTGGTGGACATTCCTGGATTAGATTTTGTCAATGGTTTTGTCTTAGACTATATGCATCTAATATGTTTGGGAGTCCTTAGAACTCTTCTTTTTACTTGGTATAAAGGACCACGACCTCATAGGCTTGCCAAATTTCAAAGAGACCAAATCGATGAGCGCCTATTATGTATGAGATTACATATTACCAATGACTTTGTCAGAAAACCTAGGGAAATCAAATTAATCAAATCATGGAAGGCCACAGAATTACGGACCTTTCTACTATACCTCGGGCCAGTAATTTTAAAAGGTTTGCTGCCAAAGGATAAGTACTACAACTTTTTGGCACTTCACATATCTTCAACAATACTTCTGCGAAGTGACTTGTGCTTAGATAATGAATACTTGGAGCTTGCAAGACAACTTCTGCATCACTTTGTTCAATCGGTAAAGACTTTGTATGGTGAAATGTACATAGTACACAATTTTCACAACTTACTACATATTGTGGATGACGTTTACCATTTCAGAGAAAAAATTCCAAATTTCACCATACATAGTATATCAGCATTTCCATTCGAAAACTTCTTACAACAAATTAAAAGAAAAGTAAGAGGCCACAATAAACCTCTACAACAGATTGGAAGGAGACTGGGTGAAATATTTCTATGTGAAAAAGTAGGCCTAACCAAAGAATTTTTGATCAACGAACCTGAGAGTCCTAAATTTTTTTATCGGCATCATGACGGCCCTTTGCCAGCTTTTTGTGTCTCCCCGCAATATAAAAAATTAATACTGAATAATTTTAATATTTCGGTCTCTCCACCCAACAATTGTTGCATGCTAAAGAAAGGGTCCATTATAATTATTGAAAATTTTTCATATTCTAAAGAATTGAAAAACATGGTTGTGGTGGGAAAGGTGTTTGAAAGAAAAGAACATTTTTACAAGAATATAGGTTGTGATAGCTCTGATCTTGGAATATTCAAGGTAGCTAAGTTGAGCAGTAGAAAAGTATTTCCCATTGAAGAAATAAATAAAAAATGTCTGCTCCTACCTCATTCAGGAAAACAAATTGTGATTCCTGTATTGCACTGTGTGGATTTTTAAAAATGGAAAAACACCTTGTAAGCAATTCTTACAGGCATTGTGAAGAATTGCTACGAAAACTGGGTGCTTCAAAATTTCAAAATTAAGCAAAATTTCAAAAATGAACATCAACTAACAATGAGCACATTGAATGTGCACTACAGGTAAATGTTCGATTTAAAATTTATTAAAGCTATTTATTAACATAATTTTCGGCATTAGTCTGATTTTGACATGAAACTGTCCATTGTCACTGTTATTTGATTTGTTTCAAAAATTAATTGTTGTTTCTAGCGAATTTATCCCATAGAGAAGAAGCTATTAACGTAGTACTCATGGTAAGACCTAGACTTGAGTCCAATATTTCTCTTTGTTTTGATGTCCCCAGAGGCCAAAAACACCATCCGTTCAAATTCATATAATATATACTAGCAGGTCACCCGTGCTTCGCTATGGAGTCTCAGAAATCCCGTTGAGTTTAAGGATATTTGTGTGAAATAACTAAAGACTGCGTGCATGTGGTTAGAGGGAATTTTAAATAAGTATAAAACTTATACTATATAATATAATAGGCATTTTCAATTTCAGGTAGGCCTTATCATGTGGACCCTTGTGTTCAAGCCAGAACACAATGAGTACGACGCTGTACCAAATGTTTGGTTAGTAGACGTGAATAGGTGTATGTACCCTGATAAGGGGACACAAACTGTAAAGAAAATGGCAAAGGAGGAAGCAGCCGTGGAAAATGAGGGCTGGGATGAAGTTGAAATTAATATCATAAAAAGGGACTATGGTAAGGTTTAGTTTGTAAAATATTGTTTAGTAGTTATGATACATTTTACATTCTATAACAGTGTGTGTTTTGTCAAATATACCGGGTGATCATAAATTAATTCTCAATTTAATTCACATTCACAAGTTAATTCTTGTTTTTTACAATGTTAATTCAGTAGCAAAAATTGAAATTAAAGAGGCATGAAAGTGGTAAACCATAAAATAAATTGACTTGATTTGGAACCCTTTATTGAAACTGATGTCCATCAATCGCTATGCACTTTTTTCTAAAGATTTTGTGTGCTAATTTTGTTTGTCCGCCTTTTTGTTTTGATTAATCATAATCAAATGAAACTCGGAGGTATTTCTTTTACATATGTATTTATTATATATAACTATAGAGTTTCAAGTTTGTAGCATAATCTATACGTCTGGAGTAGGTAATAAGGGGACTTCTGCGTACCCTATGGGAGCAGGGGGGCGTGGCCACCCCCCTTCCCCCTCCCCCAGGTCAGACATTTTGTAAACACCCACCCCTTCCCCCCTGTCGCAGTCAGCCATTTTGTTTTTTAAGGTGACATACCCCCTTCCCTATGTGCCCCCACTTTATTCCCAATAGATTAAAGGGGGACCCCCCGCAAGCACCAATGAGAGAGGACCTATCCCCCCTGACCCCACCTCTCACAGAAGGTTCCCAATAAATATAGAACATACAGCTTTATATCTATATATACATGCTTGCAATTGTATATCTATATATACCTGCTTGCAATTACTATATCTATATTTGCAATAGCATCAGCCCCCCGCCGCCAGATTTAGCTATTAATTGCATCTGCACACTTGCCACCTCCTGCTGTGATTCTCAAAGCCCTCTCTTTCGCACGTGCAGTGTTAATATACCCCTCTGCCCCCCACCCCCGATTTAGATATTAATAATACTTCCGCCCCCTGCTGTGAAAAACTATTTCATAACGTTTAAAAGCAGAACACGTGCACAAGTTTTATGTGTGTGTGTGTGTGAGAGAGACACGCTCTCAGGTCATTAACCTTAGAATTTAACGGTCGCAACACGTGCCTAGCAGGTGGGGGGCTGTACACAGAAATAGAATGCTTCTACACTCCCCGATTCCTAGATTGATAGCGTTGTAATAGGCGTTCTTGTTGAGGAGGTAAAAACAAACTACTATCATATTTTATCGTCGGCTCATCCATCCCAATAAGCCGAAGAAATTCGCTGACAGTATGTTCTGGCAATAGTCCTCGTCCCTCCAACTCTTTATAATCAAACGTTCTGGCAGCCATTACACATTTTTCTATCAAATAATAGGCATATCTATACATCAGATCATTTAAATGCCTCTTGAAATCTCGATTATTATGCACATAATCCATTAATAGGTCCTGTGATATTTTTACAGCTGTGTTAAGTTGTTCATATGAGATGAATCCTGCTTTTTCAATTATAAACTCTTTTTTAGTGAGTAGATTTTCCCTATTGAATTCATCTCGAGTGAGTAGTTTATCTCTTTCTGCCTTTGCCTCTTTGCTAATAATTTTCATCTCATTATTGAGGGTATGTCTACTCACCAGCACACTAGCCTTCTCCTGCTCAAATTCTCTCCTAGTTAAAACAACCTGTTCTAAATCATGCATGCGTTTTTCCAACACATTGTTAATTATACTTAATCCACTATTGAGATTTTCAAACAACACAAGTTGGCTTCTTTCATTGTTAAATTCTGTTCTAGTTAAAACAGCTTTCTTCAACTCACTCAATTCAAATTTCAACTTGTCAAAATTCGCTACTAATTTTTTTAACTCCTCTAATTGCTTCGCATGCGGACGATGCATTCGTCCGAATCGATCGGTGTTCATTGTTCGAATGTCGAAATTAATTATCAACACCTCGGTACACCCGCTTTAGCGGTGAGGTTCCAACGCTCCGATTTGTGACGCTTGTCAAGATGACTCGCGCTGGCAGCACTGACGTCACCACCACAGCTCATGTCTTTAGTCGGCTATTCTCACTTTACACGATGTTTCGCAGAGGGGTGAGGGGGCGCCCACTCCGCATTTCTTCTAACATACTCTTTCGCAACAGCCGGTTTCACCCAGCCCCATCTCTCTCATATTTCTTTCTCTCCTCTTTCGCTCTACCGAACAGCTTCCCGCCAACACGGCCTGTCCTCGCTTTTTTACTGTATAAAGCTGGCTTCTCGCAGTTCTTGTAATATCGAATCGATTTCAATATCGTGAGCTGAATTTCCTGCATTTTTTGAACCCATTAAAATAAATAACCGTTCGACTAGTTCGTTAACATCATCCCAGAATATGTAGTTTCTATCACGTGATTTATTTCTAACAAAATTCAATAATCCCTTCCCATACTTTGAACGTTTTTTGGGTGGAAAAAGTTTCTGTATAATTTGAGATTTTTTACCAGAATTGCGAATTACGTAACCCTGGTTATTAATATGTACAGATGTGAGTGATAATATTTTTTTATATTTCGCCAAATCTTTGTTATTGTAGAGATTTGAATTTGGCCTACTGTTAAACAATAGCTCCAACAAACCATGAGTCATTCTAAACCTTTGTTCGCCGACAGTTATAAAAACATCATCAAAACTTACGGGCTCATCGCCGATAAAATATAAATTTTGTTTATGATCAAAACGTATACCGTAAGGAATAGAATTATCTAATTTCTCGTTATGAAACACACCTAAATAGTTGTCTAAAATTTCTTCTATTCGAGTGCGACGGTTAGTAATATTCAAAGTCGAATCAAAGAAAGCAGATTTATCATTAGCAGAAATATTTACATCTTCCTCCCCATCCTCCTTCTCCTCCACCTCCTCCTCCTCCTCCTTCTCCTTCTCCCTTACCAGCGGTTCAACCTTGTGTTCTTTTTCGCGCTTTACTGTTTCATTGGCAGAGATTGTGCTCTTTTTGAGTTCAATTAATGGTGTAATTATTGGTTCCAACCTTTTACGATTAAATTCCTCACTCTGTGTTTGAAAACCCAATAAATTTCTGTGTTTTTCAATAATAGTTTTTCTCAATTTTTTTATTCTATCTATTAAACTGCTTCTCTCCCCAACAGATGATGCTGCGGTAGGAGCAGCACGATCGCGTTTCTTACGCATATTAACTTTCTCCATTAATGCCGCGACGTTGAATGACAAAAAATCGTGCAAACACCGAAGTTACCTCATTGCAAAGGAATCTTTATGAATTTATCCAATTGCTCTCTGTATCTTCCATTTTCAGCCTTACATTCAGTAAAAATAGAAACAAATTTGTGAGCACCTTTTGACCACACCTCCCAACATAGTTTTCTAAACTCACTGAAACTCATATCTTCCCCTACAAAATCCCTATAAATTAATTTCAAATTTAATTGATCAAGTTTAAAAATAATCAATACGTTGCAATTATCTCGGATGTGATGTTTCATTATCGCACCGTAACTTTGTACCAAGTAGGCTGTGTCAATTTCGCGATGTCTACCCATTGTAAAGTAATTACGAATTTGAGGTACATTGCTTAATTGTAAATCATCAAAAATGACAAGAGTGTTTCTCTCAACTTTGTTGGGATGCTTTATCATATCAGTATTGTCTGACATGTAAAAGCTTACACATTTTATCTTTGAAAACACCTTTTTCAAAAATTCATATTTATCTTGATACAAAGAATTACTAAATAAGTATAAATGTTTAAATTTCAATCCGTTTTTATTGAAAATCAAATTCAATAACGTATTTGTCTTACCACTGTTGGATCTTCCAATCAGGATAATGCGTGCATTATGCGGTAATAAACTACCATTTTTACTCTTGCCAATGTTCGGTTTACCTGTAATAACCTCATCAAAATTGATGATGGGTATGGTCGTATCCTTTACCATTGTATCACTATGATAGTCAATGGATAACTGAATAAAACACATGCTTCAACATATTATATCAATTTATTGATAATATTTTTCAGTTCTTTTCCAATATACAACATTTCGCTTATTTACAATATAATACATAGTATTTACAATATAATACATAGTATTTACAATACAGTTCTTAACCTAGTAAATTCTTTCTCTCGATCCATGTAGGTTCGCTGAAACCTAACCATTTAACCAATATTTTATCTTTATTTTTCCTTATAATTTTCTCTACTAAATAAACTTTCTGCTCCTCCTCATCCAGCTTTGTTTTTTTCATTTCTTCTTCGTAGAAACGGCCAGAAATTATTTCCCCTTTCAAATCACGCAAGATGTAAGTAGGTGGCTTAGTCGGATAGACTGAATGAATTATAAATAATTCCCCACTCCAATTAATATTATACGATTTGTCGAAAACCTGTCTGTACTTACTAATGCGTACAACATCGCCCAATTTAAATTTCGGTTTTATTCGTTTAGATTTCAAACGCAAGTTCTCATTGGCCGCATTATTAAGCGATGCTATTATATGATTTCGATGTTTTTTGCGAACATCAGATGGCCGCATTTGAATTGTTCTGTGGAAAGCATTATTATACTCTTTAACCATTGTTGGTAATGCTCCCACCCATCGTTTTGTTCCATGCTGCGTTAAATATTTATAGATTTTTGATTTAATAGTTCTAATAAAACGTTCGACTATTGCAGCTTTTTTCTCACTAAAAACATGGTAATGTTTAATATTATACCTATCCAATAATGCTTTTACTTTTGTATTAAAAAATTCGGTACCTTGGTCTGTCTGAAAAAATTTAACATTTTTATTTTTACGAATAATTGGTTCAAGTGCAGCATACACAGAGCCGGCACTTTTGGATTTTATTGGCACACAATAAGCATATTTAGAAAAACAGTTAATTACAGCTAAAATAAAAGTAAAATTTGAATTATCTCTCGCCAGCGAGCTCATATCAATTAAATCTGCCTGAAGCAGATCCACCTCACTTTTAATCTCATATTTTCTCCTATTAAAATGTACTCTTGGCACAGAATGCAATTCTTGTGCTAATCTATGTCTAATTTCATTCATTTTTGTCGACATCACACACGTGTGATATATCTCAACTGCCTCGGCACGCGTCGTGTGGGTAATCTATTTTTAGCCACCCTCTTTTTGTGAAGCAGCGCGCCTCACTTCTCCTCTCCTCACTCACCACCTCACACTTTGAGAGGAAGGTTCTTCTTCTACTACTTCTTCTTCTTCTCCTTTTTCTTCTCCTTCTTCAACTTGGGGGATTCTATAATGACCCCATGCCAAGGTGTCAACCGAATTGGGCATGATGTATCTTTTATCATCATAGCATGAGAGCGCTGTTTTTGCACATGCAATCTGATATACTTTATGACAATAGCTCCTTATCATATTGAACCTCTCGTAATGTGTGCTTCTTTCGAATAAACATTTTTTGTACAAATCATATGTTAGACAGCGATCTTTAACAGATTTCTTTACACCCTTAGCTACGTTTTTATACAATTCATTCTCATCATCTACATATTTAAAACTATACATTTTGGGCCGTAAGCCAGCAAAATGTGTGATAATTTTTGAATTTGTCTCATCTTTAAATTTCCCAACCACTTTTTTATTTACAAGACTATAACATTTGTGAGTGGTTGGGTAATCAGATGTGTCAAACCACGTCAAATTATTCCTAATATCCTGGTACACATCCTCAGTTTTTATTTCATAGAAAAGACTATCTGTATCCGACATTAATAGATTCACATTTTCAGGACGATATATGTTCAAAATTTTGTTGTAGTGGAAATCAAACATTAGCTGTTTACTCAATTCCAAAATGGTGAAACCCGCATAAATTGGTTTGTTCAAGCATATTTCAGATTTTCTTGAAAACACCCCAATTACATTTTCATCAAAAATCACCCAGCGTTTACACAATGGCCTGGAAACATATTTATCCAATTTTCTCTCATCTGTTATGAGATTTACGGTGCAATGGTGTCGATTACCCTGGAGAGATTTTCCGTATATTATATTCGATAAATTTTTAAAGTTCTGAACTTCAAATTTATTCTTGGCATTTCGCCTACATTCCGTATTGAATTGAATGTAAGGTTGTAGCCAACGGGACTGTGTAAAACTAATTACCCTATGAATCTTCGTTAAACGCATACCCAACTGAGTGTAAAGCTGGAGATTGCGATAATGAATTACATATTTTGTTCTATCATAAAGTGTTGCAAGGAGTTTTGTTGATGATTTTTGTGAATCGTGTTTTTGATATTCAGACATCAGGTGAAGGGGGGCTGCTTCTTTTGTGGGGGCAAGGGGAAACTGATTGTGAGAATCGTGTAAGTATTGTGGGTACTGCATATCAACCTCCAGAATGTAGCCAATTTCTGAATCGGCACTCAAGTTTAAAAAATCTACTTGTGCGATTTCATTCTCATTCAAAAATTTAAAATTTCCGCTCGGGAGAGGTTCGCACATTGCGTATCCATATAAATTGTTAGCATCCAGGTAAACAAGGTAATTAGTAGGTTTACTCTCATCATAATTCGACATATATGGGTTGTTCGCTTCAGCGAACCTATGCGGAATGACCGATAATCCTCCTCTCACTGCACCCTCAATCATAAGATGAATATCAATGTCCCGAATCAAACCAAGCTCCACCTGTGTGTATTTTAGCATGCAATTCCATGAGAAATGTGCCAATGAGAGAAAGTGGATAGCATCCAATCCATATTTGTCGAATAATGATGAGCGCATATCCTCAAAAACATCGGCCAAAAGCAGAACATCCGTTAGAAGGTATAGATCGTGATATTCGCCAAGAGAGGAAATATTACACGCTTTCCACACCTTCTGTGCATGTTCATATTCAGCAGGATCCAATGGTGAATCGTTCAAATCATTGTGGAATGCTTCTATGGGAGGAAGACACGTTTCATTGAACTTTTCAGCACAATCAAAATAAGTGTATGGATACACACCCTTTTTGATTAAAAGCTGGTGCTGTTCAGGTGTTCTGAATACAGTGTACATCCTTTTAAATTTCGTTTCCAATTCAGTACTTTCTGACAAATTTTTTACAAGTGAATCTAATGAAGCATTCATGAACTTAAAACTATCTAAAAACCTAATTTTACCAATACTAATTGTCATAAATTTTTCAGAGGAATTGGCGATGCAATGTATTTTTCTTTTGCATTTCCCCAAAGCTTGCACAATAAAATGGGAATCGTACCCTGCGAAATTATGTATATAACATGGAATAAAATCGGGTGATTTAGCATTTAAATTACAGGCTTGGTGAGCTGCACAAATAAATTCGCCTGATTCGTGCGAGTGGTGTTTGCATCTCACCTCACCAATCAAGAAATCCTTCCCACATAAACCACATTGTTTTGCATCATCAAATACTTGTTGTTCACGCTCATTTAATGGAATCATCGGTATTTCGCGTTTCATATCATTATAAAGCATTTCACCCAAATCTGTTACATCATCAACGAATTTTTTAATAATTTTTTCACTTTCATTTCGCGCGCGATAAAGAATGGGTCCGTGACAAATTTCACCATGTATATTTAACACTACAAAGCAATACCCGCACGCAACATGCTCACGTGTCTTTTTTGTGAAGCTACTAGTAACAGGGTCTGAAGCAACAGCTTCTTCTTTCCCCTCTTCTCCGCTTTTAATTGGTAAAATAAACGATTCAAAATCGGCGTAAATTACATATTTAGGTTTAAGTGTATAAGTATAGTTTGTAAATTTGATTACATCACCTTCTTTGGGTAGCACCGTTCTTTGCGCCGCGAACTTTGAACAAAGCTCTTGATGCCTTTCCAAATTTTGTTTTCCATCTCTATTTACCATTTTGTCAGTTGTGAAACGATGGAAACAAAATTCGCATATGTGTACTTGGGCATGATGTTTTGAAAGATGGCTCAAAAGACGCGATAAACCATTCTTTCCGTTCGCGGTATTGATCAAGCAAAAATGTGATTTATGTGGTGCGGTTTTAGTTGTTAAAAGCAAAAGATTCACCTGATGTCTGCGTTGCCTATATATACTACATCTGTAGGGATAGAATTTCTTTCCATCATCGTCGTACGCAATTACATTAATAGATATGTTGGGATTCAAAATTTCAATTTTCCTAACATCTCTCATGGTGGCTGGGAAGTTGACCCCGTTTGTGTTGACTGTGTGAGCAAACTTGCTCAAATATTCAACACTCATGTTATCACGTCGGTAATGAAAAAAAGATAAAATTGACCACAATAGGCATTTCTCGTCATTGGAATTTTTCACGTTAATTATGCATTTCTTTTTCTTAATAAAATCGGGAGTCTCTACAAAGGAAGATGAGGATGTGTACATAGGATTATACCGAATTATGTTTAAATCTAAAGAATGTATTCTACTCAAAACCCACCCACTACCAAATTTTGTAAAATTCTGGAAAGAATTTAAAATTTTCTTAATAGCTAATTCATAGTACTTGTTCAATTCATCTAAATTTTCACGAACATTCACACATATTGCCGAGTAGCTGTGAAAGTTTACAGTACTCGAAATTTGTTCACTTTCCTCGGGCAAAACAATCAATTTTTGTAATATAATATTTAACACTAAAAACCATTTCACATTTCCGTGGAAACGGTCTGACTCCTCGACGATCTGGTTCAATACTATGGGTTTTGTAGATTCCAAAGTCGATTCCACGTCCAGCTCCTCGTCTAGATAGGTTATACGGTGACGTATCGCGTTATTGTTCAATCCACGCAGATCCTTGATTGTATACCGCATTTTGACGAATTAGTGCTCTCTCTCTAAAACAAAAAAGTTAGTAGCAGATTAGAAGTTGATCACCACGGACTATTCTAAATTACGAAAGATTGACTTTCAAAGGAAGCGATTCCACTGTGTTCTCCAACTGAAAGGTTAAAAAAGATTATGAGTGTGAAACAGATTATATCTATGGATATAAACGTGGCGGCAGACGAGGAAGAAGAAGAAAAGTTTATTAAAAATAAATCCTCGTTCGAAAAACAATTAATACATAAATTACGCTTCCACCGCTTTGAGTGTTATGGAAGAGAATATGGACACTATTGCATGTGTATAAATCCTGCACTCAATGAACCATTACACCAATTTATTGGAGAATGTAATTCAGATACTTGTTTTTATCGAATAATGCAATTACATATTGCAGATAACCATCACGAATCGTGTAATGGTGTCTATCACACATTTAATATGTGTAACAACAAAATTGATAAATTTTTGTGTAATTCATCCAGAAAATTTCGGTGTGGGAAAAATTGTAAATTATTTCAAACACTCAAGTGTGCTGGTAAAACTAAGTAGGAATACTGAACGTAAGTTTACTCCTCCAATGTACAACAATCGGCAGCAGAATTAGTTGAATGGAGATGCTCGCATGCAATGTGTTTTCTGCAGAATAATAGTTTCTACCGAGAAAAATAATTCGAAATAATGCGCAGTCAATAATCGCTACTTACATTGTAAAAGGGTGATGGCAAATGATGAACTCTCTCTCTCTCTCAGATGTGTGCTCTCTCTCTCAGATGTGTGCTCTCTCTCTCAGATGTATCCTCTCACTCAGATGTGTGCTCTCTTACACTCCGCTGGTACAACTGATCTAAAACAAACAAGTTAGTAGTGGATTAGAAGTTGATCGGCACACTATGGATCAATCACACGTTTTAATGTACGAAAGATTGAGGTTATTAAGTTTTGATGAGAGATGGAAAAAATTCGAATCTCCCCTTTTATCGCCTAAACATTTAGCTAAACTGGGATTTGTATTCAAGACGCCACCAGACTCAGTGCAGTGCGTGTTTTGTTTAGTTGGTTTGGAAAAATGGCTAATAACAGACGATCCCGAAAAAGAACATGAAAAACATAGTCCGAATTGTGGGTGGAGGAGAATGCATAATATTTCTATCGAGAATGAAAATTTTAATAATCTTCGGGATTACGAGCAGCGAATAAAGACATTTTATCAAAGATCAAAGCCTCACTGGTCAAACACATTTAATAAGAGGATATTGGTTTTTAAAAGAAATGCTGAATATTTCGCGAGTAATGGATTTTTTCTACATAAAACGGCTTATTTGCAATGCGTATATTGTAAAGTAATTATTGCAGATTCGAAAAAACTGTGTCATGCATCGTTTTGTATATATAATAAGAACAGTCTTAAAGGGGAAGGAGGAGAAGGAGAAGGAGAAGGAGAAGGAGGAGGAGAAGGAGGAGGAGAAGGAGGAGAAGGAGAAGGAGAAGGAGAAGGAGAAGGAGGAGGAGAAGGAGGAGAAGGAGAAGGAGGAGGAGAAGGAGGAGAAGGAGGAGGAGAAGGAGAAGGAGGAGGAGAATTAATTAAAAAAGTAAACAAACCTGCACGAGAAGGAAGCCGAGGAATCACTTGCGCTCTGTTGTAGACTTGAAACACCTCTAGTTGGAACTGAAACATACAAAATAGGGAAAATGGATCAGATTGATGTTTAAAAATTTGGATTATGCACACTTATTATCAGATTATGGAGATGTCGTCTGCATTAATCAGGTGTGAGAAGATTTATTGTAAATATTATTGAACAATTACTATTTCTATTACAATTGCTCCAATTTAATATGCAAGATTTTTTGCACTAACAGTATTTACCCAAAAACTTGTAAAAATGCGTGATTGGGTTGAAGATAATTTTTATGAGTTTGATTATTTTGTGGCTTTATTTCGAGTTTGTTATAATTGATTAATGTAAATAAAGATTTGAATTATTATTGCTCACCTTTGTTTCAAACTGTTGTGATGCTTTCAAAATGATCACTCTTCTTGTTGTGCCGTTCAAAAACGCAAATGCTCTTTTATCGCTGTGCGCGGATAGCTAAAGTTCAAACTGTTGTGACACTTTCAAACTGATAAAGATGATCGCACTTTTTTCGATCCGATAACTATGACGTTCAAAACGCAAATGATCTTTTAGCGGTGTGCGCGGCTAGCTAAAAAAGGATTGCGGGATGCGATGAGCATTCCTTCTTTTAGGTGAGCACCTAAAAGAAGGAAGCTCGCAGGAAGCTCTCGCTGGCACGCGCTCGCTTCTCCCCCTCAACACGGTGTTCTATTTTTATCAGTATGTTTGTATCTGTCAACATGGAATGTGCTTTGGTGATGCGGCACGTGTGGGAAACGATAGTACTATTTATATTTCTATTATGCTGTCTAAACACCGTACTACTTTTAAATAAAGATAAATCGTGCAATCTGCATGAGAAACGAAATGATACGCAATTTCTTTTCAATTCCTTTGGATCGTCAACTTCACTGAGAAATCATACTTTATTCAATATTAAATCTTGCGTTAATTCGTATTATAAAACACCAATTTCCTTTGAAATTGGGTTGATACATTGGTATAAATTTATGGTTGATGAGCGAGAAACAGTTTGTAATTTCTACAAATACTATAGCGTTCTTGCAAATTGTGCCAAGACTTTTAATGAAAAATCGAATTTTCTTTTGAAGAAAACTAATCAATTATGTAGTAGTAGTAGTAATTACAGTTCAGTTTATGTTTAACCTTTAAAGGATGAACACTGTTAAGAAAAAGCGATGCTCTGTTCGTAAGCGTGGTAGAGGTATTTTATCAAAAATTGGGAATATTTTGGGTACAGTGATAAATAGGGGGGTTGACCTGTTACCTGTAGAAGCGCACCTAGACGGGTATAATTTCTGCGGTCCAGGAACGAGGTTAAGGTCGAGGTTAGCACGTGGAGATAAAGGAATAAACCGTCTTGATGATTTATGTAAGACGCACGACATAGTTTACTCCCGAGCGTCTGATAACAAGACGCGGGCGGAGGCTGACAGGCACTTGGCAGATGGAGCTTGGGAAATTTTCAAGGACCCAAAAACGGGGTTATCTGAGAGGGCATATTCTTATCTTGTTACAAACATTATGAAAGCGAAATCCGCATTTGGTGGCGGTTTGAGAAAACGAAAAACGAGGGGAGTTAGAAAAACGCATAGTGATAGTATTAGGCAAAAGGCGATCAATAGGTTAAAAAATCATATTGCTGGTCGCGGTTTTTATCTGAAACCATATCCAACAGGTGGAAGAATACTAGTACCTCCCACCCAATACGGTGTAACACTATTTCCCAAGGTTAAAAAGAAGCAAGGAGGAAAAAAGCAGAGGAAAAGACAGAGAAAAACGCAAAGATGAACGGCCCGCTGTCAAACTATGACCTGATAAAATGGTGCAAAATATTAGATATACCACTAAGGGGCATATATATGATTGATACACTTCCGAGTAAAATTCGAAATAATGAGCTCGCAATTGTTAATTTAGACAAACAGATTGGAATGGGAACACATTGGACTGCATATATTAAACGAGGGAAAAATGTGTATTATTTTGATCCGATCGGTGACTTGCAACCGCCACGCGAATTGGCAAAATATTGGGAAAAAGAAAATAATGTAAAAATATTCTATAATACCAACCAATTGCAGCGGGTGAACACAGACATTTGTGGGCACCTAGTGATTTTGTTTCTTGCTAACCAGTTGTAATTTTACGCTTGTGTTGAAAGCATTAGCTGAGTGAGTGATGGCTGTTATTACACTAACCTCAAAAACAAGTAATCTATATGAGAATTTAAACCACGCTCTGGAATTGGATAAAAATCGCGAATGGGAAATTGGATTGGTTAACTTGTGGACGTTTAATAGTATACCGAATATAATAAGGGGGAAAAATTCCAGTTTTAAATATGGAGATAAACTGGTGAATCTTGATACAGGATCGTACGAAATTGATAATATAATAAGCGCTATAAAGTTGAAATTGAACTTGAGCGATGAGAGTCTTGTTATACAACCGAATAATAACACTATGAAAGTTGGAATTTATTCAGATAAACCAGTAGATTTAACTTTTGACGATTCAATTGGTAAGACACTTGGGTTTGATAAACTTCTACTCGAAGCAAATACATGGCATTATTCAAATCATTTAGTCTCGATCAGTCATATTAATACAATCGTGGTGTCATGTAATTTAGCATGTGGAAGCTTCGCTAACGGAGATGAAAAGCATATTATTTACGAATTTCTGCCGAGGGTACCGCCCGGTTATTTGATTAATGAAACGCCCGCAGAAATTATATATGTACCTCTCAATACGCGCAGAATTCAGTTTATTAATGTGACGGTAACCGATCAAGACGGATCACTTATCGATTTTCGAGGGGATAGTATAACTGTGAGGTTACATATTCGTGAGAAAAGTTAGAAGATGGGTTTTATTGTATTCAATGCCGTACCTAAGCGTCGAGATGAGAACAGAGAAAGCGTCAGTAGGAGTTTAAGCTCAGTAGCGTTAACACCTATGTTAACGCCGAAAAACAGATTAACAGCTAAAAACGCGAGAATACTAGAAAAATTGGGATTTATAGTTAATTGGAAAAATGTCGGGAGCCGCAATAAGTGAAATTCTAGATGTCGATAGTCAAATTCAATTTTACTCTGATATTACTAAGTACGAATTTCACACGCACACAACATATTCTGGACAGAAACTAGGTAATTCGGATGAAGTAAGGCTTCCTGTAAATCAGCAGGATATATACACACTGCCTTGTAAATCCTTTCTATTTATTGAGGGGAGTGTTAAATGTACAAAGCCTGGTGCGAAACCCGAGGATCCGCCAGTGCATGCCGAATATAAACTTGTCAGCAACGTGGTAGGCCATCTGTTTGATGAGCTTCGTTATGAATTGGCGGGACAGCAAGTAGCGAAATCGAGACTTGTCGGAATTACGTCTACAATTAAAGGATTGCTTTTGAAAAATGTTTTCGATACAAATACATACCAATTGGCAGGATTTGATAGAGATGGATATAAGTTGACGGATAATAAATTCATTTTTTGCGTACCGCTGAAACTTTTGTTACCATTTTTCGAAGATTTTCAACGAATAATTTTAAACTTGAAACAAGAGCTTGTATTATTGAGAAGTGCGTCGGATCTAAACTGCGTTGAATCGGCTACAGGAACAAATGTTTCTTTAACAATTGATAAACTACAGTGGAAAATTCCGTACATCCATTTGGAAGATCACGTAAGGTTAAAATTTTTGAAATTACTCGATTCTGATCGTCCTTTAAAACTTGCGTTTAGAAGATGGGAGATTCACGAATTTCCAAACATGGCGACATCGAGAATTCATTCGTGGGCGATAAAAACATCATCGCATTTAGATGTTCCACGCTATGTAATTTTAGCCTTTCAAACGGCTCGGAAAAATGCTATTAATAAATCAATGTCTGATTTTGATTCGTGCGAGTTGTATAACGTTAAATTATTTCTAAACAGTCAATATTACCCCTATGATAATTTGTTGGGGAATAAGCAGATAATGTACCGTATGTATCTAGATTTCGCGCCGAGTTACTATAATCGCACTATAAATGCAGAACATGGGAACGCAATTGATTTTAAAGCGTTTTGCGAAAAATCACCAATAATTGTGATTGACTGTTCACACCAATCTGATCATTTGAAAACATCCACAGATATAAGATTAGATATGGAATTTAGTAAAGAACTACCAAACTCGACTTCGGCATATTGTATTCTTATAAGCGATTCAATAATGGAATACACGCCTTTAACCTCATTAGTTAGAGAAGTACAATAAATTGCCGGTAGGGGTATGTTTAAAAGGCGAAATGTAAAAAATAATTTATCATTCGTGTGGGCGTGTGTGAGAGAGCAACATGTCCACTTCTTCGCTGTTTCAAGAGGCGATTGGAGATTTTGAGGCTAGTGAAGAGGGAAAAACACGTACAGTGGGAATACAGTGTGAGATGGAAGAAAAGAAGAAGAAGAATTTTGCCGTTGCGGATCTACACTGGTTTAAGGGAGATAATAATCAAATAATTTTAAAAGAATTCGCGCTGGTTGATCGGGCTGGTAATTATGTGGTACTACACTTTAAACCTCCTTTTCCGAAATCTACTTTGAGCTGGAAAATGTTTCGCGAGGCTACCTGGTTAGAACAACATTATCATAAAATATTATGGGATGAGGGGGAGATGGAGTTTACAGATTCATTGATGAGAGGATATCTCGGCGCGTATGATTGCATTTTTACAAAGGGAACAGAAAAAGCGGCATTTTTGAAAAAGTATCATAATGATGTACGTTGCATACCGGAATATTACGCGAAACCTAATTTCACAAAGTTTAAAGATACGTGGTGTTTTGAGGTTTGTAACATACACAAAAATGTAGAAGGTGGGAGGTGCGCTCTAATAAGTGCACAACATTATTTGCAACTATTAACATTTAACACGCTTCCAAAGATAGGAGAGGAGGGGGATTATACTTGTGAAAATAATCGAATGAAAAGTATGAGGAATTGCACTTTTTATAGTAGAACAAGCAAAAGAAATTATGCGAGACAAGGATTTTACTATGATGGAAAAAAGGTCGTATGCGTTTACTGTGGTTATGAGTTGGAATCACACAAAGTGAGAATTTGTAGCGTGGGCGTTGGTAGAAGACCTATCAATTTTTCGGTATTAATCCCGCTGTATAAATAATTAGTTGTAGATAATGGATCCTCAGAAGTGGATGTGTGCGGATAAAGAATTAGAGAACAAATTACGAGAATATCTGCAGTGGTTTGATTTGTGTGAGGATGCCATTAGAAATTCTACTCGTGAAAACATTGGACTTGCGAGACAGTTGAAACAAATTTTTTTAAACACTGTAAATTTGAGTGATATTAACCATTATTTATCCTGGTACAGGCCGCATAGGCTTTGCGTTAAAAAATTATTACAAATTGAGGAAGAAGCTACAAACTGCGCTTGCGCAAACAGCGGTGGGGAGAATGCATAAAAGGAGTGAAATTGAGAAACTTGAATCATTAGGAAAGATGAGACGTTTCAACATGGCTGCATTTAATGCTTTGGCGCGTGAGGTGTTGCCTCTAGAATCAGTACCTCTCGGTTCATATCTAACCGTTGAAAGCGCAATAATTTATGGTACAGGCAGAGTGTTACTAAATCTCTACGATCCCGACAGTGAGGGAGACTCTTATTTCGATTTATTACTATGTGATAAATTTAAAAGCGTATTAAATAATGAGAACTTGACAGATTTTAACAAGAGAAATTTTGTATTAATATGCGAACATGAGAACGGACAAGTAGAGTTGAAAGAAATGTAAATTTTTACAATGGGTTTTTCTCCATAGCACAGGTTTATGTGACCTAGCCCTGTGTGAACCTCTTTTTACCCAAATAAAAAAAGAGTGACCTCCAATAAGGCGGTGAGGTTGACGTTCCTTTGGAGGCTTTTTCTAACTAACAAACCGCCGGTCATTCAGTATGTGTTTAACTATCATAGAGGAAGGATGCGGTGCTACAGCTATACAAAATTTAAAAAACTATCCCGTTTACTGATGGCTATTTCAGTAAGCGAGTTTGATATTATTGCAAAGCATATTAAATTTTCAACTGAGGCAGATGATGGAACTTTGTCCGCAACAAAAACTGAGAATTTCTGCTATCCTATTTTATCTGAAATATATGATCTCCTAGATATAGTTATAAGTGAGGAGGGTCATTTGCACTATGGCTGTTCTAACGATTCCCCTATACAAACTATTTCAGATACAAACGAACTTTGGGATGCTCTATATGATTTAGCAGATAAAAAATGTAAAAAATTTTAATCATGAGGGGGAAACCAACAGAACGTGGCATGTGCATTCATGCAAAGGTTAATGACCTGAAAAGTACACCAGCATTCTACACCTATTTGTGTCTAACAACATTTAATGATGCTAAATGCGATTATGTGTGTTGGGTTTGCCTAGAAACCATGTTACTAATAGCAGGTGCCTATGAATCTATTGGAGGATCCAGTTTCACTTGCACGAGATTCAAAAGGCGGTGCACGTGATTCAATAATACCATGTTTTGGTCATTCAGTTTACTTATTGGCATAGCTATAGATGAGTTTAATATTATTGCAAAGCATATTTGAATTTTCAACTGAGGGTAATGAATGAGCTGAGAGAGTGAGAGAGAAAGCTGTCTCTCTCTTGCACACAGACAGGTTAAAACATGTTTGTGACCTTCAAATGAGCTGAGAGAGAGTGAGAGAGAAAGCCTCTCTCTCACACACAGACAGGATTATTCATGCAAAGGTTAATGACCTGAGAGAGAAAGTGGGGGTCAGATTATTTGAGCAAACAGCATGAGGTATTGTAGAAATAACCTCTCTTTCAAAAAGAAAGAGAGAGAGGATTATTATTCCACAGCTTAATGAGTCATATAAAAAACTTGTGCACGTGTTCTGCTTTTAAACGTTATGAAATAGTTTTTCACAGCAGGGGGCGGAAGTATTATTAATATCTGAAGCACTGTCCGGGGGTGGGGGGCAGAGGGGTATATTAACACTGCACGTGCGAAAGAGAGGGCTTTGAGAATCACAGCAGGAGGTGGCAAGTGTGCAGATGCAATTAATAGCTAAATCTGGCGGCGGGGGGCTGATGCTATTGCAAATATAGATATAGTAATTGTAAGCAGGTATATATAGATATACAATTGCAAGCATGTATATATAGATATAAAGCTGTATGTTCTATATTTATTGGGAACCTTCTGTGAGAGGTGGGGTCAGGGGGGATAGGTCCTCTCTCATTGGTGCTTGCGGGGGGTCCCCCTTTAATCTATTGGGAATAAAGTGGGGGCACATAGGGAAGGGGGTATGTCACCTTAAAAAACAAAATGGCTGACTGTGACAGGGGGGAAGGGGTGGGTGTTTACAAAATGTCTGACCTGGGGGAGGGGGAAGGGGGGTGGCCACGCCCCCCTGCTCCCATAGGGTACGCAGAAGTCCCCTTATTACCTACTGTCTGGTTTATTAATTCAAAAATAGCGACCTCTTCATGGGACACATGGTATATACTATATAGATGAAAAAGACTTGATGTCTGTGAGTGTGTATGTTCCAGTTGAACGCAAAAACTATTGAACAGATTAAACTTAAATGTTGTACAGATGTGGATATATATATATTCAAAGTCCAAGGGTGCAAGTCGTTATGATGTTATTCAGTTCGAAAACTTGAAAATAAGAAATACGTAAAAAATAATTGAAATAATAGGAACATCATCTTACACTTTGTTTTGCCACTTTCTTGAATTTTTTAACAGACTAGAAAAATACAAAGAAACTGTTAATATATAACTAATACAGAGGGTGTCCAGCCGACTCGAAAATCTAGAATATTGTACTTGATTTTAATTTCATAGTTTGCGGTTTGTCTGATAGGAAAAGCTTTTGCTCTACACCCTCCATTGCGGAACACGGGTACTGCTACAGATAACAATATACATTTCCACATTGCTTGTGCAACAAAACTACTAATTATTTTTATTTCAGAAAACTTTGAACGATGCATGACAGATGTCATCAGGTATCAAAAAGGAAAACGATCTGTAACTGAATCAGAACAAGAGACAAGAGGGAAGAGCCTTAGGGAGAAGAAAAAACGGAAGATGTCATCGGAAGAATCGAGCAGTAATGATGATACTAGTAGTGAAGAGGGTGGAAGAGGAAGTCAGTACCTTTTTCCCAAGAAAAAAGCTCAGAAATTGGTTTCCCCACAACCAACAAAACAAGTAGGCCTAACAGCAGATAAACAATCATCACCTAAACAAAAAAACCCTAATTCACTAACTTCCAGCTCAAAAGAGAGAGTGAGATCTCCTGAAAAACGAAAAGAATTGAAAAAATGCAAACTTTCAAATTCGCGGCATTTCTGTGTTCAGAAAGGTGGTAATGTGAGCCGGCTAGATCAGATAGCAGATGGACTTTGTTCAATTTCAAGTTAGTAGTTTATCCTTTATCAAAATCTATTGTAAAAATCTAGTTTATAGTTACATTCTTCTTTTTGTTTCAATTGCATTCATGAAAAACCTTTGAAATTCTCAAAAGAGTTTAAAGTTTATATTGAAAGAAATTAGCTTTATAATGAAAACACTTGTCAACTATCACTTTTTTATTTTACAAAAACAAACATGTTTCAGCAACATTGTGCCATCTTCAGTTGACAACAAGTGTTTTCATTATATATGTATCATAAACATCACAACATTTCACCAGACACTGTGTCAGAAGTTAAATTATGTTTACACTGTTAAGTCCAAATTATAATCACAATGTGTTTATCTTCAAGGATGATAATTATTCATTGGAAGTGGTGAGGTCCACGGCTTTCCAAAGAATGTAAGAACTTTCCTGAAAAAGATTACCCGTAGCCGTAGGCAAGTTCAACTATTACTTGGTGCAAAAATGTCGTACTTATGTATCAGTCATCTCAAATGTATTATGAAACCATATTTTTCTAAATGTATATGTCTTATTTAAAAGTAACATTTTTTATAGCTATATAAATTGACTTTTTCAGGATCTTTTGTAAGTTTGAGGGCCTACGTAACAGAACAGTTTGAAACACTGAAAAGTCAACTTTCAACAATGCAGACAAATAATACCGAATTCACAACCGATGAGCAACCGATACCAGATCAGGAAATTCAAGAGTTGGCTTCCACTTGGTTTCCAGTGGATAGCGAAGCAAAATTTGAAGAAATGGAGAACCTATTAAAGAACTCGCAGTTCAGGGAAAAAATTGTAAGTTTCTTTTAATTTAGCAAGGCAGTATTATTTTCGCTTTGTATTATAAACCAAAAAAAGCAATCTTAAGTTAAAAGCTACGTAAGTTAATCTATTTTTCAGATGGCCGTTATTCAAATTCCATATACCTTAACCATTTTCAGTTGGCCAAGAGAGCTGTAGGCCCTTTCTGTACGAGCATTGTGCAAAGTACATATTTCAATTTATATAAGAGTTGTATAATTTGGTTTTGTGTTTAATCTATATTAATAGCTATCGCCCACAGGAATATTACGTTGTGATTATGTAGGTAGGCCTAATTTTGCTTTATGCCTGGGTCCGAATTATTTGAATCTTATATTAGGCTGAGGTTATGTCTATTAACTAATATATTATATTCCCCTCTATTGGAATTTCAAGGTCGAACTTAGTTTTACGATAAAATATCATATAACAGGAATAATTTAATTTGGCGAAAAACAGCTGTTTCGGTGATCAGTATCACAATACTTAACCTACATAATTATGCTGAATCTCGCAGATTATTGAAAAGGTATTTTAAAAAGGTATTCTTTGAAATGTCTTCTTTCAAAATGTATTTTAAAGACTAAAGGTCTTTCAGACTTTTAAGCCTTTGGATTATTGTGTCAAAGCTGCGTAAAATCACTGTTTACTGATTGCCAAATCAGCTGTTTTTCGCCAAATTAAATTATTCCTGCTATACATAATATAATACATAAAATACTATACATGACTTTTTAATTTAAAAAATGCAAAAAAAATTCCAATCAAACCACTAAATCTAGAAACCCTAATTCAGTTTACATAAAGTACCTAGAAAAGAAATACTGAATTCATAAACTACGAGTATATTGTGAAAATTATAGCAATGAGCAAAATACTGGAATATTATATGAGTCAATTCAATATAATTCAATTAAAATACTAATTACAATTAATAGAATGAATAAATAAATTCAATAGAATTGAAAAAAGACTAGATTCAGAACTACCATTAAATTAATGAATTGAATTAATTAATTGAATTTTTAATTAAGTAAAAAGATGGATAATGAAGTCAATTAAGTGAGTTGATGGAACGTTTTACCTATTTTATAAAAATAGAAACCCCGGTTTGTGATGTATAATGTAAACTGTGATGTCATCTTAACTCTGCTCCCTCTAACACACAAAAAATAGCCCTTTAACATAATTATAAACATCATCTACTGTATAGATTTGTTTAGTATTGGGCTACCAAGTATCAACATTATCTTTAACAAACTTACTCAGCTTCAACAATTGTTATTTTGTTGAGTTTTTATCTCAGTATACCTACATAATATACTTCATCAATGTTTAGTACTTTATATCGTCCTTACAACAATATTCAAGCGATAAATCTGCCAATTAACTTGAGAAAATATGTTGGACTTGGTAGCTATCTGAATTGCCTTTGTACCTTTTTGGTCTCCTATACAGTTGGGAGGTTCAGATATCACATTGTTTTTAAGGACACTTAACAATGAATTATGTTTTTTCTTTTAGGTTAACACATTGACTATTCTGGGAGCAACCAGTAGTAGCAGCTCTCGAGCCCTATCTTCAATGTTGAAAGAATGTCTCTCTCCAACACTAACTTCAACATTTTCTTGGAGTGGCCAGAAAAAACTTGACTCCAAAAAAAAAGCATTCAATGAAACTGCCTTTCAAAAGGTTCTATTCAGTAAGTGACTTAACTATATCTAATTTTGTTACAGTTAGATAAGGTGAAAGCCCCTTCTCAGCAAAAAGTGTTGGTTAATACTGAAAATAACTGACAAATTAAAGTGCATTAAAAAGTATATAAAAAAAGATTAAAATTGAAAGAAAAAAGTTTTGTCAGTTTTGGGAATCGAACTCCAGATCTCGCAGTCATTGGGACAACGCCTCTACTGACTGAGCCACAGCGTCGTTCTCCCGTAAATATTGTCAATTCCAAACAATTTGAAGTTCACTGTTATAGGATCATAGCAGCATAATGGATTCTTAGTTTTTCGCTTTTTTTTCTAATTATAGGCCTATTGCCTAAAATTAAAAATCTAAAATGAGTTGGCACGTCTACAAACACAGACGCGTGTTTTGATGTATAATAATTATTATGTGGGGGTAAATCTTGAAACGAAAGATCCTTTAATTATGTTTACTATAAGTTTCCATGTCGCACTTTAACTATATAGATTAGTCCATTTATGGAACTTAGTCCAAACTCCAAAATGGGCCGCTTCGCCACTCACCGTTCTGGTACAGATAATTACAGCAGTATACAGCTCGCGCAATTAGTATTGGCTCATGACCTTGACAAGGCGAGGGGTGTAGATCGGTGTTTTTATCGAGCATTTCTAAATACATCGGCCAGCCCATCCACTATTACTAATCAGCTGTAGTAGTCTGGTGGCTAGCCGACTGCTAGTACAATCCAGCTGCCATGAGCCAATACTAATTGCGCGAGCTGTACTACTGGGATGCAAATGTGTCAAAAGATTGAAATGCAAATAAGGTACTTTACCTATATATTTCTCTAAATTAGAGAGTGTTAATTCGTTCTGTGGCTGAAAGGCCAATTTTTTTATTTATTGTTAACAAAAACATTTTATTGACAAACTATTTCGGTAACCTTTAACAGAACAACAATTATACTTTCATTGTTTTTACTTTTTTCTATCCTCTAGTTGAATCTAATCAGCCTATATTATAAAATTTTTCAGGTGCTGCAAAAAAACGTTTTCAATATGAGGAAAAAAAAATAGAAAAAACCGTCAAAACCTGGCTGCAGCAGACTGCGTATGAATTACAGTAAGTCTAAGATAATAACACTATTTTACTTTCTAAGCTAGCAAACCAGTGGTTCCCAATCTGGGGGTATGCGACAGATCCCACAGGAGTACGCTGAAAATAGCCAGTAATGGCGGATGCTGATTTCCGGGCACACCGTAATATACTAGTCGTAATATACTTACAAATATGGATATTTGGCAAATAGGCACTACAAGTTTTAATACCTTATTTCAGTACTACAAACTGAATGCAAGTTATGATTTAAAGAGTATTTCTATCAACCCTTGAACCTAACTTTAAAATACCGATACTGAGTGAGATGAAGCAGGAACAAGGTTCAATGAAAAGTTTTAAGGTTTTAAAAAGCGAATCCAGATATTTTTTAATATTTTTAATGTAATTTGTTTTCTTTGCAGTTGTTCAGTACTGCAATTTATCTCAGAATCACTAAGCCCAGCCTAAATCTTGAGATTAATTAGTTTAAATCTTACGTAAATTAAATCATAATAGTAGCCTATGGCTTGGTTACAACTTCAAGTCAAAAATAATGATTATGTTTAAGATTATTTGTCTGAGCAAACCAAATATACATCTTTATTTCCACAATTAAATAAGAAGTTAAACTCCTAGCTATATAATAAAATAGATAGTAACATGACTCACATTTTACACACATTAATTGTAAAAACACTGTATAAGTGAAGGTTATATTTTAGATTCAGGGGATATAACTTGAGTTGAATATGCACAAAGGGATATGGGAGAAAAAGTTTTTGAACCGCTGCTCTAAGCTATAAAGCTTTATAAACAATATACCGTTTTCTTAACTAAATATAGACCTAGGAGTGTTCATCTAACATACAGGGTTGGTGAAAATTATGGAAACGGCTTAATATTTCTTATATGAAGGTAATTCGACGTTAGGTGACATTGGGGTTCGTACTAAAATTGAAAATACTACTTTACTGTGACTTCAAAAATCTGGTCCGCCATCTTGGATCCGCCATATTGAATCTAACTTCATTTTTTTAAATGGTAAGGTGGTCATATTATACATGATTTCGGTACAGAATTTCAAGAGAAAATGAATGGTGAAAACCGTACATCGATATGTCGAACGGTTTTTAAAATATTTTGATTATTAATCAGACATATTTACATTGTCAGAGTGTGTGAAAAGTATTAGAATGGCTTGATATCTCATAATACAAAGGTAATTTGATGATAGGGGTGATTGATGATCTTACTCAAATCAAAAGTACTACTTTACAGTGACTTTTTAAAATTTAGTCCGCCATCTTGGATTTGCCATTTTTTTTCAATTGATGAGGTGGTGATGCGATACATGATTTCAATACGGAATTTTAAGGCAAAGTGAATGGCGAAAACCGCACATCGATATGTCAAACCGTTTTTGAGATATTAACTGATTTTAGAGAAAATATGTCTGATTAATAATCAAAATATCTTATAAACGGTTTGACATATCGATGTGCGGTTTTCGCCATTCATTTCCTCTTGAAATTCTGTATCGAAATCATGTACAACATGACCACCTTACCATTTAAAAAAATGAAGTTAAAATCAATATGGCGGCTCCAAGATGGCGGACCAGATTTTTGAAGTCACAGTAAAGTAGTATTTTCAATTTTAGTACGATCCCCAATGTCACCTACCGTCAAATTACCTTCGTATAAGAAATATTAAGCCGTTTCCATAATTTTCACCAACCCTGTATAGAGCTATATGTTTTTTATTAGTATATTGGTCAATGTGTACTTTTTTCCCAAAGAGGATTGATCTCTTTTTATTGTAAATTTTAGTTTTCATAATTATTTTGCCTTAAAATGTATTACTGTACTACCTACAGTAACTGAAGACAAATTCCTCCTTATAATTCTCATGCAAACTTTTGGTGAAATAGGCAAAAGTTGGGTAGCTGAATGGTACTTTTTAGGTTGTTTTCCGCAGCCCAAGGGTTGATTTATAACAGGTTTCTTTTTTTATTTTATCAAATTTATAATACATTTATGAGGTTTCTTACACGTGTCATTTTGTATGTTTACAGACACTCTGAGAAGGCTCGGAATCGACAACCCTTGGCCGTGGTCAGACTGGATAATGCGAGTGACGGGTAGTTTGAGAAAATAATTTCCTGCTCACTCAATTGTGTTTCCAATCCCATTCATGTTATGGAAGCCTGCTACTTATTTTTAGTGATTATTCAAAATGAGTGAGAGACAGGACTTTTACGTGTGTAATTATATTATATTGGCAGTCCATCCAATGGGACTAGTAATATTTAATGAACAAAAACTAACACTTAAGATACGTTATAGAGCTATTTTTTCAGTTACATCTTATTTGATCAATTTGTACATAGATATAACTAATATTAATTTTTAGTTCTGATTCATAAAGAAGAAAATTGTACTGATTTCAAATCTCTGTACTGATTAGGCTTATATCTGTTAACCAGAAATGCTTTTGATTGAGTCATTTTGATAGAACTCAATTATAATTGATAATATTAAAACAAATCTAGATGAAATACAGGGTGTTTCAGAACCCCCTACCAATACTCTAGGGCATTGTTCCTGGTAAAAACCATATCTAAATATCATATTCAAATTGTCCGGAAGTCCTTAGTTACTCACACAGCTGCCATTTTGTTTTTTTGCCAAAGGATAAGTATTACAACTTTTTGGCACTTCACGTATCTTCAACAATACTTCTGCGAAGTGACTTGTGCTTAGATAATGAATACTTGGAGCTTGCAAGACAACTTCTGCATCACTTTGTTCAATCGGTAAAGACTTTGTATGGTGAAATGTACATATTACACAATTTTCACAACTTACTACATATTGTGGATGACGTTTACCATTTCAGAGAAAAAATTCCAAATTTCACCATACATAGTATATCAGCATTTCCATTCGAAAACTTCTTACAACAAATTAAAAGAAAAGTAAGGAGGCCACAATAAACCTCTACAACAGATTGGAAGGAGACTGGGTGAAATATTTCTATGTGAAAAAGTAGGCCTAACCAAAGAATTTTTGATCAACGAACCTGAGAGTCCTAAATTTTTTTATCGGCATCATGACGGCCCTTTGCCAGCTTTTTGTGTCTCCCCGCAATATAAAAAATTAATACTGAATAATTTTAATATTTCGGTCTCTCCACCCAACAGTTGTTGCGTGCTAAAGAAAGGGTCCATTATAATTATTGAAAAATTTTCATATTCTAAAGAATTGAAAAACATGGTTGTGGTGGGAAAGGTATTTGAAAGAAAAGAACATTTTTACAAGAATATAGGTTGTGATAGCTCTGATCTTGGAATATTCAAGGTAGCTAAGTTGAGCAGTAGAAAAGTATTTCCCATTGAAGAAATAAATAAAAAATGTCTGCTCCTACCTCATGCAGGAAAACAAATTGTGATTCCTGTATTGCACTGTGTTAAGATAGGACCAATATTAACTGAGATATGGCAGCTTTAGTGATAGGTGACCGCTGGAGGTTACTTGCTCTCCTTTTCACTGTCTTTAAAATTCACACAAAATAATCTAAAATCGCTTAAAAATAACATGCAAAGCAGACGGAGACTGTTGCATTGTTGTGGCAGACTTTAGCCGCAAGCCCAGGATGCACTGCAACTAGCCTCCAGTGGTCACCTATCACTAAAGCTGCCATATCTCAGTTAATATTGGTCCAATCTTAACAAATAAAGTTTCAATCGATTTGTAATTAAATTTACTAAAAAAAGTTATTCTTGTAAAATTTTCGTAATATCAACCGTTTTAGAGTTATTCAAGAAACAAAATTTTAAATGGCCGCCATTTTGTTTTATGGATTTGAAAAGTTGTCATAATTTTTTGTAGCTTTTTCTAGTTGTCATAAATGTTGGTGTAAAGTTTCAATTCCATATGTTTCACCATTATTAAGAAAAAAAATAATAAGTGAAAGAAACAAAATGGCAGCTGTGTGAGTAACTAAGGACTTCCGGACAATTTAAATATGATATTTAGATACGGTTTTTACCCAGGAACAATGCCCTAGAATATTGGTAATGAGTTCTGAAACACCCTGTAAAATATTAGTGATTGGAAATATTATATTTCCTAGTCTATTCGCTTGAATGGAGAAAAATATTGAAATGAATGTTCTATATAGTTTTTAATCTTGAGATAAATTAAATAAATTCTGTCTTCAGTAAATAATATTTCACGTGCTTGAAATTATGTTAGCAATACCAGGAATTTAATGAATACCAATAGAACTACACGGGAGAATGTCAACATAATAATTACTGTGTGATACACCACTAGAACCTTTTAAATGTAGTTTACCAATATTATGTTGTGTGCACTTTCATATGTTTAGTGTTGCAAAGAAAGCTAATAATGCAAATTATTTTCCCAATCAATAAAATTGGGAATCATGAAAAATGTTCTGAACACATATTTTTTAAATGTACAAAAAAATAATTGATTTTACATTTTTGAATAGATTTTAATTTTTACATTTTATTTCAGCATATACATATAATTCAGCATATACATATAATTCATATACATTTAATCCAGCTGATGTATATCTACTAAAATATATGTTTTTCTACATTTAAATGTTTTTTTTAATTCCCCAAACTTTTGATTTATACCAAAATTACCAGGGATCCAGTTCTTTAATTACTTTTAAAAGGTTGTCTACTAGGCGTGATGGACCTACAGACAGACAGAGACCATCTCATTTTTATAATAGTAGCCTATAGATTTAAAAGTAATACAAATTATTTTAAAGAACTTTTAGAATGATTTAAAAGAGCTCTGTAAATGATTTTAAAGTGCTTTTTAGGTACCATAAAGATGATTTTGAAGTAGATTTAAAAGTAATACAAATCATTTTCAAGAACTTTTAAAATGATTTAAATGAGCTTTGTAAATAATTTCAAAACATTTTAAAATGATTTTAAAGTAGATTTAAAAGTAATACAAATCATTTTAAAGAACTTTTAGAATGATTTTAAAGTGCTTTGTAAATGATTTAAAAGCACTTTTAAAATGACTATTTTGCCAAGTTCAATCATTGTACAATGATTGTACGATGATTGCACGATGATTTTCAATGATTTTTAATCATTTTAAATAATTTTAAAAACTACTTTCAAGTACTTTTCTACTCATTTCTTAGCTGCTTGGGTTATGGAATGTAGATTTTTTTGAGTTGATAGGTCGATAGATCACATAAAAATAAGAAAAGTCATGAAATTTGAAAAAGTTTGAATCATCCATTCTCTTGGAATTAAGACTTAAACTTCATTTGCGGTCAAAATGACCGCATCCGTCGTTCTAGTGTAAAGCTATCTTCTGTTATTTCAAAACACTGAATTGAAGACTCTTCATGCTCATGAACGGTGAGTATTTTTCAAGATTGAATGTTCCGTCAAGTGGAAGAAACAGTTGGAAGTCGCCTGACTATGATGTCATTAAAACAAATTGTTGAATGACAGGAAAAAGTCAAAATTACTGACAAATTTTCAATAAATACACTCACTTCTTCATTTTGGCTGGCAGCACCAGATACCACAAGATTGAGTTTATGGGCATAGCAGTGAACAAAATAAACGAATGGGTACTCTTCTCTTATTTTCTTTTATAAAACCTCCATGCTGACAACTCATCACGTATGCTTCATCATAGCACTGTCAAGTTATCACATTGAATCATAGCTGACTCATTTTTATGAGAGCTTCTGCTTTATATACATTTTCATCATTCTGGAATGAATGAGAAAGAACTCTATTTTTTTATCAAATTCCAAGTAAACAGATAATGACATATCCATTTTTTGAGACTATACTGATCATCGAGATAAGAACCGACCAGAACTCTCCAGATGGATTGTAAGGCATGGCGTGGCAGGGAAACAATGAGTGCAAGGACTTACAGGCTACTATGTATCACTGTGCATACGTTGTCAGAACAGGCTCTGCGAATTTTGAAGCATAGAATATTAATTCGAACGGATAAGTAGTATTTTTGTTTATTATTATTAGTATTTATAATATCTTAATAATTTACATCATTAACTTGTCTAATATAAGTTAAAGTATTTAAATAAAAAGTCAAATTCTATTTTCGAGGTTAGGTGTACCGATATTGATAAATTTTCTTGTAATTAAATAGTTTCAAGTTGACAATTGTAATAAATTAAGTAATATTTCATTAAACATTCAACTGAAATCAATTGAAAACAATTTTTAGCTAGGAAAATGAGTCCAAACAAGGCATCTAAATCTAATTGTTTAACTAAAACTCAGGTAGCTACGCGATCTCAGCAATTATTAACAAAAAAATCTCCAACAGCTCTTAAAGCTACTGTAGATGTAGAAGAAAAGGTTGCTAAACTATTGAGTGATCACACCGAATTGAAAACAAAATTAGAAACATCACTAAAAAATTCTGAGGAAGAACGAATAGGGTTGGTGGATCTAAAGTAGTTGGGAATAGTATAGTAAAGAATAAATCTAATAAATTAGAGGTGCAAGCTGGAGTGCCTCAGGGATCAATACTAGGTCCATTGCTTTATTGTTATATGTCAACCGTTTACCTAAAGAATTAATTAGTGGTAGAGCCCTCTTATTTGCTGATGATACATCACTCATTTTCAGCAATTCCATTCTAGATAATTTAGAAATAAGTGCCCATATAGGTGTGCAGTCCATTGTCCAATTTTTAAATCAGTTGAAATTAACTATATATAGTAAAAAATGCCAATACCTTCAATTCAAAAACAAACATAATTCAAATGAAGATAGGGCTATAAACGTGTTTGTAAACAATAATCAATTAGACCAGGAAGAAAAAATTGCATTTCTAGGAGTTACGTTGGATAGACGATTGACCTGGAATCCATACATTGAGAAAATATGTAGTAAAATTTCATCTGGGGTATTTGTCCTGCGACAGCTCGCTAGATTGAATGACAAAAAGTTACTTTTTACAGCTTACCATGGGCTCTTACTGTCACATATTAGGTATGCTATCTTAGTATGGGGTAATTCATCAAAACAAAATCTTGATAGGGTGTTTAAGATCCAAAAGAAAGCGGTTAGGTGTATAGAAAGAGTAAATAGATTAGATTCATGTAGGCCGTTGTTCAAGAGACTTGGTCTCCTAACTGTACCCTGCTTATATGTGTATGAAGCTACTTTATATGTAAAAACGAATGATATTAACCAAAATCTTGATGTACATGATTATAATACAAGAAGCCGAGGAGATTATCACTTGGTGAGTCACAATTGTAGCTTATTCAAAAAAAAACCTAGTTATATTGGTAGGAAATTCTACAACAAGCTACCGCAGTTTTTGAAGAGTCTTGAAAATATAGAAATATTTAAAAAACAATTGAAGAAATATTTAGTTGACAAAGCTTTTTATAGTGTACAAGAGTTCCTTTCACATCAAAATTAAGCCTCACCTCAACTAATTGAAGTAATTTTGTAATATAGTGTATAATATTGTTGATTTGACTTGTCTTATACTCCTTAACTGGAGTCTCCAAGACGTAATCTACAAAAAAAAAAAATCGTTTTTTCCAAAATCTTTAGTTTGTTCCTGTGCTGACTCTACGATAGCGTTTATAGGGGCACTTGGTTCGAATTTCATACTTATTTTTTAATCTTTTATTTAGTAGGTCACTACAGTCTTGTCCATGACTGGATGTCAAGAGCAGTACTCTACCTTTCCTATCGTTATTTGCCCTTACTTTAGTTTTGGTTGCTGTTTGCAAAACCTGACCATACGTTTTTGTTTGACCATTTCTATTTATTTTTTCCCCATTTGATTTAGGTTCTACTTTTTTTGTATTGATCAGAGGTTCAGATCTTACATTAGCCAAGTTTATTTTTGATTTTAATATTTCGATTTCCTCTGACATAGACCTACATTGACTCGTGAGATTTAGTATTTCAGTTTTATGGTCTTCCTGCTGCAATTTTACAATAACTTCCAGAGATTTTATGTGATCCACCAACCCTATTCGTTCTTCCTCAGAATTTTTTAGTGATGTTTCTAATTTTGTTTTCAATTCGGTGTGATCACTCAATAGTTTAGCAACCTTTTCTTCTACATCTACAGTAGCTTTAAGAGCTGTTGGAGATTTTTTTGTTAATAATTGCTGAGATCGCGTAGCTACCTGAGTTTTAGTTAAACAATTAGATTTAGATGCCTTGTTTGGACTCATTTTCCTAGCTAAAAATTGTTTTCAATTGATTTCAGTTGAATGTTTAATGAAATATTACTTAATTTATTACAATTGTCAACTTGAAACTATTTAATTACAAGAAAATTTATCAATATCGGTACACCTAACCTCGAAAATAGAATTTGACTTTTTATTTAAATACTTTAACTTATATTAGACAAGTTAATGATGTAAATTATTAAGATATTATAAATACTAATAATAATAAACAAAAATACTACTTATCCGTTCGAATTAATACTCTATGCTTCAAAATTCGCAGAGCCTGTTCTGACAACGTATGCACAGTACCACTGCTACCTCGATATCTTCGTTATATTCATTCTGAAAGTACTGGGTGGCTCAAACAATATAAATGAACCTAATCTAAAACATCTTCCTGAAATAAATGGAAAAATTAAAGAGATTGTACCACTCAGCCAAAAAACTAATGTAATAATAAGTACAATTCCATATAGGTTTGATAGGCCAGAGCTAAATGAAGCCATTAAGTCAACAAATAAATCATTTCATAATACAATCAACAGCCTAAAAAATAAGAATTCTAAGCAGTTGGGGATTTGTTTTCTAAATGAAAGGCTGAAAAAACAAAACTTCACTAATCATGGTCTACATCTAAATCAATCTGGCAAAGTAATATTTTGTTATAGGCTGGCAGAGCTGATTGGAAGTCGTTTGCAATCTATTGTCAATAATTCTCCTGAACAATCATCTAACGAACCTTTTTTAGTAAAGTGGCTCAAAACCGGGAAAGGGAAACTAGTTTCAGATGATAAATTCATATCTTCAATTGTATTAAAAGACGTTAATCGATCAAAAAATCAGGATAGCATTAGTGGATGGAACTCTTGTAGCAATCTGATAGGCATGATCAATCTCAAGATTCTAAGAGATTAAGTAAATCTACTTCAATATGCAAAAGCAACGATAAAGTAACAAGGGATGATAGGGAAGTACTGGTACTCACTGTGTTCCATCAGAATATTCAATACATTCGTAACAAAATAGATAGAATCGAAGTATTTTTTAAAGAAGACGCTCCTGATATAGCTATTTTCACAGAGCATGGTTTAAAAGAAGATGAATTGTCACAACTTAATATTCCAAACTATTCATTGAGAACGTCGTATTGCAGGACATCTCATCGAAGTGGGGGAGTAGCTATCTTCACTAAAAATGCTAAGAATATGCAAACATTTAATTTAGAATATGTAGAGAAATTTGCTGTGGAAATGGATTTAGAAGTTACTGGTTTGAGAGTAAAAATCGACAATAATTTCGAAGTAGCGGTGTTAGGTATCTACAGGTCACCAAATGGAGAATGGAACAATTTTTGTGAACTATTCAATAGGATTTTAGAGACTACTACTACTCGTTTTACAAACGTTATTGTAGCGAGAGATTTCAATACAGACTTTGCAAAACAGAATAAAATGACAGAAGATTTAAAGGATATTATATGCATGAATAACTTGGAAATAAAAGTTCATGAATATACCAGAGTCACAAGAACATCACAAACAATAATTGATAACATCCTTACTAATATAGATTACTCTAAAACAAGATTAGGCGGCTCGGAACTATCTGATCATGACTATCAAATCTTAGAGGTCATAAATCAATTGAAAAGAGTAGAGTAATGAAAGAAATTCAACAATGTGAACAGGGGAATATCGATTGTTTGAAGCAGAATCTGCTACAAGAAAACTGGAGTAGGGTTCACAATAGCAATAGTTTAAATGACAAATAATTATGATTGTTTCATTAATATTTTAAGGTTTCATATTACTATGAGTTGTCCAGTTAAAAAAGTCCTGTAAAGAACAAATTAGACAAGATTGAAGAGTGGATAACCGATGATATCTTTGTAGAAAGAAATAGGGTTGAAGATGCATATGATGAATTCAAACTATCTAGAAATATGTTAAGTGAAGATATATACAAAGCTCTAAAGAAAAATTATACAAGAGAAGTGAAAAGAGCGAAATGTAAGAAAACAGCTGAAATTTTGAATAGTAGTGTGTACTTTAACACAGCAGTGTGGGATGTAATAAACAAAAATAGGCAAGTAGGTCATGTAGATGCTTATACTAGTGTACCCAGAATAATTAACGAAAATAACAAATAATATATTGATGATAGTGTAGACATTTGTAATTTTTTAACAGATATTATCAACTGGTTACTAAGGATCTTCAAAAATCTCTCAATACAGGTATTAGTGATGCAAACATAAGGAATACTGAGGGGATTCAGAACGAATTGAAATTCCACCCAGTATGCCAAGACGATTTGTCAAATATCATTGATAGTTTAAATAATAAAAAAACTGTAGGAATGGATGGGGTATCCAGTAAAATTCTGAAAGAATGTAAAGATCAATTGTTAGACCCTTTGATTCATCTGATCAATCATTCATTAGAAGAAGGTGTTTTTCCAGATAACTTAAAAGAGGGGAAGATCTTGCCAATCTTCAAAAGTGGTGATAGAGAAAAGGTAGAAAACTATAGGCCCATTAGTATTTTAAATGTAATAAGTAAAATTTTTGATAGAGTAGTTCTAAATAGGTTACTTCTGCACCTTCAAGAAGCTAACTTTATCTGTGATTAACAGCATGGCTTCCAGAAAGGGAGATCAACAAAAACAGCCATAGTTTCTCTAGTTGAAAAACTAATAGATATAATAGATTCAGGTGATAAAGCTACTGCAATCTTCTTAGATCTGTCAAAGGCATTCGATTGTGTTAATCATAGAACTTTATTGGAAATACTGCAAAATGTAGGTGTAAATGGGGTTGAACTGAAATGGTTTGAATTATATCTTATTGGGAGAAAACAATGTGTAGAACTAACTACAGTAGTTGGTAATAGTATAGTAAAGAATAAATCTAATAAATTAGAGGTGCAAGTTGCGTGCCTCAGGGGTCAATACTAAGTCCATTGCTTTTTCTGTTATATGTCAACCGTTTACCTAAAGAATTAATTAGTGGTAGAGCCCTCTTATTTGCTGATGATATATCACTCATTTTTAGCAATTCCATTCTAGATAATTTAGAAATAAGTGCCAATATAGGTGTGCAGTCCATTGTCCAATTTTTAAATCAGTTGAAATTAACTATAAATAGTAAAAAATGCCAATACCTTCAATTCAAAAACAAACATAATTTAAATGAAGATAGGGCTATAAACGTGTTTGTAAACAATAATCAATTAGACCAGGAAGAAAAAATTGCATTTCTAGGAGTTATGTTGGATAGAAATTTCATCTGGGGTATTTGTCCTGCGACAGCTTGCTAGATTGTATGACAAAAAGTTACTCTTTACAGCTTACCATGGGCTCTTACTGTCACATATTAGGTATGCTATCTTAGTATGGGGTAATTCATCAAAACAAAATCTTGATAGGTTGTTTAAGATCCAAAAGAAAGCGGTTAGGTGTATTGAAAGAGTAAATAGATTAGATTCATGTAGGCCGTTGTTCAAGAGACTTGGTCTCCTAACTGTATGCTGCTTATATGTGTATGAAGCTACTTTATATGTAAAAACGAATGATATTAACCAAAATCTTGATGTACATGATTATAATACAAGAAGCCGAGGAGATTATCACTTGGTGAGTCACAATTGTAGCTTATTCAAACAAAAACCTAGTTATATTGGTAGGAAATTCTACAACAAGCTACCGCAGTTTTTTAAGAGTCTTGAAAATATAGAAATATTTAAAAAACAATTGAAGAAATATTTAGTTGATAAAGCTTTTTATAGTGTACAAGAGTTCCTTTCACATCAAAATGAAGCCTCACCTCAACTAATTGAAGTAATTATGGTATCTAGTATATAATATTGTTGATATGACTTGTCTTATACTCCTTAACTGGAGTCTCCAAGACGTAATCTACAAAAAAAAAAAAAAAAAAAAAAAAACAGTAAACAAAAGACGCTGCATATCGATTTCTGAAAATTTCTGTCTGTTCTTCCTTTAATTTCATAACACTAGGATGTAGGTTACTGTCCAACTAATCCTCTTCATTCATGCTTTGAACTTAGAAAACATTATTTAGAGCATGTGTGCTACAAGATTGCAAATTTTGGGAGCTAAATGGAGTCTCACATATTTTTCCCTCAATAGAGATTTTCAGCAAATCAATTCAATACAAAATACAAATACTATCTTATCAAATAGTTCTCATCAATCACCATCATCCAATTCATTACCCACGTCTTAGACATATAATTTTGTGGGATCATCCTCTGAGAAAAAAGTGACTAATCAGAATTTTATTTCTTTTCAATTACATATTTTAAAATAATTGTGAGAATCTATAATGCAAAAATAATGTGCATATTCGATGATATATAAAATTATATTCATCTTCTATGTAATGTTCAATTAGAATTCAGCAGCTCAATAGAAATTTTCTTCAATCGAAAATTGCCCAATTGCCTGTTTGAAGGAAGTAATTGATTCTAAATTCTGGATTGCATGTGGTAATTAATTGAAATATTGAATTCCAGAGGAAAAATACATTTTTTTGAGAGCTGTCTGTCTATGAGTTAGAAATGCAATCAAGTTTCTATTTTGTGTCCGTGATTGTCTGTGCAGAGGTGGAACTTGTCAATGTTTGATTTGACAGAGATAATACCAGTAATTGATATATGTAGATAGATAGCACGGTGAGTAAGCCTAGGTCTTTTAAGTGAGTTCTACATGCGTCCCTTGCTCTTAATCCACAAATAACTCTCAATATCCTTTTCTGAATAAAAAAATGTTATCACTATCTACAATTTTTTCCCAGAAATAGTTTCATAGCTCAAATAGGAGTAGATAGAAGCATAGTGAGCCATTGATAAAGTTTTTTAAAGATAGTCCATTCGCTCTAAACAAATCGGTCATTGTTAATAAATTATTTTTCAATCGATTTGCAAGAATGATGTCATTTGAGTCTGTTGATAGAGCATACATGAATGACTCTTCATCAGTTGTTGCTTTTGATCAATCGTTCATATAAACTTAAAAGAGCAGAGGTCCTAGGACATATCCCTGATCCCATTAGGGACCTTTGCAAATGAAGAAAGCTTTGCAGAGGATCTATCTCTCACACATAACTGCCTATTGTGAAGGTTAGACCCAAGCCATTTTAAAGCTTCTGTGCTCATATCCCAAAGGAACTCAGTTTCTCCAACAATAACTTATTGTTCACACAGTCAAAAGCTCTTGACAGGTTACAAAAGATACCAGCAGCATGTTGCGACCTATGAATCGCAAATGACATGTCTATGACATGCTATATATTGCTCAAACTGTGCTCTACAAAAACCAAATTGATTCTTATCCAACAACTTGTTACTTGAGTAGTCAACCTGGATACAACAGCAATTTAATGTACTTTTAAAAATACAGATAGTATCGCAATTGGTCTAAAAATTCCAGAATCTTCAGGGTCTCCATTTTTAAGAATAGGTAATACATTGCTAAACTTCAAAAGACCTGGGAATATTTCACACTCGAGTGATTTGTTCCTCAAAAAGGTCAATGGTTCGGCAGAATGTCTCATTCATACTATTAACAAGAATGGAAGATACTCCCAGTTTTTTGAGGCACTCATCCTCTTTAAAATCTCATGTTCTGTCACTGACTTGAATGAGATAAGGGAATTGATTGTTTTTGTCTGCTTGTTGCAATAATCAAGAGCTGCTTGTCAGTATTAAAATTAAGTAGGGAAGTGATAGCCGCGAGCCGTAGCAGGTATCTGTTCAATCAGATAGATAAGCTGCGTTCTCGTAGGTCCTGTTCGTAACGGTGACCGATTAGATTGGCCAGCAAAAAAGACATTGTTCTCTGCTGTAAAATCACTTCCCGGTGGTTCGGAACCCACCTAAAACTGTAGGTCCAACTCATCAATCACCATCATCCAACTCATTACCCACGCACAGGTCTCAGACCTATGTGGGCTTCATCCTCAGAAAAAAAAAAGTGAGTTACAGAAATTGCTAAAAATCTCTATTCTCTGATTTTTGTACTTGAATCACTTTCTGGAATAAAAATAAAATATTGTTGGGAAATATACAACTTTTTCTGTTTAGTATGACAAAAAGTATTGTACATAACTTGCCTTCCATGATGAGAGCTATCATGCTTGCTTGAAAAAATGGTACTTTCTGGGCTGATATCATAATATACTATTGTGTTGGACTTTTTTCCCAACCGCTCTGTGATCTTTTCTCTCCTAGGTCCTTTCCAATTTTGTAATTGTTCACTGTCATTGCATAAGTTCTAGTTTTCTTTTGTCTCATGATCAATAATAGTGTTGAGTAGGGATGTAGCCAGTTTTTGAAAAGGGGATTCAAACTGATTCATATGTTAATCAATTATTGAGGGTGAGGTCTTCGAGGTGGGGGCGTGATGAAAGGAAATTTCTATATATATTTATCAAATACTGCCAAGCAATGTTTGATTACATACTGCTGAGTTTATAGATTGCAATAAGTATAATTATTACTCATTAATGATGACATTGGATGATTAGAATATTCTTGTATTTGATGAGGTGTTCCAATGAAATTATTTTATAGAAGTAGAATTCATGATGCTTTGGCAAATTGATGAAATTATTGCATTTTTCACTACATGGTACATCTTCTAGCTCGTGCGCCCTATTTTTTGTTTTTCAAAAGACTTCAACTACAGGGCCTGGAATATAAGATTTTGAATGAATTCCACTATCATTGGTCTTCTATCTCCCTCTGTGAAATGAACAGATTCTTGGATTCCAAATTTTTCAACAAACTAATGGTAGGTCTTGATTTGACAAAGAAACTCACCATACATTTTACACAAACCATTTTAAAAATCACCATACACTTTGCAAGAAATTTTCAAGTTTCAAGCTTATAATGATGTCATTTTCTTGCATGAGAAAGGAGTCTGGTGTCTTCCCCCAGGAAATGTTCTTAGAATAAGTCCCATGGAACCTCATTTCGAGCAAATCTACACCACACTTTATCATGGTTTGAAATTTGAAATTTATCAATAGTTATTTATGTGTGAAATGTGCAGGTTTCCGCCTTACCATTGATCGTACAAAACCAAAAGAAGCTAAACCCAAATTCACTTTGAGGTCTTACTTGGAGGAAAGATATTTTAGAGTAAAGATAGATGATGAATACTCCACATTAAAACAAATTAAAGCTGGGGTACCTCAAGGAAGTGTACTAGGACCACTTTCATACCTTCTATACACATATGACATTCCAAAGCCAGAAGGGGTTTTCATAGCTACATTTGCAGATGACACTGCAATTCTTTGAGTTGCAGGAAAAGTTGAAGAGTCTACAGAAAAACTACAAAGAGCAGTTAATGAAGTGAATACATGGACAAATCATTGACTCATTAAACTCAATGATACAAAGTCTGTGCATGTGAATTTCACTAACAAGGAGATCCAATGTAACAGGAGAGGGGCTAATATTTCTGTTAGTGTGCCCTTCCTGACCCGACATATAATAATAGTAATATCAACAGGCCAAGGTCCCATCTGGACCAGCGTCGGAGATCGACCCTAGACCTGTTTATACAATCCTGGAGGAGGGCCTCTTAATTTGGAAAGATTACTGAGGGTCATACTAAAAGAGACACAATCTCCTCCAAGTATTGCAGACCATGACAGACCTGTTCGATACTCCTCTTAATCTAACATGCCTTAACCACTGAGAGAATGGGCGACTGAAGTTATAACACAGAGTTTAAAAACACATCATTATTTTAATGAATTAATATGGGGAATATTAGGGAATTTAGAGAATTTAGGGAAGTGATAGCCGCAAGCCGTAGCAGGTATCAGTTCAATCAGAGAGATAAGCTGCGTTCTCGTAGGTCCTGTTTGTAACGGTGACCGTTTAGATTGGCCAGCAAAAAAGACACTGTCCTCTGCTGTAAAATCACTTCCCGGTGGTTCGGAACCCACCTAAAACTGTAGGTCCAACTCATCAATCACCATCATTCAACGTATTACCCAAGCACAGGTCTCAGACCTATGTGGGCTTCATCCTCAGAGAAAATAAAAATAAACGGTCAATGAATAGGACAACAACAACTGACAACTTGACAAAAATATCCCAAATTACCAAATTAATTCAAACCACCATTATTAATTGGAGAACTAGATAAAATATTCAAGTAATTGAGGTTAAGTTCAACAAAATTAGCTAGATCAACAAATTACGTTCAATCCTACAATTACTTAAACGGGTCTCACAATTAACCCCAACTCTACACAAAGATTAAATCAATAATAATTCATGGTTTGGTTGTGAATCAAACCAACTTCGATTTCAAATATAAATAGTAAGCGACAATAAAAATGAAGTGAAATTCATAAAATATTTAGAACATCGGATTACATTAATTCAACATTCAACAATTAAAATGACGTTACGTTTGTCAGACTATTCAAATAACTCATTTTACGTTCAATTCCTCAAAATATTCAAACAATTAGACCCACATCAAGTTTATAAAGGAATTCAGACAACCAAAATTACATAATATTCATCAAAGGATTCAAACAATTAAATCTTCGTTAAGTTCATAAAAATATTCACTAATCAAAATTATGTTATGGTCATGAAAATATTCAAACAATTGAAATAAATCAATATCCTAAGGTTATGCACTGCTATCGCTCTCTCCAGTCGCCAGGCAATGAAATTGAACTACCAGAAAAATTTATAAATCAAACTAAAAGGTTCGGTCAAGAAATATTAGGATTGTGGCTTAGAAATTCAGAATTAGTACTCACCAGGGACGATAATTGATAGAGCCACAATGCAAACGTTTCAGGTACACATTGCAATCGAGAGTCACAAATTTATTTTGAAAGTTTTTCAACAAATTCCTATTCACACTATTCAGTTACGATTACGAATTCGCCTCCTATTCTATTCAGCGCGCGTCTTGACTTTCAATCATTCAACTCAAGAGCCCATCACCGACTGCTGGGGAAATCGTCACTGGACATTCACCTAGCTTCCAACACGAGGAAAACTCTATCGTTCTCAAGGAGGACAAAGATTGAGAGGTTCCAAAAGGACGGAGAAAGAGATAGTTTCTCAGCAGAAAAACTGCAAAGAAATTGCAATTTGTTTTGCCCATAAGAAACAAGAACGCTGTATTGTGCATAACCTAATAAAATTAAACGCAAAATCATGAATCAATTCCAAAGTTCAACTTGAGTCTGTTTCAATAATGGTATGTCTTAAAAACTACAAAATGTCAATTTGGTCGTCATACCATCAGGTCCAAAGTTCAATCGAAAATGTGCAGTAACACTGGTAAAATAAATCAATAAAATAATATCACCTCATCACACCAATATATTCCAGTTTACAATAATGAAAAAGTCATTCCTCATGCAAATACTGCCAAATATTTTGGTATGACGCTGGATGTCAAGCTCAAATGGAAAGCACATGTCAAGAAGAAAGGGGGAGAACTAGGAATCAAATTCAGGAAAATGTATTGTTTGCTGAGAAGAGGATCCAAGCTGTCAATATACAACAAAATTCTTCTGTACAAACAGCTACTGAAGCCTGTATGGATCTATGGTATTCAACTTTGGGGCTGTACCAAATCATCTAATGTACAAATAATTCAACGTTTTCAAAACAAAGTACTGAAAAATATAGTGAATGCTCCTTGGTACATCAGGAATAGTGATCTTCATCGTAACTTTCAAGTGGTCACTACAGCGATAGAGAGGTTTGTGGCTTAGCATGAAGAGAGACTCTATCAACATGACAACATTGGGGCAATCCAGCTGCTTGATGTTTGTGATCTGGTTCAGAGGCTCGACAGAATGAAACCACATGAGCTGGTGGAGTGAAGTGTGCTTATGTATTTAGTGTACAAAAGAAGGTGATCGTGTGAATTTCAAGCCTTGAAACGTGATCAAATAGTAACCAAACCTGATTATTATATAAGTTTAGTAATGTCTCTACTTAGTAAAATAGGATAGGATAAATAGCTTATTAGTTTCTAACTAGGTGCTAATTCAAATAATAAGAAAAAAAGCTATTTATGTAATAAGAGCATGAAACGCAACTTTATTGTTTGAGCCAAAACAGTTATGGCGCAACACATAGCAGAGCACAGTAATTTTGTGAGAGCAATAGAGAAGCATCATGCGCAAATTACATACAACATTTTTACTACAACTGCAGTTCTGGATTCCAACACAATAAAAGCTTGTAGTATGTAACATCACTCATGATCATTGCTCAATGCGCCATAAGAATTTCACAGATTGTGTGATCCAACAATGAGAAGACATTAAAATCAAAACAGAAGCATAAAGTGAACAGCTAGTGAGCAGAATAGTTATTTATGTATTAAGAGCGTGAAGCACGACTTTATTGCTCAAGCCAAAACAATTTTGCGAGAGCGATAAAGAAGCTTCACACACGAATTGCATACAATATTTTTCCTAAAACTGCAGTTCTGGATTCCAACACAATAAAAGCTTGTAGTTTGTAACATCACAGACCATGGGCGGATTTGCTTAGCATGCGCCATTGTTGAGGCTATGTGAATTTCATGGATTCTGTGATCCACCAATGAGAATTAAGACATCAAAATCAAAACAAAAGCATAAAGAAAACAGCTGGTGAGCGTAAAGTACTTTACCGCTTGCGGAGCAGTAAAGAGGTATTTTACAATTAGTTTTCAGTATGTAGAGACTACTTTATGAGCAGTTGTAGGAAAAGTAATTTATTGCTCACTCCTCAGTAAACAGAATGTAAACTGATTCTTCAATGGCAGTTGTAGGGAAAATGTATTATATCTAGTGCTTGAGAAATTTTCAAGAGGGCTTGAAAAATAATTTCTGAATTCATTTTTATGAAATGAATTTTCAATTGGTTTTTTCTTATTGCTACCTACATAAGCATAGTTCAGGCAATGTGGTATTTTCCTCTTGAACTCTTAAAACACTATGTATATGTATGAGATATTATCATCTTTGTATTTGTTCATAGCTGTCAAAGACTACCTGATGAAAAGTATGAGAAGGATTTTGAGATCACAGCATTTGATGATTCAAGGATGAAACTGACAGACACGGTTTTTATCTACACTGCAAAAGAAGTATGGTTATGTCAGAGCAGCGAAAAAAAGGTGAAGGAGAGAACATATTTCTATTATTTCTTTTTTTTTCGTCTTCATCTCCTAACTTCAACCTCTCCTTTTTTCTCCTATTCTCTTCTTTCTCTTCTACTTCTCCTTCTAGCATTTTGAATCCCATTCTTCAGTATATTCAAATTGGTAATGAGCCTATCACGTATTGAATTAGCCAATTTAAAATAGTTCTATGAAAACATACCTAATACATACATATTGAAGGGGCTAACAGTTAATACAGACATATCGTATAATGTCAAGTAATTAATGGTTCGAACTCATTTTGATTTCTTATTTGTTTATCTGCCCAAGTTCAGGAACAGCTGATTCTCTCAGTATTCGAATAAATTGATTTATTTGATTCATCCCACAATAAATTGTGAATTTCTCTTAGAAATAACTAACCAATGTATCAGTTCTCTCTTCTCCAAGATGGCATGAAGAGGTGGTGGGAAAATCACATCTGCTCAGAGGCACATGAAATATAAATCTGGCCCTACATAGACCTCCATTTATATTGTTTCAAAGCTAACACTCTCTCATTCATGAATAACTTGATATTTTGTCTATTTTACAAAAAAAAATAATTTTCCAAAACAATAAGTGGAATAAGTACTAAATGTAAATTGTAAATGAGACAACAAAACATTTTTTACCAGAAAAATTTAATGAAATATGTAGAATTACATATAAAAACAGTACACCATATATTATTCATAATTGCACCATTTTTGACAATAATACCAAGTGCGCTCAGAAGTATCAATAGAATACAGTGGGACGATTAGCTAGAAAACAAAAACACAATCTTCAGGACAAATATCATGAAGCAAATGGTAGCTAAATATATGATATATATCATATACTAGTAGTTAACTATACAGTTTTTTATGCAACCAATAATATACTGTTTCTAGCCCTATGTAGACAATTTGTTTTCAAACATTTTTATCATTTCTAAGGTTTTATTCTTATAATAGTTTGGTTATTGAGTCTTGTATCTTTTTGCGTACTATTCTTCTATGTACCCCACCATAAATAGCCTAATGCGTTTCTTTCTATAGTGAATATAAAGTTTTTAGCTCATATTTGAATTATATTCTATTTTGAACATAGGCGTAGCGCTGGCCACCCCCCCCCCCCCCAAATCACATCTTGTATTCTTTCGCAACTCATAATCTAATTAACAAGGCAAGTTCTGTCTAAATTACACCAAACAAAACAAATTAAAAAACATTTTTATAATTAATCACAATCTGATTATTAATCTTATTATTGAAATTATCACACATTTTCTATCATTTAAGTGTTGCCAGTAGTCAGCAGCCCTCGCAATAGGTCCACTTCAGCAAAAGTGTTAAAACAAACACAACACTTTCTGACAATGCGTAGCTATTAGGGACCCAACAATGTTAGCAAAGGGGTAACTCCCTCTACACCCCTCATCATATCAATCACCATCTCTAATCGTTATTACACTGTCATACACATCGTTAGATTCAGAAAAAGATGTTCCACAACTTTTATTTGAAGCTATTTTCTGTAACATAACATACAAAAAAAAAACTAGATGAAAAAAACTAGTTTATAGAATTCTCTTTTTGAAATATTTCAATTTTTATAAGAGAATCTGTCAGGTTTACCGGTAAAATAACAAGACATTTATTGTAGGCCATTATATGACTAATATCATGAAAAAGAATCAACTTTGTTCGATGATTGGTTACAGATACATCGAATTCCCAACAATTATAGAAATTTTGTACTTTGAGGGGGCTGGGGAAAAACCAAAGTAGGGATTTTTGGAAAATTGTCGGAATATGTACTTCTAAACGTGTACTATTAATTGGCATATACTCTTGTCTTTCTATAATTTGTTCTGACGATAATTCTTTATTGGATAGCCAAGTGCTATGCAATACACAGTGCTGTAGGGTTCGGTGACGCGGTGTCCACTACTATTTCATCACTCACTGTGACGCCATAAATTTAACGATAATGATCAATAGACACATCATTTTAAAGATAATTGAATTATTTATGAGTTTTGTTAGGAACACCACGACTAATAACGCAATGATAAAAAATATATGATCGGTTGAAGGTGATTTTGCTGGTTTGTGGTGACATTTTTTTGAATAAATTAATTTATTACTGAAAAACTAGGCTATCTGAATAGAAAATTTATATGACATGTTTTTTAAAGAATATTTTTAAGCATCAAATGGGGTGAGAATCACAACGATACCTTGATTAGTTTCCGATTCTAACTGAAGTACTGCTCATGCAATGTTGATGAGGGGTTGGTGGGGAAGCAAGCGGGGTGATGGTCGGTACTTTGGTATTTTGGTACTCTGGTTAATGAATTCATATATCAGTATTCGAAAGAGATGAAGTCAAGACAAATTGTATTGATAGTCGGCAGCAGTATTCATGATTATCCAACAAGGGCCAGAGGTGATCTTCATGCTTGTAGGGGTGAATCTCCATCCCGTTTCCCATTAGCTGGTATGAGATGTTTCAACCTACTTTCAACTTTTTTTCAAGACCTCCCCTATGCGTATTCCTTACCTTGAGAAAATGGCTAGTACCAAATACTTTTTCATTCTAGAGACGAATATTCAAAATAGAAGTATGTAGGTAAGCTAGTTATTCTATTATTAAACAAATTGGAACTATTGTATTTAGTTGACATGTTTTGATGTAGCCTTATGAATGTTGTGCCTTCTGACTGAATAAATTGATTTGATTTGATTATTTAAACTGTAATCAACTCAGGTAAGCTGATACAGAATCAAATACAAGGAGAAGATTGGGCCAAAAAACCGATTGGGCTCTAGAGCTACTTATGAAAGATATTTCAACAGCTGAAAGCTGTTTCCAGTCCTGTTCTACTCTGTGTTTGATTATATTAGTTTGTCAATGCCCAATGAGGAAAACAAATATATTATAATATATTGAAATTGGAAATTTATCTGTAAATACATGCAGAAACTCTTACCCTCACACAGACGAACAGTCTTTTTGAGGAATTCCAATTAATTTTTATTGTAAAATTATGACAAAATTGTGATGCTTAGGTGGAAAATAAATTTGAATTTTGAAATGAAATCAACTAAACCTGAGGGTAACCTAGTTTTTATTCTTTTTTTTTAATGACAATATCTTATATTGTAGCCTATGTTTGTAATTTTGAAAATGGTATTCTTCTTTATTGTTATGTATATTCTATGATTATATGATAGTGTAAATTGAGGCAAAAAATAGAGTATTTCTATTTTTTTATTTTTTTTTAAATTATTTTAACCAAGTTTTTTCATTGAAAACCAATTAAAAACATCATAACCATCACCCCCAAACAGTTTATGACATCAATTTTCACAAAGACAATATTTACATGAAACGTAATTTTGAAACAAGTTGCATTTCAACTTGCTCTTCGTCCTATAGTTAAGAGAGAATAATAACAATTTTTAAAATCTAATGCTTTTTCATTTGATTGTTTGATTCTATTCCTCTGTATCCGAATTACATTATAATATAAACTCTTGAAAGGTCCTCTGAAAATGCTCCTCAATACTATAATAATAATAATAATATTATCGTGTGACCTGGCTGGCTCAGGTCTGGTGTCAGAGTTATCAGGTCGCACCTGAATAAGTTCAGGGCCTCTGATGTGACTGTTTTTAGGCAGCCAGGACCGACAGCTTAACGTGTCCACCGAAACACGGGAGTGGCCTGAGGTAAAAACTTTCGGTCAGAACTGGGATCGAACCCGGGACCTTTGGGCTAGCAAACCAGCACTTAACCTACTCGGCTACGGCCACTTCCGTATTTAGCAAACCAATACTAAAGAGTATCTTCATTGGAAGAAGAGTACTTATAAAAAATATGGTACCAGATTTCATGGAAGATATTTCAATCTGTATTGATTATCTGTATCGAAAACAACTTCTACAATGAATGATGATAATTGAAAGTACTGCATTCACATGGATCATGAAAATAGTTCTGCTACTTGAAGACATAATAAATACTTATTATGATATTAAAATATGTTGTAAAATTTCATCTGGGGTATTTGTCCTGCGACAGCTTGCTAGATTGTATGACAAAAAGTTACTTTTTACAGCTTACCATGGGCTCTTACTGTCACATATTAGGTATGCTATCTTAGTATGGGGTAATTCATCATAACAAAATCTTGATAGGATGTTTAAGATCCAAAAGAAAGCGGTTAGGTGTATAGAAAGAGTAAATAGATTAGATTCATGTAGGCCGTTGTTCAAGAGACTTGGTCTCCTAACTGTACCCTGCTTAATGTGTATGAAGCTACTTTATATGTGAAAACAAAAGATATTAACCAAAATCTTGATGTACATGATTATAATACAAGAAGCCGAGGAGATTATCACTTGGTGAGTCATAGTAGTAGCTTATTCAAACAAAAACCTAGTTATATTGGTAGGATATCCTACAACAAGCTACCGCAGTTTTTAAAGAGTCTTGAAAATATAGAAATATTTAAAAAAAATATTTAGTTGATAGAGCTTTTTATAGTGTACAAGAGTTCCTTTCACATCAAAATTAAGCCTCATCTCAACTAACTGATATAGTAATTATGGTATCTTGTGTATAATTGTTGATCTGACTTGTCTTATACTCCTTAACTGGAGTCTCCAAGACGTAATCTACAAAAAAAAACTTTCGTAGCAAGGTATCTCTTATCTAGTCAGACAACAGTTTAAACCAATTAATTATAGCAATTTTTTCAACAAGTTTCAATAATACCAATAATTTATTTTATCAAATAATAAAATTACAATCATGTTGTACATTATTTGTAACACCATTTTAACAAACATTTGTTGGAACATCAAAAGAGATTTTGAGCTAATGCAATTGTGTATTAAAATTCTATTGGGTTTTTTCTTTTCAACAGAAACAATTCCTGCGGGTTGTCAATGAAGCGATATGTAAAGAACAGATTTCTATTGTCCATTTCTATGATGGAATTGAGATCACAACCAGAAACTATGAGGACCCTGATTCGTTCAGCATTAGAATAAGAGAGATAAAATATTACTCTGACATTCAATATGAAGGAAAAAACAGTAGGTCTCCTACCAGATTTGGTGAGTCAAAATTTGAGTTTTCAATATCTGTTCTTGTTATATTGGCACTTTCAAAGTTTTAGATTGCTGTAACAATTAGCTGGAGAGGAAAAAGGAATGGCTTGAACAGAATATTGGTTAAAAGGCTTTTTCAGGTTCTTATGATAGAGTTTGAGCAAACAGTAACTAAATTCTCTCTTACTGCTAGCTCAGGTCTGAGATACTTCTATGCATTTTCCAAGAATAATGTAGACTTTGCTTGTGAGGAGCATTCTTTACTAGACAAAAAAGTGCAACCAAAAAAGTATAACAGCAATGTGTGAATGACATTCCCCAAGCTACCTTATTGGTGACTCTATATGAGCCAAAATTCTGTGCTAACATGTATGTTGTGGAGCAGAGAGATATAATTCATGCCTAGCAATGAAATACAAGCAGCTGAACTAAGAGTTTGTCATTCTACAAAATGGGTTGTGTAAATGAACTTGAATACAGGCTCATGAGCTGAATGAGTGAAGTCTGTTGAGTATTCATGTTTTCTCAAGACTTGATGTGGATAAAATGTCAGCTATCATCACTTAACTTGAAACCATTTGCTCTGTGACTGAGCACTAGCTCATTCCTGCTCACCCATAGACCACATCATGATTGTGCAAGACTGCTTTTAGAGAATTATCCAGCAGAAATATACTGCAAAAACTTCCTATTATTCAGAAAGCTTCCTCTAATATACAGAACACAATTTTTCTCAATGATAATTTCATACAGCAATAACAATTATTGGAAAACTCAAGAAAGTGTAGTTAGGTTCTCAGTACTATTCTCTCTTTGAATCTCCAAAATTTTTCGAGGTGTTTCAGCATTAGACTATTAATGAAGAGTAAATTTTTATGTATACACCAAACAAAAGCGGTATCTTTCCCCTCCACTGATATGACATCTTATCCTGGAGTTTCTTCAGTGTTTATAATTAATAGAATAATACTGGTTGAGAGACCCTTTGCAGGTGAACTGAAATGTTCCCCTTTCCTATCCTCCTTCAAGATTCTACCCTTGTGGCGAATTCAAGTTCTGGACTATATTGGATTGTATTTTTCCCATTTGCTTCTTGACCTTCATAGTATTGCTGAAAAACATTAAGAAGATGGTCTGCAAATGTCTGTGCAATTTTTGATTAATTTTGAGTTCATTGTTCATTCTGCTTTCAGAGAGGAGGAGCTTTTAGAATAATTTCTTCATCATTTTAGCTTCTTTTCTAATTGAAGGATGACCAGTTATTTAGGACTCTATGCATTCTATAGTGAGAGAAAGAAGAATCAAGGAACATTTTTCTAATAACTGATAACTAATCAACATAACTTACTTCTTTGACTCAGGATCATTCTTTGGGCTATGGAAAGTTCCAGAAGAACTTGTACTATAGGATTGAATCTGACAATTAATATTAGCAATAACACTGTAGTTATCATTGTTGAAAATAATCACTGGAAAGTTCAAAGTGAGCTCTTCAATTGTTTATTGATATGGTTTAAGGTGCAAGTGTCTAGATTGCTCCATTAAAGCAATAAGTGTCTCTGAAAATAAAAAGTGAAATGATCACTCATGCCATTAGATTGAATCTAACACTAGACTATAGAAATCAACTGGAATGGCCAGGTACATGTTCGCTTGCACTATTAGATTCAATCTAACAATTACAGATCCATCATTTTCATCAATCATGGTGGCCTTCCCCCACCACACTGGATCACAGTAACTTGTGTGCAGGGTGGTCTAAATAATAGAGAAAACATATCCAGGAGGTCAATTACATGAAACAGAAATATGAAAAAATTCTTTACATGAACTAAAAATCTTAGATTAATCCAATAGCATGAATGATCATGAGTTGGAAAAAGGGGCTCGGGAGTACTCGTCTGAATAGTCTTCTGGTCGTAATCAATCCCTCTGAAACCACATTGAATAAGCTATTCTGCACATAATTTCATCAATTATAACATATTGTGACAAGGAGCCAGAGGAAATTCCCAGAAGGCGCTAATGATGAGGAGCAAGTGGGTACTATTGGAAAAGGGGGGTGTGTAGCAGCTAACTCTCTGTCCTTCTACCACAGGTCATCGCTCCCACGCCCATTGGAAGCAAAGGCCATTGGTTACAACTTGTCAATGCCAAAATAAGGTCACATCTCTAAACTTCTTGCAGTCAATGACATTGTTCTCGCTTTTTATTCATGGATTGTGAGGGAAGGGTGAAGAACGTTGGAGAAAAATGAACCCTATATGAAGGCAGCAACCGATTTCAACATGTTAGTCAGTGTTTGAAGATTGAACTGTGTTTGACCTCTGTGTATGAAATCTATTGGTATAGAAACAGTAGTATTCTACATAGAAAGGAGTTCGCGTTTTGTTTTCTGTAAGTTGTGAATTGAAATAATTGTTATTTTAAAAGTGAATTTTAATTGGAAGACTCTTAATCATCGCTGAGTGAAGTTCTGTGCCTTAGTGTTGCAGGTGGACAGTCATTAGGGTGAAAGGTAAATCTATCAAAATTTATTCTATAAGGCTACTTTGACAAGAGAAAACTTTGAAAAATTTGATTAATAGTGCTAATGGATCTGTAATTGTGTAATAAAACTGTTCACCAGAAGAGGACTGTTGTCTGTTGAGATTTGACAATAAGTAGTGTTGAATGATCTGTAATTATTGTTATTAGGATTGAAATTTCAAGTGGATTATTGGAAAACTTTTTATTGTAGATTATTTGAGTTTGCTGATCAATTGATTATAATTACTGTTGATTTATTAGTTGTGTTAGAGTAGAGTTATTAATTTTTGAGCTTGCGTCATAGTAGTAATCAGATTCAGTTCATTTGTGATTCACTAGTGTTAATCAATTAATTCCAGTCTCATTTTGTAATAGTCCTATTTATTGCAAATAATTCCACTCTCTCACATCCTTACCATTCATCTCTCACTTGAACCCTCAGTCACTCACACACACACACACACACTCTCTTTCTCTCTCATTTCTCTCGAACTCTTTCTATCTCCATCACTCTCTCTCTCTCTCTCTCTATTAAAATTTAGTGTTAGAAAGAAAAGAACAAGAGTCTCAGCTTCAATATTAATGAAGGCTTCAATCTCTCAATCACACACAAGTACTTACCCGCTCTCATTCAATCACACACACTCTCTCTCTCTCTCTCTCTCTACTTGTTTAAAATACCGCACATACAAACCATTTTACACTTCTTACAATTTTATTAAACATACTTTTTTATCATAGTTGAAACTCGAATGGTCTTACGTACATTGTAAAAGTAGTCCAAATAATTAGAGCTCAAAGGCAAATCAAAATTTGGGTGGAGAACTTCTCACAACTATCATGTATTTACATTATTTTAACATTCATTCAATTGCCTGCTAAGTGCGCTAATTATTCTCTTTAAATAGTTTTAATTTTTTCTATATGACAACTCTAGGAATTCTGCAGTTGAGTAATCTTCTTGGTCAGCTTGAAATGGAAATGTATACCTTTAAATCTTTAAATTATGTAACCTGCTGGTTTATTATTGTCAGCACTAACGATTGACACCTTTTTCAACTCCATAGCTCAATTACTCTTACCATGAGAGGAGAGGCTAACTTCATGGGAATAAGCCCCCTCCTCCTATGGATTTTGCTTATATCTCCCAAACCAAAAGAGCACTAATGATAGAACCTTCATCATTTTTCAAGCAACGAAATAGCACTAATGTTTTCGACTCTATACCTGGAATATTTCTACCATGAAGGGGGGAAGTATTTCTACTTGATGGAAGTTAGCCCCATCCCTCAAGGTTTTTGGCGTATAGCTCACAAATCAAAAGAGCACCAACGTTGAGACCCATTTCATTTTTCGACCACTAACAGAGCACTTCATGATTGACAACATTTTCGACTTCATACCTGAAGTATTTTTACTGTGGGAGGGCTAACGTCATGGATGTTAGCCCCCTCCAAGGTTTTTGACTCACATCTCCCAAACCGGATAATTCTAACGATTGAGCTTGTATCATTTACAAGCACTAACGATTGACACCATTTCCAACTCCATAGCTTAAGCATTTCTAGTTGGAGGGACTACCTTCCATAGAGTTAACCTCTCCAGGTTTTTTGCATTTATCTCCAGAACTAAAAGAGCTCTAATGATGAGTTTTGGAGCACTAACCAGCAGAAATGTAGTACTGCCCAACATACACAAACGGCAATCAAGTGGCAATCCAACTGCAAATTTGTTGTCGTTTGCTGACAGTGAATATTATTATAACTTCTTTGATAGTAATACAATTCAATGGGATTAGGTACAAAATGTAATAGAGTGCACACATGGGCAACGTCAACAGAGGGGCAACCTGTGTCAATGGCCATTTTCACACACACTGACACGGCGCCGGCATGACACCAGCAAGATGTTGTCCTGGTGTCATAGGGGTTGAGATCCAATGCTGCCAAATGAAACAGCTTTCACATTCACCGACACAGCCGGCATGTCGTTGGCAGCATCGCTCCCGCCGGTGCCGGTGCCAACACTTGTATGTCGTCCATAGTTTTGAACAGAATTTGGTGGGTGCGACAGACGGGGATATTTCAGGAGCAGAATGTGACGTGCTTATTGGTTGCGCGCGCATCCAAGCATGGGCCTGTAATGTGTATGACGTCATACTTTGAAGATTGGTCTAGAGATCACTGCTATTTTGATATGCCACTTGTAAGCCAATAGCTCAATGTTTATATTCAGGGCCACACCAGTGCGAAAATCAACAGTCCTTTTCAGGACTCAAAGGAACTCCATTCCTCAAAAGATCTTACTATCAAATCTGTAAATGAACAAACTGCAATGAGGAAGAGACAACAGGTTGAGAATTATCAATCTTATTAGGGTTTTTGATTAAAAGATAAACGGATAAGTAGTTGTCACTAGTCAGACGATGTTATTCGCTTATTCCTTAAAGGGTTGATTACATTGAGATAGTTACTCGCTAAGCGAGTAGCGAGTAGGACGTTACTGACCGACCGTGCTACAGCAGCTCAGCATACCAAGCCGAATTATATTAAAGATTTATCTTCCAGAATCACCCCCATACTATGGAATTTCTAAGACAATAAATAATATTGCAACACAAAATTAAAATATGACGTTTACCAACAATAATTATTCAATAAAATTTCATCAAAACAATATACAATATATATCATCTGAAGTGTTATGCTGGCAGCCTGCGTGATTCAGTGTCGGCTTTGGCCACAATAATATTGTATTTTGGTGTTGTGATTCTGGAAGATAAATTTTTAATATAATTCAGCTTGGTATGCTGAGCTGCTGTAGCATGGTCGGTCAGTAACGTCCTACTCCCTACTCGCTTAGCGAGTAACTATCCCATCCCAATGTAATCAACCCTTAACCTACAAAAAAAAAAAACATTCTCGTAGTTGAGCAAATGAAGTGACATCATTGCTCACAGCTGGTGCTGAATGTGTCTGCACTCAGAAGCTCCTGCCGTGCCTGGATGCGTGCGCAACTAGTAAGCACATCACATTCTGCTCCTGAGATCTCCCCATTTGTTGCACCCAAATTTGGTCATTCATTTTGTCAACAGTTTGAGGTTAGGTAGTGAAAACAAAACTTCTGGTACAGTACGATGGCTGATTGTTATGATGTTGACAGCCTAATTGAATTAGTAGAATCTGAGCCCCATGGGACAAAACTATAGAAGAAAATAAGAACAAAATCTTCAGAGACTGTTGCCAATCTCATCCGAGTGTCTTGTTTTTTGATTTCATCACTTAAATTCACTAATATATAGTTGAAAGTTTCCTTACAGTACTCATACAAAAAAAATTGAAAACTTTTGTTGGGTTTGTCACTTGCTTATCAAATAAGGTGTGATACAACCATCCAAATAGCGAACTTTTTATTAGGTCAATCCAAAGTTGTCTATTACCCAGTGGCGGCTCGTGCATGGAAAAAATGGGTGTTCACAAAATATTTGGTATACACTCTATGAATTGCATTGCTCGTATTGCATGAGTAATGCTTATGATGTTCCACCCCTCCCCCTCACCTACACCCAGACGCCAATGCTCACAAGCAAAGGTTAGAAGAAGAATGATGGCAAAATGTTAAGCACTTCAACTTTAAAAAAATGTATAGGATCATATTCTACTCACTACTGTTATGAAGCAGCACTGGCCATTCTTTTGTCTGGCAAAACAAATGCGTCAGGGGCAGGAAACTGATCGGGCAAGATGCTCGAGTATAAAAGATCATTCAATAGTACCAAAACGCATTTGATGCATTGCACATATAGAGTTCTTGAGTAACTGAGATGCCTTTCAAAAATGTATTGCAATATAATGCAACGTTTTGTATTGCAGGTGAAAATATCTTTTTTTAGAAGGATTGCTAAGAATAGAAGAATAAGAAGAACTAAAAAATTTAAAATTCTTGTGTTTGATTTTCAGATAGAAAAAATGTGAATTTTGATATTATAAAATTCATTTTTGATTTCCACTCACAAACTGGTGATGCACTGATTACATCATTTTTTGTGACAGGTTGACTTGCTTGATGATTCACTGATGATGTTTTTTGTTTTTGAAAAATATAAGAAAAACCAATAGTTTATGTTTGGTTTTAGTATAAAAAATGAATTCCGGTCTTATTTATATAGTTTTTTGATTTCCACTTCCAAACATATTCACTGATGACATATTTTGTTTAAAAAAAATTAGAAAAACCAACGTCTCCCGGTAAACTCATTACATTTATCCTTCCATGAATCTTCTTTCCTTCAGACTGACCTCTCCACATCTCTAAAAATTATTCTAGTCTCGTCGAAATCATGTGGACTACTAGGAAAACTCCATAACAATTATTGATCAATAAAATGTACCAAATAATATATTATATTTTATAATAGAATAAAAAATTAGTTTTCGGTATGAAACTACGTTCCAATAACCATGAAAACAATAATTGGAAGGCATAGGGAGGAAGTATGGGTGGATGCTAGTCGAAATAGAAGGGGTTGGCAACTTCACAGGCCTGAACAAAGTTGTGACACAAAAAGGGAACCTATATAATTCAAAATTTTGTAAAAGAAGTGGTATCTTATTTATAAAATCAAACAGTAATCCATTTTCAAATTCAATTGACACATATGTTATGAGATGGGATAAGAAAGCAAGAGGAGCATCAGCAAGAAGTCACAACAGGAAATGATTAAGTGGGACAACAACATCAAATTCTAATTGTTATTCTCTTTTTCAGTTTATATTGCAAATTAATCAAGGCAAGAAACTTACCTATTAAAACCTTATATATTGGTGTAACAATCAATGTCAATTTGCTTGAAGACAGTAGAACCATCCAAGATAATGAATCTTCTTAGAAATTAGGACCGCATTCAATGAAAGTGAAGTTATAAATCCAATGTCATAGAATCACAGAACAGTAAGAATAAAACAACAGTCAGCTTCAAATAAAACAATCCAATTAAAAAAGAATGTCCAAAAATTGTATAGATTTGGGAAAAATTGGTACAATATCAACCTTTTCTGTTTCAGAAGGTTCAATTACTTTACACAAGGATACCACTGCTCACAATTTTCCAAAGTGAGTACCATGAACCAATTCTACAAAGAAATTCATGCCTCACTAATTATCATTTGTACTCATGGAATTATGTATTTTTTCGATAACAACCCAAACACTCAAAAAATTGAGTTTCAAGCAAATCAGCTAAAACAGTGTTTATTTACATATTGTGACAAGGAGCCAAAGGAAGTTTCTGGAAGGGAATAGAGAAGAAGAGAAAGGGGGTGTTTAGCGGCTCTTTCTTTCTCCTTCTACACCAGGTCATTTCCTCATCGTCCATCAGAAACAAGGGCTATTGGTTACAACTTGTCAACACACAAATAAGTACAAAGCTTCCTGCGGTCAATGACTTTGTTGTCGCCTTTCATTCATGAATTGTTCTTATGAGAAGAGTTCCTGAGAGTTCTTTGACAGGTCGAGCCTCTGCACTGCCAGTTGTGAACTCTTTTGGTATATAGACAGAGTGTTTTGTGTAATAAGGAGCTAATGTTTATTTTCCATGTGTTCTGAGTAGATTGTAATTTCAAGTCTCTCAATCATCGCTGAGTGAAGTTCTGTCCATGTATAGTGTTGCAGGTGGACTATCACTAGGGTGGAAGGTAAATCGATTATAATTCACTCTACAGAGTGTTTCAGAATTTTCTACCAATACTTCTAGGCAGTTTTTCTGCACCACTAACAAAAGTAAATATCATGATGAAATTTTTCTAAAGTCACAGTTACTCACACAGCCACCATTGTGTTTTTGTCATGAATTATTTTTTCATTTGAACACCATTGAACATATAATTTTAAAATTTTGCATACAGCTTTACAACAATTGAAACAATCTAAAAAAAATTTCCGACATCAGAAAACAAAATGGCGGCCATTTAGAATCTTTAAACAGGATTAAATCAATAATGGCTGATGGTATAAAAATTTGACTGTGGAAACTATGTTTGGATATTTTTATTCCAAATCTGAAAATACCTCATTTTTCAAGATTGGCCATTAATTAACAGAGATATGCTACTTATAAGGTGGTCGGTGGTTGAGAGCAGGTTGAAGTTTTTTGCTTCCAACCACCACACACCCTTAAAAGTACCATATCTGTCAATTGTTGGCCAATCTTGAAAAATGAGGGTTAGATTGTCGATAAAAGTATCTAAAAAAAGTTATTCCAGTCAAATTTTGATATCATTAGCCATTATTAATTTAAAATGGCTGCAATTTTGTTTTTTGATGTCAGAAAATTTTGATTTTTTTTCAAGATTGTTTTAATTTATTGTTTTAAAGCTTTATGCAAAATTTCAAAATTATACGTTCAATGGTGTTTGAGTGAAAAAATAATGTGTGAAAAAACAAAATGGCGGCTGTGTGAGTAACTGGGGACTTTGATGTGTCTAACGATATTGAATTTTGTTAGTGGTCCAGAAACACTGCCTGGAAGTATTGGTAGAGAGTTCTGAAACACCCTGAATGAGACTCCCTTGGAGGCGCGTTCGGAACCACCAAGAAGTGATTTTACAGCAGAGTCTTTTTTGTTGGCCAATCAAATCGATCACCCTTACAAAGAGCGCCTAGGAGTTTCGTAGCTTATCTCTGAATGAACAGATACCTGCTACAGTACTCAGCTATCACTTCCCAATATTGATGTTTGTTTACTGGCCATGAATTATTTCTCTATCGAATTTGATTGAGTTGAATGAATCCGTTTTCTGTCTTGTTTTCAGTTTCATTGAATACCTTTATCGATATGAACCTTCAAAGTTTCCTGATGAGATTCCCCACGTCAGTATTTCTGGACAGGGGAAAACGCTGCGTATTGGCAAGACTGAGCTTACCAAAGAGGAGGTCGGCGATGGAAAGCAAACATTGATGTGAGCTATGATGAATAATGATCATACCTTCTTCTTCTTTTTCATCTCCCTCCTCCTCCTTCTCCTACTTCTTCCTTTTTTTCTTCTTCCTCCTCCTCCTTCTTCTTCTTTTTCTTCTCCTTCTTCTTCTTCTTCTTCTTCGTCTTCCTCTTCTCATCCTTCTTCTTCTTCCTCCTCCTCCTCCTTCTTCTTCTTCTTATTCCTCATCCTCCTCATTCTCCACCTCCTCCTCCTCCTTCTTCTTCTCCTTCTTTTTCTTCTTCTTTTTCTTCCTCTTTTTCTTCTTCTTCTTCTTCTTCTTCTCTTCCTCTTCTTCTTCTCTTCCTCTTCTTCTTCTTCTTCTACTTCTTCTTCTTTTCTTCTTCTTCTTCTTCTTAATCTTCTTTTTCTTCTTCTTCCACTTCTTCTTCCTCTTCTTCTTCTCCTCCTTCTTCTTATATTATATTCTACATATTTTAACACCAGGAAGCGCTAATACTAACTGTGTTATATGGACGTCCAATGTGTTGAGTGATAATGCAGTATATTATGACAGATCATTATTCAAGCCTCTTTAACAGTGACTCATGAATGCCTGTATATAGTGTCTCAACTGGTATGTTTTGGATGCTTCTCTTTAAATTATTGGACAGTTTATTGAACAATTACTATTTAATATTCATTTGATCAGCCTTTTAACAGTTGGTGATTGATTTTTGTACAGTAATATAGCAAATTCTCTATTAGCTGAACATTATTGATTTATCTGTCTCTGATTCATTCATTTTGTTTGATATAACTGATTAGTGTGAGTTGTTGGTAATTTGTGTTAGAAAAGCTAAAGTGTTGCCAGCATTATTTCAAAGATATAACCCATAACAATATTATGGCGGCTGGAAGCAATGGTCACACTGTATATATAAAAACACTGTAGTTCAATAAAATATTAGTTTGTGTCATGATTGAATAATGACTGCTTTCAAGCTAAAAGTGAGATGAAAGAAAACCAGATGTCTTAAATATCCTAGTGATTTCAAACAATCGTTGCATAAGCTGCAACTACAGCACATATAAACTAATTCAATAATTGTAATTGTCACCAATTTTAGACAACTCAGAAACCAACATAGCCTGGGTCACTCAATTGTTGGCAATCAGTTCATAACTAGACAATATAAACTAACTTGATTTCATTAAAAGATGTTCAAATCAGCCAATCTAAGGATAATGATAACTGGGTAAAAGAGAACATGACTGATTGGGACAGACGCTGAATTCTCTTGGTTTGGAGCCTGTTTCAAAGATTAATTTGATACTTATTCATATTCCTTCAATAAGCAATGGCTTTGATAAAACATGAATAAAGTCAGATGTTATGATTACGTTATTACTATGATTGTCTATCTAAAGTTACAATCTCACTGGGCAGGAGTATTGGTCCATGTATTGATTCACTATTGGCACTTTTGTTGAACCTTGTCTGAATTCTGAAAACCATCACACTGGATACTATAAGAACTTCGTCATTGGAGATTTGTACCCCCAGTTGCACAAACATCCTACTTTAATGAGGTATTATTATGTTTACAACAACAACAACAACAACAAATTGATAATATATAATGCCTACATCTGTGTGCATGCTAACATCTATGTGCTCTCTATTTACAGTATTGATATATGCACAGTATTTCACATAAAAATGACACTGTTGTTACTACATAATATGAGTTTCTAATATTAATTGCTGATACAAGTGTTTTATAATTCAAAAAAGTTAGCAGCTGATTAGGAAACATCTCATAGTTGCTCCCTTATCAGTTTCTACTCAACCAGTTGTTGTTTGTTGCTCCGTGCTTTTCCGTGCTTACTGTTATTGATGGCCTACAAATAAGTTTGAGTCAAAAATGATGCTGCGTGTACTTCTCATCGACCTAATATGACAGACAAGTGTAAAAAATGTAGCGGTGTTATTCAAGTGGAAGAAAGTGTCAAGTGCACAGCCTGTATTGGTGCCTTCCACCGACCTGTTTGGATGGAGCTGTGTTAAACGAGTTGAATATACAAAAACATCCCTCTGCATAAACTGGAAATATGAACAGTGTTCTCAGAATAATCGACAAGAGAACGTCCATGACCAGTCATCAAACATTCTTGAAGTGATTGATGCCTTTTGTAAGGAAAACAATGAAAAACTGGATAAAATGCAAGTTTATCTGAATAAGGTTAGTAACAATAATTATAGTGATCTAAGAAACCAATTCAATGATTTTACATCCAAGTGCAATAAAAACTCCAAAGGTATCAATAAAATGTCTGCTAAAAACCTAAGAGTCTATCCACTGAAATCGAAAAATTAAAGTTAGAGGTACTGTAGCAGAACTTTAGCAACAAGCACGAAAAAGTAACATTATGATTTTGGGTATACCTGTAACAAAAGAAGAAAATATCTGCGCTTTCCTACAGAATCTTGTGCACCTACTGAACATTCATTTTGATAAGTAGGCCTATGTTGTTTTCGTGGTGCATAGACTTTCAAGCAGGAAAAAAAAAATTCCTCCATCAATTGTTGTCTGCTTTGTGTCGCGAGCTGTCAGGGCGGAGTGGCGCTATACGCACAAAGACAGATTATAAAATTCTATGTGCTGAAAATCTTCACGCTCAGTTTCCAGAGACTATCATTTACATAAATGAGCACCTGGCGCCTCAAACCGGGGCTGTATTCAACCATGCTAGTGCTCTTTATAAGGCCGGCAAACTGTTTGGGCCAACGAAGGAAGAATACTAGCAAAGAAAAGGCATTCTGGTCTGGTTTTCCGCCTCACATCAGTGGACCAGATTGACAAATGGACCTCACAGACCCATTCTGTGGGAAATCTGCCAGTGCCTGGGTCCGCCTCAAGTTTAAGTGAAGCTTAAAAAGCAGACATTTTTTCCCAGGGCTTATGGTGACAAAAATCTATTTATTTTTCTTGTATTCTCTCTTATTTTCAGTCTACTTTTCCCTCTGTCCCACAACTTTTCCACATATACAGAACGTTCAAATGAATTAACCCAATAGAATAGAGGACATGCCTCACACAATAATCCTCTTCTTTTAAAAAGAAGAAACCTATGGAATTATTATTAATAAACGTTCTTATTTTTTTATTTTTTATGTATTCTTGCTCTTATACACATTCTTATTACTGTATTATTTGTTATATATAAAAAAGAGAAAATACATGTTACGAATCCTTCAAATTTCATCTACGCCCTACTCTCATTATTTATTTTATTCTGCTCTTCATGACCTCCTCGTTTTCAAAACCTTCATTGACATAATGTAGATGATGTACTAGTATAGCCTATAACCCCTTTATCAGTTTCCACTGTATAGATCAAATGGTTCAAAATTCCCTTTAAAATTCACTTTTTGAAATAGAATAAGAAAGTATAAAAAATAACTTGTGTATCACTATGAAAGGCATGATGCTATCGTTGAGATAACCCAAATTCACAACAAATTTGTACACTTATTATGAATATTATTATACATTGATATCACTCCAGCAGCATCCAGACCATCACAAATAATACACATAGACAGGTTTTCTTGATACGCACAATTTTACAGACTAGCTGGATTGCAAAGTGTAGAGATAGCTAATAAAATGAATGTTTATTTCTCACATTATGGCATCCCAAAAGTAATTTTCTCAGATAATGGAACCGAATTCAACAATAGTGTGATAAAGAAGTTGCTTGGAATCTATGGCATGAAAATACATTCTACTAGCACCCAACAAAACCTAAAAATGGAAGTTGAAAATAAGTCAAATTTCACCAAAAAAAGAAATAGAAAACAAGGATACAATTATTGGTTTACTGAAATCTGACTGTGAAAAATTGTCTCATACAACTGATTATAACATGAATGGAGAATTTCTCCCATCTAAGCATACTACAAAACTTTTTTTTTTTTTTTTTTTTTTTTTTTTTTTTTTTTTTTTTTTTTGTAGATTACGTCTTGGAGACTCCAGTTAAGGAGTATAAGACAAGTCAGATCAACAATATTATACACTAGATACCATAATTACTTCAATTAGTTGAGGTGAGGCTTAATTTTGATGTGAAAGGAACTCTTGTACACTATAAAAAGCTTTATCAACTAAATATTTCTTCAATTGATTTTTAAATATTTCTATAGTCATATTAACTTAAAAGTCGTATTGTTGGCTTCTCGCTTCAAACTGAAAATAGATATTCAATCCTTCAAGATGAGAGTGATTCACAGTCTAGGACACTTGCTGAGGAAGTAATTCACGCCCAGGTAGTGAGTGAAAATTATTAGCACCTGCTTCAGAGACACAGCCACGAAAAGCTGGAGAATCGAGGTAGCAGTGGTACTGTGCATACGTTGTCTGAACAGGCTCTGCGAATTTTGAAGCATAGAATTTTAATTCGAACGGATAAGTAGTATTTTTGTTTATTATTATTAGTATTTATAATATCTTAATAATTTACATCATTAACTTGTCTAATATAAGTTGAAGTATTTAAATAAAAAGTCAAATTCTATTTTCGAGGTTAGGTGTACCGATATTGATAAATTTTCTTGTAATTAAATAGTCTCAAGTTGACAATTGTAATAAATTAAGTAATATTTCATTAAACATTTAACTAAAATCAATTGAAAACAATTTTTAGCTAGGAAAATGAGTCCAAACAAGGCATCTAAATCTAATTGTTCAACTAAAACTCAAGTAGCTACGCGATCTCAGCAATTATTAACGAAAAAATCTCCAACAGCTCTTAAAGCTACTGTAGATGTAGAAGAAACGGTTGCTAAACTATTGAGTGATCACACCAAATTGAAAACAAAATTAGAAACATCACTAAAAAATTCTGAGGAAGAACGAATAGGGTTAGTGGATCACATAAAATCTCTGGAAGTTATTGTAAAATTGCAGCAGGAAGACCATAAAACTGAAATACTAAATCTCACGAGTCAATGTAGGTCTATGTCAGAGGAAATCGAAATATTAAAATCAAAAATAAACTTGGCTAATGTAAGATCTGAACCTCTGATCAATACAAAAAAAGTAGAACCTAAATCAAATGGGGAAAAAATAAATAGAAATGGTCAAACAAAAACGTATAGTCAGGTTTTGCAAACAGCAACCAAAACTAAAGTAAGGGCAAATAACGATAGGAAAGGTAGAGTACTGCTCTTGACATCCAGTCATGGACGAGACTGTAGTGACCTACTAAATAAAAGATTAAAAAATAAGTATGAAGTTCAGAGCTTTTTCAAACCAAGTGCCCCTATAAACGCTATCGTAGAGTCAGCACAGGAACAAACTAAAGATTTTGGAAAAAACGATTTTCTAATAGTACTGGGTGGCTCAAACAATATAAATGAACCTAATCTAAAACATCTTCCTGAAATAAATGAAAAAATTAAAGAGATTGTGCCACTCAGCCAAAAAACTAATGTAATAATAAGTACAATTCCGTATAGGTTTGATAGGCCAGAGCTAAATGAAGCCATTAAGTCAACAAATAAATCAATTCATAATACAATCAACAGCCTAAAAAATAAGAATTCTAAGCAGTTGGGGATTTGTTTTCTAAATGAAAGACTGAAAAAACAAAACTTCACTAATCATGGTCTACATCTAAATCAATCTGGCAAAGTAATATTTTGTAATAGGCTGGCAGAGCTGATTGAAAGTCGTTTGCAATCTACTGTCAATAATTCTCCTAAACAATCATCTAACGAACCTTTTTTAGTAAAGTGGCTCAAAACCGGGAAGGGAAACTAGTTTCAGATGATAAATTCATATCTTCAATTGTATTAAAAGACGTTATTCGATCAAAAAATCAGGATAGCATTAGTGGAAGGAACTCTTGTAGCAATCTGATAGGCTCTCAAGATTCTAAGAGATTAAGTAAATCTACTTCAATATGCAAAAGCAACGATAAAGTAATAAGGGATGATAGGGAAGTACCGGTACTCACTGTGTTCCATCAGAATATTCAATACATTCGTAACAAAATAGATAGAATCGAAGTATTTTTTAAAGAAGAGGCTCCTGATATAGCTATTTTCACAGAGCATGGTTTAAAAGAAGATGAATTGTCACAACTTAATATTCCAAACTATTCATTGAAAACGTCGTATTGCAGGACATCTCATCGAAGTGGGGGAGTAGCTATCTTCACTAAAAATGCTAAGAATATGCAAACATTTAATTTAGAATATGTAGAGAAATTTGCTGTGGAAATGGATTTAGAAGTTACTGGTTTGAGAGTAAAAATCGACAATAATTTCGAAGTAGCGGTGTTAGGTATTTACAGGTCACCAAATGGGGAATGGAACAATTTTTGTGAACTATTCAATAGGCTTTTAGAGATTACTACTACTCGTTTTACAAACGTTATTGTAGCGGGAGATTTCAATACAGACTTTGCAACACAGAATAAAATGACAGAAGATTTAAAGGATATTATATGCATGAATAACTTGGAAATAAAAGTTCATGAATATACCAGAGTCACAAGAACATCACAAACAATAATTGATAACATCCTTACTAATATAGATTACTCTAAAACAAGATTAGGCGGCTCGGAACTATCTGATCATGACTATCAAATCTTAGAGGTGGGGTTGCAAGGTCATAAATCAATTAAAAAGAGTAGAGTAATGAAAGAAGTTCAACAATGTGAACAGGGGAATATCGATTGTTTGAAGCAGAATCTGCTACAAGAAAACTGGAGTAGGGTTTACAATAGCAATAGTTTAAATGACAAATATGATAGTTTCATTAATATTTTAAGGTTTCATATTACTATGAGTTGTCCAGTTAAAAAAGTCCCTGTAAAGAACAAATTAGACAAGATTGAAGAGTGGATAACTGATGATATCCTTGCAGAAAGAAATAGGGTTAAAGATGCATATGATGAATTCAAACTATCTAGAAATATGTTAAGTGAAGATAATTACAAAGCTCTAAAGAAAAACTATATGAAAAAAGTGAAAAGAGCGAAATGTAAGAAAACAGCTGAAATTTTGAATAATAGTGTGTACTTTAACACAGCAGTGTGGGATGTAATAAACAAAAATAGGCAAGTAGCTCATGTAGATGCTTATACTAGTGTCCCCAGAATAATTAACGAAAATAAAAAATATATTGATGATAGTGTAGACATTTGTAATTTCTTTAACAGATATTATCAACTGGTTGCTAAGGATCTTCAAAAATCTCTTAATACAGGTATTAGTGATGCAAACATGAGGAATACTGAGGGGATTCAGAACGAATTAAAATTCCACCCAGTATGCCAAGACGAGTTGTCAAATATCATTGATAGTTTAAATAATAAAAAAACTGTAGGAATGGATGGGGTATCCAGTAAAATTCTGAAAGAATGTAAAGATCAATTGTTAGACCCTTTGATTCATCTGATCAATCATTCATTAGAACAAGGTGTTTTTCCAGATAATTTAAAAGAGGGGAAGATCTTGCCAATCTTCAAAAGTGGCGATAGAGAAAAGGTAGAAAACTATAGGCCCATTAGTATTTTAAATGTAATAAGTAAAATTTTTGAAAGAGTAGTTCTAAATAGGTTACTTCTGCACCTTCAAGAAGCTAACTTTATCTGTGATGAACAGCATGGCTTCCAGAAAGGGAGATCAACAAAAACAGCCATAGTTTCTCTAGTTGAAAAACTAATAGATATAATAGATTCAGGTGATAAAGCTACTGCAATCTTCTTAGATCTGTCAAAGGCATTTGATTGTGTTAATCATAGAACTTTATTGGAAATACTGCAAAATGTAGGTGTAAATGGGGTTGAACTGAAATGGTTTGAATCATATCTTATTGGGAGAAAACAATGTGTAGAACTAACTACAGTAGTTGGTAATAGTATAGTAAAGAATAAATCTAATAAATTAGAGGTGCAAGCTGGAGTGCCTCAGGGGTCAATACTAGGTCCATTGCTTTTTTTGTTATATGTCAACCATTTACCTAAAGAATTAATCAGTGGTAGAGCCCTCTTATTTGCTGATGATACATCACTCATTTTCAGCAATTCCATTCTAGATAATTTAGAAATAAGTGCCCATATAGGTGTGCAGTCCATTGTCCAATTTTTAAACCAGTTGAAATTAACTATAAATAGTAAAAAATGCCAATACCTTCAATTCAAAAACAAACATAATTTAAATGAAGATAGGGCTATAAACGTGTTTGTAAACGATAATCAATTAGACCAGGAAGAAAAAATTGCATTTCTAGGAGTTACGTTGGATAGACGATTGACCTGGACTCCATACATTGAGAAAATATGTAGTAAAATTTCATCTGGGGTATTTGTCCTGCGACAGCTCGCTAGATTGAATGACAAAAAGTTACTTTTTACAGCTTACCATGGGCTCTTACTGTCACATATTAGGTATGCTATCTTAGTATGGGGTAATTCATCAAAACAAAATCTTGATAGGGTGTTTAAGATCCAAAAGAAAGCGGTTAGGTGTATAGAAAGAGTAAATAGATTAGATTCATGTAGGCCGTTGTTCAAGAGACTTGGTCTCCTAACTGTACCCTGCTTATATGTGTATGAAGCTACTTTATATGTAAAAACGAATGATATTAACCAAAATCTTGATGTACATGATTATAATACAAGAAGCCGAGGAGATTATCACTTGGTGAGTCACAATAGTAGCCTATTCAAACAAAAACCTAGTTATATTGGTAGGAAATTCTACAACAAGCTGCCGCAGTTTTTGAAGAGTCTTGAAAATATAGAAATATTTAAAAATCAATTGAAGAAATATTTAGTTGATAAAGCTTTTTATAGTGTACAAGAGTTCCTTTCACATCAAAATTAAGCCTCACCTCAACTAATTGAAGTAATTATGGTATCTAGTGTATAATATTGTTGATCTGACTTGTCTTATACTCCTTAACTGGAGTCTCCAAGACGTAATCTACAAAAAAAAAAAAAAAAAAAAAAGTTAGGACCTATGCGTTTCTATGCGGATAGCCAAGGCAGGGATGTTTACAAAAATTTCAATGACGATAGGCACAAGTTTTTCAGTATGATTAAACCTGGTGCTAAGTTTAAGGATGTTGTAGAGGAGACTGGTCAACTGAATGCTCGCGATATTAATGTTTTCTTGGCGGGTACGAATGATGTCGCATGCAATGAAAGGAAGGAACTTCATTCTTCTCTCAGGGACAAACTACGAGATCTGCAAAATCAAAGAGCCGGAAATGTGATTGTTTTTTCTGTGCCACACAGACATGATCTCCCCAACTGGTCTGCTATTAATAAAGAAATTGGGGAGGCCAATCAACAGAACGCTTAGTTATGTCAGCGTTTTAATAACGTCTTGTTTGTTAATATTGACAACCTAGGGAGGAGATTCCACACATCGAATGGCCTCCATCTGAACACTTTAGGAAAAAAGTATGTTGGTAGTAAAATATTGGAATTGGCGAATAATCTAGCTTATGAACAGGAGAAGCGAGCTGAATCAATCACATTAAAGTACCACACTGATCATTTTTTAGAGGTAGGACAAACATTCTGAATCCGTCTAACTCAGAGACATTAGGTGAGTGTGGACTCGGTTCGGATTGTGTTGAGAATATTGTCTCTTCAACTGTTATAAATATCCAGGATAAATTGTGTGTGAAATCTCCCAATCGAATAAGTAACTATAGAATAAATAATAAACCTAAAACTAGCTCGATATCATTAACATTTAAGATAGGCTATTTGAATATTCAGGGTATGCGTGGAAAACATGTTGTCCTAAATGAGTTTGCCAGGGATAATAAGTTTGATTCTCTGTGCTTGAGTGAGCACTGGAGCAGAAAAGATGAAATTTCTTTTCATATACTGGAAGACTTCCACTTGTAAGTAGTTTCAGCAGAGAACATCACATTCACGGTGGTGTGGCAATTTATATTAAGAAAGAATTAGTTGAGAGTAGTAGTAGGTTAGATCTAAGCTTTTTTTAACATTGAGCTGCATTTTGGGGCCACAGGAGTATTTTTAGAAGGGTTGAAAATTATTGTTGTGACTCTTTATAGGTCACCCAATGGTGATCCAAAAATATTTTTAAAGAAAGTTGAGGACTTGTTACACTTTTTTCTTAATCCTCACTGGAAGAAGTATAATATAGTGGTAGGTGGAGACATGAACGCCGCTTTTGATGTAACCAAAGACACTCATTACATTAAGGAATGTGAAAATCTATTACGACAGTTCAATTATCATTTCACAAATTGTAAGCCGACAAGAGATTCCGCCTGTCTTGATAATATATTCACAAATATTGATAGAAGCGTAATACGTTCTGATGTAGCATCATTTGCCTTTTCAGACCATGATTCAGTGTGGTTGGAAATAAATAAGATTTGTCCAAATATACAGAACTGAGAACAAAAAGCGCCTAAACTGATCACCACAAGACCAATGAAACAGGACAAACTGTTCAATTTCAAAAATGCACTTAATAACTATGATTGGGAAAAGTTTCTGAATGAAAATAGTGATTGCTCAGCAGATATAGTCTTTGAAAGGTTTTTTCATATTCTCTTAAATAAATTTGAAGCTAATATTCCCCAGCACAAATGTAAAGTTAATCCGAAGGTACGTGATGTTAAGAAGCATGATAATAACGGAAACGCCTGGTATACTCCTCAACCAGCCAATCTGAAGAGTGCATTAAATTTTCATTTGGAGATCTACAGACTAAACAGAACAGACGAGTTGAAATCTAATTACTTGAGAGCCAGAAAAAACTATAAGTATGCTGTGAACAAGGCTAACAAAGAGCACAACCTCCATTGTGATTCATCCAATAATAAATGTAAAGAAGCTTGGACTATAATCAACTCAGTGGCCAAAGGTAAACAAAAGGAGTCTGTAAAAATAACACACCAAACTATTTCAATAACTTTTGTGTACAATCAGTAAATGAGGTCTGTGAAAGTATAATTAGGCCTCATGGAACTGTGGAAGAACTGTTGACCATGCACGGTGTTAATCGTCCACTTGGGGATGATTTTTATTTTACTAAGGTCACACAGGAAATGGTATTGGATGTAGTTAAAAATTTGAAACCGTCTGACAGTGTGGACATGATTTTTCTAGCAATATGCTGAAAAATATAATTAGCTGTTTAGTGGTCCCTCTCACTTATTGTATAAATAAATGCTTGACTGATGGTTTATTCCCGGAGTTACTCAAATTATCTAGAGTAGTTCCCATTTATAAGAAAGGAGAGAGAGATTGCCCCGCTCGCTATCGTCCAATATCTCTGACACCAATTCTATCTAAAGTCTTAGAGTCTGTTATACATTACCAGGTGTGTGATTACTTGAAGAAACATAAAATTCTTTCTGATGATCAATTTGGATTTCGAAAGGGCAAATCAACCGTTCACGCTATTGATTCAATGATTAAACAGGTGCTTAGGGCTTATGAGGAGAAACATTTTGCGTAGGCCACCTTTTGTGATCTAAGCAAAGCGTTTAATTGTGTTGAGCATGATTCACTCCTGAGCAAGCTGATCCCATTATTTCAAGTAGTACACTCATTACCACAGACAGTAACATCTACACTTTGCTTTTGTATGCTGTTACCATCTTGAGCATTATCGAGTATCGAGGTAGCAGTGGTACTGTGCATACGTTGTCAGAACAGGCTCTGCGAATTTTGAAGCATAGAATATTAATTCGAACGGATAAGTAGTATTTTTGTTTATTATTATTAGTATTTATAATATCTTAATAATTTACATCATTAACTTGTCTAATATAAGTTGAAGTATTTAAATAAAAAGTCAAATTCTATTTTCGAGGTTAGGTGTACCGATATTGATAAATTTTCTTGTAATTAAATAGTCTCAAGTTGACAATTGTAATAAATTAAGTAATATTTCATTAAACATTTAACTAAAATCAATTGAAAACAATTTTTAGCTAGGAAAATGAGTCCAAACAAGGCATCTAAATCTAATTGTTTAACTAAAACTCAGGTAACTACGCGATCTCAGCAATTATTAACAAAAAATTATTAACAACAGCTCTTGAAGCTACTGTAGATGTAGAAGAAAAGGTTGCTTAACTATTGAGTGATCACACCAAATTGAATACAAAATTAGAAACATCACTAAAAATTCTGAGGAAGAACGATAGGGTTAGTGGATCACATGAAATCTCTGGAAGTTATTGAAAAATTGCAGCAGGAAGACCATAAAACTGGAATACTAAATCTCACGAGTCAATGTAGGTCTATGTCAGAGGAAATCGAAATATTAAAATCAAAAATAAACTTGGCTAATGTAAGATCTGAACCTCTGATCAATACAAAAAAAGTAGAACCTAAATCAAATGGGGAAAAAATTAATAGAAATGGTCAAACAAAAACGTATAGTCAGGTTTTGAAAACAGCAACCAAAACTAAAGTAAGGGCAGATAACGATAGGAAAGGTAGAGTACTGCTCTTGACATCCAGTCATGGACGAGACTGTAGTGACCTACTAAATAAAAGATTAAAAAATAAGTATGAAGTTCAGAGCTTTTTCAAACCAAGTGCCCCTATAAACGCAATCGTAGAGTCAGCACAGGAACAAACTAAAGATTTTGGAAAAAACGATTTTCTAATAGTACTGGGTGGCTCAAACAATATAAATGAACCTAATCTAAAACATCTTCCTGAAATAAATGAAAAAATTGAAGAGATTATGCCACTCAGCCAAAAAACTAATATAATAATAAGTACAATTCCGTATAGGTTTGATAGGCCAGAGCTGAATGAAGCCATTAAGTCAACAAATAAATCAATTCATAATACAATCAACAGCCTAAAAAATAAGAATTCTAAGCAGTTGGGGATTTGTTTTCTAAATGAAAGGCTGAAAAAACAAAACTTCACTAATCATGGTCTACATCTAAATCAATCTGGCAAAGTAATATTTTATAATAGGCTGGCAGAGTTGATTGAAAGTCGTTTGCAATCTACTGTCAATAATTCTCCTAAACAATCATCTAACGAACCTTTTTTAGTAAAGTGGCTCAAAACCGGGAAGGGAAACTAGTTTCAGATGATAAATTCATATCTTCAATTGTATTAAAAGACGTTAATCGATCAAAAAATCAGGATAGCATTAGTGGAAGGAGCTCTTGTAGCAATCTGATAGGCTCTCAAGATTCTAAGAGATTAAGTAAATCTACTTCAATATGCAAAAGCAACGATAAAGTAACAAAGAATGATAGGGAAGTACCGGTACTCACTGTGTTCCATCAGAATATTCAATACATTCGTAACAAAATAGATAGAATCGAAGTATTTTTTAAAGAAGAGGCTCCTGATATAGCTATTTTTACAGAGCATGGGTTGAAATAAGATGAATTGTCACAACTTAATATTCTAAACTATTCATTGAAAACGTTGTATTGCAGGACATCTCATCGAAGTGGGGGAGTAGCTATCTTCACTAAAAATGCTAAGAATATGCAAACATTTAATTTAGAATATGTAGAGAAATTTGCTGTGGAAATGGATTTAGAAGTTACTGGTTTGAGAGTAAAAATCGACAATAATTTCGAAGTAGCGGTGTTAGGTATTTACAGGTCACCAAATGGGGAATGGAACAATTTTTGTGAACTATTCAATAGGCTTTTAGAGATTACTAACGTTATTTTACAAACGTTATTGCTTTTGCTTTTTACAAACGTTATTGTAGCGGGAGATTTCAATACAGACTTTGCAACACAGAATAAAATGACAGAAGATTTGAAGGATATTATATGCATGAATAACTTGGAAATAAAAGTTCATGAATATACCAGAGTCACAAACAATAATTGATAACATCCTTACTAATATAGATTACTCTAAAACAAGATTAGGCGGCTCGGAACTATCTGATCATGACTATCAAATCTTAGAGGTGGGGTTGCAAGGTCATAAATCAATTAAAAAGAGTAGAGTAATGAAAGAAGTTCAACAATGTGAACAGGGGAATATCGATTGTTTGAAGCAGAATCTGCTACAAGAAAACTGGAGTAGGGTTTACAATAGCAATAGTTTAAATGACAAATATGATAGTTTCATTAATATTTTAAGGTTTCATATTACTATGAGTTGTCCAGTTAAAAAAGTCCCTGTAAAGAACAAATTAGACAAGATTGAAGAGTGGATAACTGATGATATCCTTGCAGAAAGAAATAGGGTTAAAGATGCATATGATGAATTCAAACTATCTAGAAATATGTTAAGTGAAGATAATTACAAAGCTCTAAAGAAAAATTATACAAGAGAAGTGAAAAGAGCGAAATGTAAGAAAACAGCTGAAATTTTGAATAATAGTGTGTACTTTAACACAGCAGTGTGGGATGTAATAAACAAAAATAGGCAAGTAGCTCATGTAGATGCTTATACTAGTGTCCCCAGAATAATTAACGAAAATAATTTGACATTTGTAATTTCTTTAACAGATATTATCAACTGGTTGCTAAGGATCTTCAAAAATCTCTTAATACAGGTATTAGTGATGCAAACATGAGGAATACTGAGGGGATTCAGAACGAATTAAAATTCCACCCAGTATGCCAAGATGAGTTGTCAAATATCATTGATAGTATAAATAATAAAAAAACTGTAGGAATGGATGGGGTATCCAGTAAAATTCTGAAAGAATGTAAAGATCAATTGTTAGACCCTTTGATTCATCTGATCAATCATTCATTAGAACAAGGTGTTTTTCCAGATAACTTAAAAAAGGGGAAGATCTTGCCAATTTTCAAAAGTGGTGATAGAGAAAAGGTAGAAAACTATAGACCCATTAGTATTTTAAATGTAATAAGTAAAATTTTTGAAAGAATAGTTCTAAATAGGTTACTTCTGCACCTTCAAGAAGCTAACTTTATCTGTGATGAACAGCATGGCTTCCAGAAAGGGAGATCAACAAAGACAGCCATAGTTTCTGTAGTTGAAAAACTAATAGATATAATAGATTCAGGTGATAAAGCTACTGCAATCTTCTTAGATCTGTCATAGGCATTTGGTTGTGTTAATCATAGAACTTTATTGGAAATACTGCAAAATGTAGGTGTAAATGGGGTTGAACTGAAATGGTTTAAATCATATCTTATTGGGAGAAAACAATGTGTAGAACTAACTATAGTAGTTGGTAATAGTATAGTATAGAATAAATCTAATTAATTAGAGGTGCAAGCTGGAATGCCTCAATACTAGGTCCATTGCTTTTTTTGTTGTATGTCAACCGTTTACCTAAAGAATTAATTAATGGTAGAGCCCTCTTATTTGCTGATGATACATCACTCATTTTCAGCAATTCCATTCTAGATAATTTAGAAATAAGTGCCCATATAGGTGTGCAGTCCATTGTCCAATTTTTAAATCAGTTGAAATTAACTATAAATAGGAAAAAATGTCAATACCTTCAATTCAAAAACAAACATAATTTAAATGAAGATAGGGCTATAAACGTGTTTGTAAACGATAATCAATTAGACCAGGAAGAAAAAATTGCATTTCTAGGAGTTATGTTGGATAGACGATTGACCTGGACTCCATACATTGAGAAAATATGTAGTAAAATTTCATCTGGGGTATTTGCCCTGTGACAGCTCGCTTGATTGAATGACAAAAAGTTACTTTTTACAGCTTACCATGGGCTCTTACTGTCACATATTAGGTATGCTATCTTAGTATGGGGTAATTCATCAAAACAAAATCTTGATAGGGTATTTAAGATCCAAAAGAAAGTGGTTAGGTGTATAGAAAGAGTAAATAGATTAGATTCATGTAGGCCGTTGTTCAAGAGACTTGGTCTCCTAACTGTACCCTGCTTATATGTGTATGAAGCTACTTTATATGTAAAAACGAATGATATTAACCAAAATCTTGATGTACATGATTATAATACAAGAAGCCGAGGAGATTATCACTTGGTGAGTCACAATAGTAGCTTATTCAAACAAAAACCTAGTTATTTTGGAAGGAAATTCTACAACAAGCTACCGCAGTTTTTGAAGAGTCTTGAAAATATAGAAATATTTAAAAAACAATTGAAGAAATATTTAGTTGATAAAGCTTTTTATAGTGTGCAAGAGTTCCTTTCACATCAAAATTAAGCCTCACCTCAACTAATTGAAGTAATTATGGTATCTAGTGTATAATATTGTTGATCTGACTTGTCTTATACTCCTTAACTGGAGTCTCCAAGACGTAATCTACAAAAAAAAAAAAAAAAAATTATCTTCTACTTCTTCTTCCTGATACTCCAGAACATCCATCAGCTTGCAGTTGTCAACAAACAACGACCCCCAGATATTTCATTTGGGGAAGGAGAAGTTAAATGTTACAAAAATATGAATTCAATTATTCATATGTATTATCTTGCTGTGCAGAACTGACCTTTTTAGAGTCGTGGCGGACGTGTTTCGAACTATGTCGCTCAACTTCGGCGCTTGGTTGCAGACTGTAAGGACCTTACATACTAGAAAAATACTCAGTTTGCAACCAAGCGCTGAAGAAGAACAACATAGTTCGAAATGCGTCCTTCACGACTGAAAAAAGGTCAGTTCTGCACAGCAAGATAATACATATGAATAGTTTTCTGCAGACCACCATGGATGGATATCCACAACAATAACGAATTCAATATTATTTTTATTGCAAACCTTGCATATTTCTTGGAATTGTACAATTCTCATACCTCAGCTCATGCCGGAGCATTTGTAGTGAGTCTGAGACTCAGTAGTGGAGAATGAACATCTCCTAGAGTGTATTAATTATATTATTTTTGTACTTTTTACTTGCTCTCTATATTTTGTAACTTATTGTATTAAAAATAAAAACTGTTTTTAAAAACACAAAAGTGTTTTCCCAAAATTAAGCTTACATAAATTATAATATAATCTCTATTATAAAAATGAATGTCTGTCTGTATGTATGTATGTATGTGTGTTCCCTATAGACTCCAAAACTACTTGACAGATCGGCATGAAACTTTGGGAATATGTTGTGTGAATATTGGGGATGGTTTCTGACCATAAATTTCAATAGGGGAGGTAATAATTATTATTAATTAAACCATTTTATAGACCTAGTCTACTGAACTTGCCAGCCAAACAGCTTAAAGGAACAGCTGATATAAGTCAACAGTTTTTAATCATATGGCAGGCCCCTTAGTGGCGTTATTGACGCTGTCTTTTAACAGCAAAATACTTTGCACTTTGCATGTAGGCTACCGTGCAGTCGGAGCCTTGCAATATGTATGAAACATACGACTGGGTATGATGAAATGTAATTATGCCAGGTTGATGACATCTGTTGAACAATGCAGCTAGAAATTTGAAATGCAGCCTCAGCGGGAGGTGGCGAATAATAAAATAAAAAACCTAGCCTTTTAGTCATAGGAGGTTTAAATTTGAAATGTTTATTCATTCAGAGGTGGTGATTAAGAGAACAACGAAGCCTCTATGATCATCTGGAAGAGCCCTAGGACTAACTTCTTCCCTAATTTTAAATGTAACCACAGCGGGAGGTGGCGAATAATAAAATCAAGGAGAATTTTTATGAGAATGCAGCAACGCGCGTTGGGCCAGCTAGTATTATATAATAGTCAACTTATTACATTACACAATACCTATGACTCAATACCTGTCTAAAATGTTATTCAGCTGATTTTCCTATCTTGTACTGTGAAGAGGCACTTTCCATATGTGAAAATATAATGGAAATATTCATATGTATTATCTTGCTGTGCAGAACTGACCTTTTTGAGTCGCGGCGGACGCGTTTCGAACTATTTTGTTCTTCTTCGGCGCTTGGTTGCAGACCAAGAGTATAAGCAATGATAATTTGTTGCTGTTGTAAACATAATGACAGAGATAATGATACATCATTATTACAGGATGTTTGTGCAACTGGGAAGTTCAGTTTATTTTGGAGGTTATTGTTAGCAAAGGTTAAATTTGTTCATTTGAACAAAGATATAGGTGCTATGTTAATAATATATGTCATTGTTATTATTATTATCAGATCCCAGTTCTGACCGAAAGATTTTACCTGCAAACATTTAATTTAGAATGTGTAGAGAAATTTGCTGTGGAAATGGATTTAGAAGTTACTGGTTTGAGAGTAAAAATCGACAATAATTTCGAAGTAGCGGTGTTAGGTATTTACAGGTCACCAAATGGGGAATGGAACAATTTTTGTGAACTATTCAATAGGCTTTTAGAGATTACCACTACTCGTTTTACAAACGTTATTGTAGCGGGAGATTTCAATACAGACTTTGCAACACAGAATAAAATGACAGAAGATTTAAAGGATATTATATGCATGAATAACTTGGAAATAAAAGTTCATGAATATACCAGAGTCACAAGAACATCACAAACAATAATTGATAACATCCTAACTAATATAGATTACTCTAAAACAAGATTAGGCGGCTCAGAACTATCTGATCATGACTATCAAATCTTAGAGGTGGGGTTGCAAGGTCATAAATCAATTAAAAAGAGTAGAGTAATGAAAGGAATTCAACAATGTGAACAGGGGAATATCGATTGTTTGAAGCAGAATCTGCTACAAGAAAACTGGAGTAGGGTTTACAATAGCAATAGTTTAAATGACAAATATGATAGTTTCATTAATATTTTAAGGTTACATATTACTATGAGTTGTCCAGTTAAGAAAGTCCCTGTAAAGAAACAATTAGACAAGATTGAAGAGTGGATAACTGATGATATCCTTGCAGAAAGAAATAGGGTTAAAGATGCATATAATGAATTCAAACTATCTAGAAATATGTTAAGTGAAAATAATTACAAAGCTCTAAAGAAAAATTATACAAGAGAAGTGAAAAGAGCGGAATGTAAGAAAGCAGCTGAAATTTTGAATAATAGTGTGTACTTTAACACAGCAGTGTGGGATGTAATAAACAAAAATAGGCAAGTAGCTCATGTAGATGCTTATACTAGTGTCCTCAGAATAATTAACAAAAATAACAAATATATTGATGATAGTGTGGACATTTGTAATTACTTTAACAGATATTATCAACTGGTTGCTAAGGATCTTCAAGAATCTCTTAATACAGGTATTAGTGATGCAAACATGAGGAATACTGAGGGGATTCAGGACGAATTAAAATTCCACCCAGTATGCCAAGACGAGTTGTCAAATATCATTGATAGTTTAAATAATAAAAAAACTGTAGGAATGGATGGGGTATCCAGTAAAATTCTGAAAGAATGTAAAGATCAATTGTTAGACCCTTCGATTCATCTGATCAATCATTCATTAGAACAAGGTGTTTTTCCAGATAACTTAAAAGAGGGGAAGATCTTGCCAATCTTCAAAAATGGTGGTAGAGAAGAGGTAGAAAACTATACGCCCATTAGTATTTTAAATGTAATAAGTAAAATTTTTGAAAGAGTAGTTCTGAATAGGTTACATCTGCACCATCAAGAAGCTAACTTTATCTGTGATGAACAGCATGGCTTCCAGAAAGGGAGATCAACAAAAACAGCCATAGTTTCTCTAGTTGAAAAACTAATAGATATAATAGATTCAGGTGATAAAGCTACTGCAATCTTCTTAGATCTGTCAAAAGCATTTGATTGTGTTAATCATAGAACTTTATTGGAAATACTGCAAAATGTAGGTGTAAATGGGGTTGAACTGAAATGGTTTAAATCATATCTTATTGGGAGAAAACAATGTGTAGAACTAACTACAGTAGTTGGTAATAGTATAGTATAGAATAAATCTAATTAATTAGAGGTGCAAGCTGGAATGCCTCAATACTAGGTCCATTGCTTTTTTTGTTATATGTCAACCGTTTACCTAAAGAATTAATTAATGGTAGAGCCCTCTTATTTGCTGATGATACATCACTCATTTTCAGCAATTCCATTCTAGATAATTTAGAAATAAGTGCCCATATAGGTGTGCAGTCCATTGTCCAATTTTTAAATCAGTTGAAATTAACTATAAATAGCAAAAAATGTCAATACCTTCAATTCAAAAACAAACATAATTTAAATGAAGATAGGGCTATAAACGTGTTTGTAAACGATAATCAATTAGACGAGGAAGAAAAAATTGCATTTCTAGGAGTTATGTTGGATAGACGATTGACCTGGACTCCATACATTGAGAAAATATGTAATAAAATTTCATCTGGGGTATTTGTCCTGCAACAGCTCGCTAGATTGAATGACAAAAAGTTACTTTTTACAGCTTACCATGGGCTCTTACTGTCACATATTAGGTATGCTATCTTAGTATGGGGTAATTCATCAAAACAAAATCTTGATAGGGTGTTTAAGATCCAAAAGAAAGCGGTTAGGTGTATAGAAAGAGTAAATAGATTAGATTCATGTAGGCCGTTGTTCAAGAGACTTGGTCTCCTAACTGTACCCTGCTTATATGTGTATGAAGCTACTTTATATGTAAAAACGAATGATATTAACCAAAATCTTGATGTACATGATTATAATACAAGAAGCCGAGGAGATTATCACTTGGTGAGTCACAATAGTAGCTTATTCAAACAAAAACCTAGTTATATTGGTAGGAAATTCTACAACAACAAGCTACCGCAGTTTTTGAAGAGTCTTGAAAATATAGAAATATTCAAAAAACAATTGAAGAAATATTTAGTTGATAAAGCTTTTTATAGTGTACAAGAGTTCCTTTCACATCAAAATTAAGCCTCACCTCAACTAATTGAAGTAATTATGGTATCTAGTGTATAATATTGTTGTTCTGACTTGTCTTATACTCCTTAACTGGAGTCTTGGAGTCTCCAAGACGTAATCTACAAAAAAAAAAAACTTCAGACCACTCCCGTGTTTTGGAGAGGACACGTTAAACTGTCGGTCCCGGCTGCCTAAAAACAGTAGTTAAGTCATGTCAGAGGCCCTGAACTTAATTCAGGTGCGACCTGATAACTCTGACATCAGTCCTCAGCCAGCCAGGTCACACAATATTATTATTATTATTATTATTATTATTATTATCATAATCATATCTATGGAAGCTGTTATGCTGCCTCAAGTAAACAACAATTATTAGTTGCAAACTTGAAGCCAATGCATAAGCATTACTGTGCATCAAGTTTTCATGCCTACTGCACAGATGTAACAAGTACTCATATTTTGTGAAAGAAAAAGTATAAACATTTGTTTCAGGAAACTGTTGAAGTTGTATGCGCATATAAGGCAAGGATACAAGTCACCCAATTTTGTGCTCAGTGAGAACAAAGTTTGATTACTAAGTAACTACTACGGTACTTTATAACATAGTTGTAGATAAATGTTTCCCTCTGACAAATAATTCATGCAAAAATGTATTCTGTTGTTTGTTGAAAGATGTCAATTGGGAGCGGATGTGAACCTTTATTCACCAATACTTCTACCCAACATTGAGCAAGCTGTCCCAGAGTCTAAGCTCTTTGCAAGACTGAAGAAAAAGGATTTTATCAAACAGTTTGTGGTCATCAAAAGAGAGGTATACTTCTGCACGTCTCAGCGACCTGTAAGCACATAATGGAGATCGAGCATAGCCTACTTATTAATAGATAACTAACAGTGATACAAATTTTCAACAATCGTTTATTCTTGACAATCTTGACTCAACCTGTTATGAAACTTTTTCCAGTATGGAAATAAGTCCTTGACCATATTTCTCACCAAATTTCAGCCTACTGAGCTATGTAGTTCTTTAAGAACTAGGAACGCAAAGTTTCTGGTGTATTTTGAAGTTTTGAGAAGAATTTTTAAATATTACCAAGTTAGAAAAAAAGTCCTGGATTGTACTTATGCACCAAGTCTAAATTTTCACAGCTCTGTACCTCTCAAGGAACTTTGAAAGAAATGTTTAAATTAAAAAATTTCTCAGTTCAGAAACTTTTGAAATTTCTTCAAAGCATGTGTTTGAATCCCTAAACTGTATGTGTTGGTAGGCAATATTCTCAGGTTGGGCTCTAATTCCTCTATTTGAAAGCTGAAATGGAAATAAAATTTAAAGTTTCATCAGCTGTGTCCGGATAATAAGCTCTAACATACAAACTCAAGCAAGTCTTGGCTGTATTGAAATTTCGCCTCCTGAAAATAACCCATAACGAATAAACGTCCACTACCTCTCAAACAAATGATCATTATAAATTACCACTAATCGAAGAGATATAGGGCGCTTTCGAGTTGAGTACAATCAAATATCTGAAAGCAATAATACTATCACTAGGTGTTCTGTTGTGTGACTGGTGTAAGGAGGATTTCTCTGGTAGACTGTAGACGATCTCACTGAAGCAACTGAACCTTTCATGTCAGTCAAGGTATCCTTGAAACCACAAATGGACTTTCTCATGAAGTACCTACCACAGGCAAATGGGCCCTAAGCTATGTGTGGGAGAACGTGTTCTGAGTCTAATACCAAGCAAGAAACTCCAAGAGAAAAATACACAAAAGTCAATCAACAACAGTATAATTTATTAATGCCAATCAAATAAATCATGTGACTTAGTAATTGTATGACAAAGATAAAATAATCTCCACTTGAGATATATAATTTCCAAAACGTTCTTCAAGTTCTTGAAAGAAATTTGAGTTTTTAATTTGATGAGGAATAATCTTCCTGTGTGAGAAATTATAGACGTCAGGGTCACTATTATATGTTGAACGTCTTTACCAGATATTACATGAATTCAACTTGGTATGTTACACTGATATATGCGGCGAGATTTGAAATATTGGCCATGAAATTCGCACTCAAAAAGCTTTTATAACTATACCTGTTAGTTCGACTTTTTTTAGACAATATAAAAAACGTACGGTCAAAAATATTCAACATAAGAGGACATTCAACATTGATTAGAAACTTTAAACACTTGTGCTACATTTTATAAAATTAAAGCAAGTTATGGGATACGCAAATCCTGCATCCTTCTTCAGTCTTTTAGTAGTAAGTTTTTTAGAACTTTTCTTGGGAACCAGAAAAAGTCCTAGAACAGCTGACAAATTCACGGCAATTTGGCCTATACATCAGTTAGCCAAAGCATGAGGTAATATAAAAAGCATAAATGTAGCACTAAGATTAATATTTGCAAAGGGATGCTCATAATGGGTCTCAGGGAATATGTGAGCTTTCCTTTTAACATTTTGAATAATTTTCATAGAAATAAATAACAAAACAAATATTCATACAGTACCGTACTACTCTTGTAATAACAAGTCAGCCTACATTGTCACAGCTCGAAATGATGATTTAATATTTGACATAAATTTGGGATACTTGTTGGTCTATGTAGAGCTTGAAATTATAAAAGAATTTGTAGGATAGCAATATGATTGATATTCTTATTCAGAGTAGAGCTTTTTCACTATTTAGATCTGTATCATATCTGTCATATCGGGTTTGAATTTTCGCTCCAACAGACGCCATCATCAAAATAATAGATGAACGGCCAATTGGAGCATGGTGTTTTCAAATCTTAAGACATAGTGGTTGATTCAAAATGTTCCCTCAAAATTTCAGTTCTTTGTACACTATATATACATTGTAAAATTCGAAAATACAGAAAAATACCACTTAATTCCCAAAAAAGATCAAATCTAGGTGTTTTTGAACAGTCTCAATCCCTCCACCTAACATGTATAGCCTAACGAATTCAAATTTTTTGTTAACTTGAACAAATCTGAAAAATAATTGCTCAGTTTCTGATAAACATCAATATAATGGGCGTATTTTCAGAAAATTTGTGAACCATTTTCTCAGCCTGTGTCATTAGCCTCAACTGAATATGCATAGCCTACTGCAAAATTTAAACATTTTTGATCCGGTGGTCCTCAAAGTCAGTAATGCATCAGTGAGACATCCCCTAGAAGCACAAATTAGCTACTATAATGATGTATAAGTATTCATGCTTTTTTCTACCATGCTGCTATGTGTCACACAATTCCATATAAAAGCCAGTACAGTAATTTATTGGGAATGTATCAAAAAGTGCTCTGTTATTCAGTCAAGTCAGGTTAGGTTCACTGACATAAGCAAAATAAAAATTGATTAAAATTAATTAATAAAGGGGACCCAGAGGTTGATTAAATTTTTTTTTACATTTTTTTTTTTTTTGTCTTAGAATATTCTCCAGGAATTTTTCTTTACAGTGATACCAGACATATGGTATTTTGATCATTGTATATTTTCAATGTTTTTTTTGGAAAAATACAATTTTTCCTTCTGGCATAGAACCAGTGAAATTCCTGTATTTTCAAAACTTTCTAATATTTGAAACATTGAACTAAGAAATATGTATGTGGTATCAATGTAGAGGGAATTTTGTGCTAAATCATATGGTAACACTGATTTTCATGCAGATACAACATAGCTGTTCATTTCAGTTTAGATTTGAGGTTATGTTTGAATATTGTTGAACTGTTTCTTATTCTAGTTTAGTTTCATTTTCTAATAAAGTACCAAGATTTGCGAATCATGTTTTCAAGAATAAGATACCCACCTTATTTGGTAATAGGAAATAATGTACTGAAAAGTTGAAGGATGCTGCAAATAGATCATTCAGTACCAGTACACCAACTGCTGACTTGGATTCTGATATGACTTGTTTGTTAGAATCTGATAGCTATCATAAGACTAGTGCTTCTAAAAGAAAAGTGTCACTTGACTATGATTTATATAAAAATGTAAATAATGATAAAATTGATCAAATAATAGACTTGGACATTCTATCAAATGCATTGCATGATTATGTTTTATGTAAACAGTGTAAGAACAGTAGTGTTAGGTTAGTAGTGTCAAGTCAGAAAGGCTTGGCTGTTCAACTTGCCTCACAGTGTGATATCTGTGAATTCAAACATAGTTTCTAAAATTCAGAGCAAATTGATGTTGATATTGGAGGAAAAGGCATGACTAAACTGTTTGAAATAAATATCAGGTTTTGTTATGCATTGAGGTCAATCGGAAAGGGTAAATTAGGTGGACAGACTTTGTGTGGCATGATGAATCTTCCAGGACCTGTGGAGAAAGATGATTTTTATTATAAGGCTCTAGTGAATGCTGTGAAAGAGGTTACAGATAGTTCAATGAAGGAAGCAGTTGAGGAAGCTGTTAACATGCAGTTGTGAGTGGTTCTAATGATAGGAGAATCCCTGCATCATTTGATGGCAGCTGGCAGAAGTGTGGGCATTAATCATAAAATGGTGTTACTACAGCAGTGAGTGTTGACAATAGGAAAGTTTTAGATGTCAGCATTCTCACAAAATATTGTTCCTGCTTGGACAAAGAAAATCATGTTTTCAGCTGCACACAAAATTATGTAGGGAGTAGTGGTGGAATGGAGATAGCAGGTGTGCTAGAAATTTTCAGATGGTCTATTGAAAAGCATGATGTGATATATATGATAAGTATTTGGGAGATGGGGATAGCAGGTCACATCAAGCAGTCTGTGCAGCCAATATTTATAATAATGTAGAGGATGGAGAACTTATATGTATAGGACACATTCAGAAGAGAATTAGTGCTAGGCTCTGGAAACTGGAACAGACTATGAAGGGACAAAAACTTGATAATGGAGCATTGTTAGGTGGCAAGAATAGGCTTACAGATGGAGCAATCGACCAGCTACAGTCATACTATGGTATGGCTATAAGAGGAAAAACTTCTGTAGAGGATATGAGGTGTGCTATTTGGGCAATTTATCTCCACAAATTGTCCACAGATGAGACACCATGCCATGGTCTTTGTCCTCCTGGTCCAGACTCATGGTGTAAATTCAAAAAACTGGAACCGGGTATTATAAAAGAGTACAAACACAGAAAATCTCTGCCAGAAGCTTTGATGAAAGCCATCAAACCCATCTTCAAAGACTTATCAAAGCCCAGCCTTCTGAAGAAATGCCTCCATGGTAAAACACAGAACACCAATGAGTCTTTCAACAGTCTTATTTGGACAAGAATTCTCAAAAATGTCTTTGTCAAGCTGCATACCCTAAGTCTGGGTGTTTTTGATGCAGAAGGAGTCTTCAATAATGGCAATATTGTGAAGTGTAGAGTCTTGGAAAAGTTGGGACTGAATCCAGGATTCTTTACCATAAAAAGTATGCAAATGCTTAATTTGGAAAGAATATGGAACAGTGAAGAGAAAATGAGTGATTTTGAGAGAGAAGCAAGGAGGAAGAAAAGAAACTTGAGAAGGCTGCAGGAGGACCAGGAGGAAGAACAGGCAGACTATGAATATGGAATGTTTTGATGTCAGTAAGTACACATTTGTTGTTGCCATGCAAGATGGAAGCTCCTGTTCCATCCTGCATCCACCAACACAAGATATCAACTTCCCTGTTGACCACTCAACTACTAACTCGACCAAGTAACTTGACAATGCATCAATCATATTAGAAACAAAAATGTTATGAGCATCTCAATGTTGAAGGCAAATGGATTCATCTATGGCATTGAAATACTTCTGACCTAATAAAAATCTATTGCTATTTCAATGTCACAATGTGTTATGAAATTAAACATTCTACTGAAAATAATCTTCAAATCATATTTGAGGAATAAAACTTATACCTTAAAAACTCAAACATCAAAACCAATGGTGACACAGTTGAAAAAGTACAGTACCCATGGAAAACAAATTGAACAAAATTGGAAAGAGGATAACACTGATGATATTCATTCAAAAAAAAAATAAGGTTTAAGATGCATAGGATAAAGCTGAATCATCTAGAAATATGTTGAAAGAATATGATAACAGAGTTCTAAGGAAAAACTATAAAAAAAAGTGAAAAGAGCCAAATGTGAGAAAACAGCTGGAATTTTTAATAATAGTGTGTCCTTTAACACAGCAGTATGGGGTGTAATAAACGAGAATTGGCAAGTAGTTGATGTAGATACTCATACCAGTGTCCCCAGAATAATAAACGAAAATAACAAATATATTGATGATAGTGTGGACATTTGTAATTTTTTCAACAGTTATCACAAAATGGATGCTAAGAATATTCAAAACTCTCTTAATACAGGTTTGAGTGACTTAAACATGTGGAATACTGAGGGGATTCAGAATGAATTAAAATTCTATCCAGTATCCCAGGACGAGTTGTCAATTAATATCATTGATAGTTTAAATAATAAAAAAAAATTGTAGGAATGGATGGGATATTCAGTAAAATTCTGATAGAATGTAAAGATGAATTGTTAGACCTTTTGATTCATCTGATCAATCATTCATTAGAACAAGGTGTTTTTCCAGATAATTTGAAAGAGGGAAAGATCTTGCCAATCATCAAAAGTGTTGATAAAGAAAAGGTCACTATAGGCTCATTAGTATTTTAAATGTAATAAGTAAAATTATTGAAGATGTAGTTCTAAATAGGCTACTTCTGCACCTCCAAGAACCTAACTTCATCTGTGTTGAACAACATTCTAATTTCAATTTAGACTTTACCCACATATCATACATAGCAACATACACTTCAAAATCATGGCTTCCAGGAAGGTAGATCAACAAAGATAGCCATAGTTTCTCTAGTTGAAAAACTAATAGATATATCAGAAGTGAAATTCATCCCTCAAGCATCCCCAATATAAGTGAGTAGAACAATATATGGAAGTAAAATACAGTGTCAGTATTAATATTAGATTGTTCATCAAGTATTTTGTCATGGGAAACAACACAAAGATATATTAGATTCAGGTGATGAAGCTACTGCAATCTTCTCAGATCCATCAAAGGCATTTAATTGTGTTAATCATAGAACTTTTTTGGGAATACTGCAGAATGTGGGTGTAAATGGGGATGAACTGAAACTTTTTGAATCATATCTTATTGGGAGAAAACAATGTGTAGGACTAACTACAATAGTTGGGAAAGTATAGTAAGGAATAAATCAAATCAATTCGAGGTCCAAACTGAAGTGCAGGGTTCAAAATAATTAATTGATGATGTTAAAGATCCATCTTGTTTCCACTAATATGTAATATAAACTCAAAAAATACTTTAAATTGGAAATTAACTCACGTTATGGCGTGACGGCCGTTTCACTCTGATGACTAGAGCATCGTCAGACTACCCACAGTATACTCAGAGTGTACTGGAAGTCGTCTAAAGATGCTCTAGATAACAGAGTGAAACGGCCGTCACGCCATAACGTGAGTTAATTTTCACTTAAAAGTGTTTTTTAAGTTTATATTAATTAATGGTAGAGCCCTCTCATTTGCAGACGATACATCACTCATTTACAGCTATTCCATTCTAGATAATTTAGAAATGAGTGCCAATAATATGGGTGTTCAGTCCATTGTTCAATTCTTAAATCAGTTGAAAAGAACCTAAAATATTGGAAAATGCCAATACCTTCAATTCAAAAACAAACATGATTCAAATGAAGATAGGGCCATAAACGCGTTTGTAAACGATCGACTAGACCAGAACAAAACATTGCATTTCTAGGAGTTTTGTTGGATAGATTATTGATCTCAACTCCATAAATTGAGAAAATATGTTGACAAACTTCATTTGAAGTATTTTTCCTGCGACAGCTTGCTAGATTAAATGACAGAAAGATTTTTTTTACAGCTCACCATGAACTCTCACTGCCACATATTAGGTACTTATGCTATATTAGTATGGTGTAATTTATCAAAACAAAACCTTGATAGGGTGTTGAAGATCTAAAAGAAAGCTTTTAGGTGTATGGTAAGTTTAAATGGATTAGATTCATGTAGGGCATTGTTCAAGAGACATGGTCTGCTAACTGTACCCTGCATATATGTGTATGAAGCTACTTTGTATGTGAAAAAGAGTGATATTAACCAAAATCTTGATGTACATGATTATAATACAAGAAGCCGAGGAGATTATTTCTTGGTGGATCACAATAGTAGCTTTCTCAAACAAAAACCTAGTTATATTGGTAGGAAACTACAACAAGCTATCACAGTTTTCAAAAGTCTTCAAAATAAAGAAATCTTTTAAAATTAATTGAAAAAATATTTAGTTGATAGAGCTTTTTATAGTGTACAAGAGTTCCTTCCACATCAAAATTAAACCTCATCTCAACTGATTAATATAGTAATTATTGTAGCTAGTGTATGAGATAGTATGATTGTTAATCTTACTTGTCTTATATTTCTCAACTGGAGTCTCCAAGACGTAATCTAAAAGAAAACGTTTTCAAATAATGGAGATTCATCTTCAAAGGCCCCTTGAAGATGAATCTTCATGATTCGAAAACGTTTTGCCCAAAGTAGATGGAAATAGGTACTATTTATTCTCAACTAAAATTGACTGCAAGTCGTTAAATTTACTATAAAAAGTCAATGATAACAATAAGGCCTACATCATTGAAGTAGCTTGTTAGTGCAACCAAAGGTCTGTCAGTCAATCAGTGGTATTTATAGCTACCAAATAGTATAGATATTTCAATGTTTATTTATCAGTTTTTCCAATTTCCATTTTTAAACAACTAATGATTTAGTTGGAGGATAATCAGACACGACATTTTCTGAAAATGAAAAAAAATATCACTCATTCACCAATAATTATCATTGTTTGCATCATCGTTTGTTATCACAGGATGCATCATGGGCGATACTTCGAGTTGTGAATGATGTTGTCGGCATGATACCAATCAAAGATCTGTATTATTCTGAACAAATTGTTTCGATATCTTCAATATCTCTGACAGAAAAAAATGCAATCAGTGCAAGGTTCAAGGAAATTAAGTATCTGAACATAGGTGATGAGACATGGAGCGAAAAATTATGTAAGTTAATTTCTATTCAATCCAATTCATTTTCCCATCAATATACAGAAGAGCATAAGAAACGGAACAATAATAGTCACTTTTTAATCCATACTGAGACAAAATAATAAAACATAGTATGGTTATTGAGACTAAAAGTTTCTTGCCTGTCTATAGGGTGAATATGGTAAATGTAATAATAATGATGGGAATAATATCGTTCATAGGAGTTATGAAATAATGAGATGAAGAGTGAGATGATATTAATATCATGTGATATAGGAAAATAAATTATACAGAAATACAATTTAGAAACGAGAATAGATATGAATGAGGCTGAAGCTTGAAAATTAAAATATTGAACTACTTTCCAGTGACATTCTGTTTTTCACCATTTTTGGAATTTATTACAAGGAATCCTTCTAGAGAAACCATTGCTAGTTTACCTGCAGAACAAGAGAAGAATACTTTCAGTAGAATCTCTCTTTACATCAAACAACTATTCATTCACACACTTTTTAAACACTCTCAAAGGAAGTCTGTCCAAATTTCTCAATTCCTTAGAAATATTCTTAAACAGAATAAATGTACTATACAGAGTGTTTCGGAACTCTCTACCAATACTTCTAGGCAGTGTTTCTGAACCACTAACAAAAGTGAATATCATAATGAAAATGTTCTAAAATTCCCAGTTACTCACACAGCCGCCATTTTGTTTTTTTCACTCATTATTTTTTTATTCGAACACCTCTGAATGTGTAATTTTGAAATTTTGCAAACAGCTTTATAACAATCAAAACAATCTTAAAAAAATGAATCAAAATTTTCCGACATCAAAAAACAAAATGGCGGTCATTTAAAATCTTTGAACAGGATTAAATTGATAATGGCTGATGATATCAAAATTTGACTGAAACAATGTTTTTTAGATATTTTTATTTCAAATCCAACGATACCTTATGTTTTAAGATTGGTCAACAATTAACAGAGATATGCTACGTTTTAGGGTGTGCAGTGGTTGGAAGCCAGAAACTGCAACCCGTTCTCATAACCACCACACACCCTAAGAAGTGGCATATCTCTGTTAATTGTTGGTCAATCTTGGAAAATGAGGTATCGTTGGATTCGCAATAATATCTAAAAAACGTTCTTCCAGTCAAATTTTGATATCATCAGCCATTATTTATTTAATCCTGTTCAAAGATTTTAAATGGCCGCTATTTTGTTTTTTGATGTCGGAAAATTTTGATTGATTTATTAAAGATTTTTTCAATTGTTATAAAGCTGTTTGCAAAATTTCAAAACCATGCATTCAGAGGTGTTCGAATAAAAAAATAATAAGTGAAAAAACAAAATGGCGGCTGTGTGAGTAACTGGGGATTTTAGAAAATTTTTATTACAATATTTACTTTTGTTAGTGGGTTAGGAACACTGCCTAGAAGTATTGGTGGAGAGTTCCGAAAGACTCTGTATAATAGGATTTTTGTAGACAAAATTAATTTTTTTTGTGTTGCAATATCTAAGGCAACAGTTGCATGTGTTTAATATGTATGTGTATTTTTCATGAAGATCTTTGCATGATGACCATACATTATGAATTAGAGCGTTTCTAACAAACAACTTCCTGACATGAAAAATATTAAACTCTTTATAAAAGTCTTGTGAGTGAGCCCTGAAGACCTTTTTGAGAGCTGCTTTTGTAACAGCCCTTTTTTGCATTAATAGGTTTCAAATTTGCCTTTCAACCGCCTACCACATTTGCCTTACACATATGATCATGCCTACCTGTGTCATTGATTGCACATATGAAAAATATATGTTCCCTGATCCCTCAAAGTGAAATATATTATCAATCTTGTACAACAGAATTATAGCTTCACAAGTTTTTCTATGAATGAAATATGTGCTGACTAATTTAGAATGTCAGCACTTTCAAATTCTCATAGTATTTCAATCATTCAATCAATGGACAACCACAGAAGGTGTTGCAAAGATCATTGCAAGAATGGAGCATTGAATTATTGGTTGTGTCTGGGTCAGTGAACCTCTTTAGAATATTCATGAGTTTGGTTTTCTTCCCTTTCAGTTACACAGTATCCTGGTCAAGCTACCTTTTCAACTTTGCAAGATCTCTCACAGCATTATCAAACAGTTCTTCCTTTGCACCGCCAGACACTAGCAAGGCAGTATAATCAGCAAATAGATACGAACTGCCTTTCAAATTTGATTTTGAAAAATTGTCAATATAAGAAATAAGAGAGGTCCAAGAGTAGTCCTTGAACCAAATCATATTCAATAAATTTAAGTTTGCTCTCACTCTATTGATTTGTACACTCTATGTTCTGTCTATAAAATATGATTGAGACCATTTGTGCATCTTCCCATGTCGTCCTCAAGAATCCAGTTTTCTGGAAAGCTTCCACCTATCGTATGTGCTGAGTCTATCTATGTGCTATCTTATGGCTTTTGCCAAGTCCAGAAATAGAAGTACATTACTCTGATCAAAGTTTAATTACTCATTCAAATCCTGACTCAGCTTGAACAAGGCATCAGATATGGACCTGTCTATCCTAATCCCAAACTGCCTTTCAGAAGAAATTTCATTCTCATGCAAACGTATAGTGAATGAGTGAATGAATAAAATTTATTAGTCATAAACATTACATAGTATATATGCACATATTTTTAAAAGAATTTTAAGCCTAATGAAAGTTCGCATCCCAAGGCTAAAGAGCACCTGTTTAGCACCTGATGGTACACATGAAATGAAAATATTATAGACGTAAAGCTCTAGAAGGGCTAAATGCTGGTGCCTGGTCAATAGAAAAACAATATTTTGACAAGAGATAGATAAAAATAAATTTTACATTATAATAATTGAACATAATAATCAAAGACTCATAACCATTATACAGTAATTTTACTGCTAGATAAATTAGTACAAGTGAACTGCTGAATAAACCAAACAAACCTACTTTGCATCAACAAAAGAATAAAACATTTACACAAGACAGTCATAAAAAATACTTAGGTTTTCATGCAGCAATGAGTTGTGCTTTCAACATTAAAAAAAAAAAATAGTTTTCTTCTGGATGGCTCTCAAGTTGATTGGTAGGCTATTATAGAATTTCGGTGTGAGATATGTGTAGAATTTTTGTATAGAGTAAGATTTTTTCTTGAAATATAAGCATTCAAATCATTTCTAAGATTCATGGCAGTATCTCTGATATCATTACGCTGTTTGTTGCTACTGTTGAAATACACCTTCAAGACTTTATACACATATCAATTCTTTAAAGGCAATATTTAAGTTTTCTAAATATAGGTAAGGCATGCTCAGTCCTTCGACTGTTGTTTATTATTTGCACAAAATGTTTTTGCTGAATGATTACTGTATGTATTCAATGTAGAATTATAAGTTCCACCCTATAGAGTTAGAGCATATCCTAGCTTGGAATTTATAAAAGCAAAATACAATTTCCTGAGTAAATCAGCACAACAGAAAGGTTTGATTAGGTAGAAAATCCTAGTATATCTTAAAACTTTGTTCTTTATGTGAAGTATCATGGATCTTCCAACTCAATCTGTTATCTACAAACAATCCCAAATACTTTATATTATCTACTATATTTATATCAGGACAACTTCAATTATTTTGCATCAAACAAGTGGTTTTGTGGTACTTGAGTGTCAAGTCTATTTCTGACAACTAAATTGATCACTAAAGCTTGGGTTTTTGGACTCATTATTAAGCAATTATTGATGAACCAATTTCTGAGTTGATTAATATAATTTTGCATGATATCTTGCAATTCCAGGACTGATTTTGCTCTGTAAAATAGCGACGTGTCATCAACAAAAGCCGTCAACATTCCTTTGAACTTTCCTTCACATAAGCTATTCATTTAAATGAGGAATAGGGGTCCAGATAACACGGATCCCTATGGAATATCATAAAAAACCAATCTCAATTTCCTCACCAAGAACGTCTCCGACTCTTACTCGTTGCTTTTGCTTTGTGAGATAAGAGCAAAACCACTGATGAGCAACTCTTCTTATTCCAGCTCTATACATTTTTTCTAAGAGTATTGAATGATCGACGGTGTCAAAAGCTTTCATAACATCAACAAACAATCCAGCGCAGTATTCACCTTCATTCATTCCTTCAAAAACCTTGCCAAATAAATCCAACAGCGCATTTTCTGTGTTTAATTTTTTTTTGAAAGCAATATTGATTTTTGCTGAAAAATCCTTCCTTTTCCAGAAATATCACTAGCCAGATCTTTAAAACTTTTTCGAAAATTTTTGAAAATATGGACAGTAATACTATAGGCTGGAAATTACTTGGGTTTTGTCTGTCCAGTTTATTATGAAGAGGTATAACAATGGGATTTTTCAAGTAATCCAGAAACTCAATTCTTTTGCAATGGAAGAGAAAAAACTATTGAATATGCCTGCTACTATTTTATGGTCGATCTCAACAACACCATTGACATTTTTCACACTTGAATCATCTTGTCTGCTCCCAAATTCACTGATAATCTCTTTTATACACTGCCATTGACGTCTAGGATCTTTTTCATCCCTCTCCATATAATCTATGTAATAAGAACATTTCAGATTTGATATTTCACGACTTAGTGCATTTCTACATTGTTTGTATTGATCCAATAGTAAGTTGTTGTATTGTTCTTTCATATATCTCTTGTACAGTAGGTTTTTTTTCTTACTTTATTCAATAATCCCTCAGACATCCAAGGTTTTAGTTTTTTGTATGATGCATTATGATTTCTCTTATATCTACTTGATGATCCTATGCAAGATTGTAAAATTTTCGAAAAGTGTGAGAAAGCCGTTGATACTAAAACAGAAGTGTAAACTAATCTCCAATCTGCATTCATTATTTGCGTTATTTAAGATTTTGTAGTCAGGTTTGTTATTGGTGAAGTACTTTACAGGTTTCACAGGGACCTGGTTTTGCTTGATACTAAGAGCAGTCATAAAGTGGTCTGTGATCTGGGAATCAATAACTCATGCATTTTTATCAGTTTGTAGATTTATATTAAACATAACAAAAACATGATCAATCAATGACTCTGAGTTATGTCTGATTCTTGTTGGATCATCAATTTTACAGCTAAGGTCATTTTAGCCATAATCATCAAGTAGTTATCTACACAGCTTGTGGGGTTCAATAAATTTATGTTTATATCTCCACATATTATTAGATTTTTATTTCTAACTGAGTTTAGGCAAACGTCGAGCTCCTCAGTAAAACTATTTGGACTGAACTCTTGTGATCTATAGATTCTCACGATCTTGAACAAGACATTATCCAGTAAAGTTATCTTCAAATTAACACAATCAGCTGTCTCCAGTTTTTTATTCTCTATTTGTATACAAGAATCACAATCCTTCACAAAATTACAAACCCTTCCTGATCTTTAAGAAATAATACATTTAAAATAGGATGAGTAACCTGGCAATTCATGAAGATTTTTTTCACTATTGTCTATCCAAATTTCCAATAGTATAATTACTTTAGATGATCAGTCAATATTTTGTAGTTTGAGGGCAAATAGATCAAAATTTCTCTGACCACTTCAGATACAGTTCGATATCCCATCCAGTGATATCCATTCATATACTTTGTTGGATTATTATCATATGGCTGTTGAAATCACTATATATATACCTATCCAGTGTGTTCATCCTGAGTAAAAAAAAAATAGTGAAAAAATTATATGAGTAGCCTACACTAGACTTCAAAATTATTCTAACCACCAAAAAGAACTACATTATTTATGTATGAAAGAAAGAAAAATATATACATATTTGAATACCATGAAACAAGAACTTGATCAAGATAACATGATTTAAAAAACAAAACACACTATAAAGTAATACATTAACATATGAGCAAAAAATAATAAAATTTTATGTTTTTCAATTTGGTCCAAAATTAGCTCCAAAACTGATCTAGAATTATTCCTGTTAGTTAACAGCATTAATTTCATTAACTTATTAAATTTTATTTATTCAAATTTTACTTGATTTCTTATCAAATTGATCTTATTTAACTGAAATTTGATGGTTTTTAATCAGGTCCAAAAGTGATCTAGAAATAATCCTATTAGTTAACAGTATTAATTTCATTAATTTATTAAATTTTATTCATTCAAATTTTACTTAATTTCTTATCAAAATGATCCTATTCAACTAAAATTTGATGTTTTTCAATTAGCTCCAAAAATGATCTATAATTATTCCTATTAGTTAACAGCATTAATTTCATTGACTCATTAAATTCAAATGACTTGATAAATTTTAATTAAATTTAAAAAAATATTTTTTTATACAAATTTATTCGAATTAAGCTATTTTTATTGAAAACTATTAGATTTTTTGAGTAAAAAGTTTTTGGATCATTTTGGATCCAAAAGTGTTCTTGAACTGTCATATTATTATCTATACTTATAATTTCTCCAACAAATAAATGAGTTCCATCAGAAGAAATAATTATTTTCATAGTGAGACTCCAGTCTATCAATGAGCTTATCTCCAATCATAATTATGTTTCTTGTGATAAGAGGTTTGCTAGCCTTAAGATTTCAAAATCCTACACATGCAAGCAGATTTGAAAAATCCTTACAAAAAAGTCACTGCATATTTTCAACATCCACTGCATCTTTTCATTCATGCTTGATGAATGCATTACAAGAACGGTTAAGTAAAAACCTCACTTTGTTTGGTTTTATATGAGATTGGTATGAGTCTCACAATATTGGATAATATATATTTGATCCTATTGGCCGCAAATCCAGGGAAGAAGGAGAGGGATGATACCCCTTCACCAAATATCACAAATTCCCGACTCTAAAATAAAAGCGTTCTGTGTATTTCATGGGAGTTAGGAACTTCTTAGAGGATTCAACCCTCTAAAAAATTCTGGATTTACTCCAGGATCTTATATGTGATAAACTGATCTCCCATCTAGTAGTATAATCTTTATCTCCCATTTTGAAATTGTACTAACTTATGAGATCCAAACCTTGAGGAACATCTTTCTTAAAGAATATAGGCTATGGATATCTGCACTTATGTTCTCTATTGAATAGATGAAACATGAGTTTACAAAGAGATTTCTGAGGAAGTTCTCGTATCAGAGTCGCTATGAAGATATTTGTGGGTGGTAAAGCTTTCCTGTTCTCATGACCACAATGATCCAAGGTACAGATGAGTGCTAAAACGCAGTCAACCACTGTGAGAAAGCAACAATAATAATTATGTATGAGTTCAACTTGCATGAAGATGGCAATCTGGAAATTAGTAATCAGAAATCAGTGGAGAGCAGTGATGACTATTGCTGCATTCATGTACCATAGAATTATTGAACAAAATGTATTAACAGCAGGTATGAAGGGAGTATTTGACAATAACTCCTCTTTTCTGTATGGTGACAGGAGAGGTGAAGGCACAGGTCCCATACAATACAATCTCAAACCAGCAGGGTTGCAGTTCGATGAAGTCCAGTGAAATGATTGACTGAAAGAATCGATAGTTGGTCGAGCTCTATACCAAACCCCGAACTGAACCTAGCCTATTGACTATCGATTCTCTCATTTGATTATTTTACTGGACTACACACGAAACTGCAGTCATCTAGGTCAACAGAGGCTATCCATGTCAATCATTTCATCAATAATACAGTACACCAGTAGGCAAACAACATTGAATCTAATTTGATTTCCAGAAATGTGTTCTAATGTATTATTTATTCTCTTACAGATGATAATAAAAAGGTACAGGTCATTGATAGGAAATATTATTATTCTACAGTTACCACGGATGACAGAAAGTAAGATGAATTAATTTTTCAAATCAGCTGTAATTATGTTGAAAATCACTGTCCCTTCTTTCCTTCTTTGTCCATAACACTTGACACACGCTGGCTTATCAGTCAGCTGTTACCAGTTGGTCAATGTCCTTTTCTTCCACCAGATTTTTTTTTTGTATTTCTGAAATTTGGGCCCACAAAGTAAGAGGTCATTATTATTTCATCAAACAACAAATTTAAAATGAGTTTTTGTTACACTTGATAGAAATTAGCTACTTTCCATATATTTGTCACATATGGAAAGTGCCTCTTTTCTGTATTAGATTAGAAAAATCAGCTGACAAATAGGGCCTTATAGCCATACAAGATAGGAAAAAACATATGGAGTGCGGAATAGTATATTACATTACTAGGCTGGAGAATAACATTTTGCTGGTCGAGCATATGATAGTTTATGCATGAGGCGCAGCCGAGTGCAGGAACGTGAATATGTGAGAACCGGAAAAAGTTTCCAGCCATGTAATGTACGATATTTTTTGTTACACTTGATAGAAAGGCATGATACAATCAACTGAATAACATGCAAGACATTCAAAATTATTCAAGACAATTGAATCAGCTGCTTTATTCAGATTCAGAATTTGATGGGCGAATTCCCAAATATAAACCAAATAATGTTAGCCCAGTGGAATTAGCTGGATAATATTCGAGACATGTATTGAGTCATAGGTATTAAGTAATGTAATGAGTTGACTATATCTATACATATAATATGTATGTATATATATGTGAGTCAACAGAAATTTTTTTCTGCACTTCATATGTTTTTTCCTAACTTGTACGGCTATAAGGCCCTATTTGTCAGCTGATTTTTCCAATCTAGTATGGAAAAGAGGCACTTTCTATATGTGACAAATCTATGGAAAGTAGCTACTTTCTATCAAGTATGACAAAATAGTTATTTGTGCATCTAGGGACTAAAGTGATGGCGTAGCTGAGGGTGACAATTTCTCTGAGGGAGAAAAAGTACTTTAGTCCCATGATGCACACAACATTTTTCCTCCACCTACACCAATACCTATAACAATGTATAATTTTACTTCACCTTCACGCTTTCACACTATTTTTTTAAAAACAAAATTTAGCTTACCTCTGATAATAATTTGTTGATAGTTGCTAGTTGATAGTTGATAGTTGATAGTTTATAGTTGATAGTTGATAGTTAATTGTTGTCGGACTAATTGTTGTTGAGTACTTTTTCATATCCTCCAACGGTTGAACATAACCTCACAATCGAAATACAGCTACTTATTTCCTAGATCTAAATATTCCAAAGATCGAAATACAGCTCTCTTGAATTTTCCTCTACCGACCACGACAGTGTTGCCACATTCCTTTCTCTTCAATCGCGGCATTGTCGGACTTTCTTCCCAGGTTATTCTTATGGAATCACTTTTACTCCCTAGGGAGTAAAAGTGATTACTTTTAGTCCCGCTAGAATCACTTTTAGTCCCTAGGGAGAAAAAGTAGTACTTTAGTATTCGATTCCAGGGAGTAAAATGCGACTTTTGATAGTAGGTGGAGGAAAAAAATTTCTTGTTGACTGACATATATATATTATATGTATAGATATAGTCAACTCATTACATTACTCAATACCTATGACTCAATACATGTCTCGAATATCCTCCAGCTGATTTCACTAGGCTATCATTATTTTGGTTTATATCCAGAAATTCGCCCATCAAATTCTGAATCTAAATAAAGCAGCTGATTCAATTTCCTTGAAAACTTTTGAATGTCTTGCATATTATCCAGCTGATTGAATCATGCCTTTCTATCAAGTATAACAAAATATATTGTACATTACACAGCTGGAAACTTTTGTCAGTTCTTGCATATTAACGTTTCTGCACTCGGCTGTGCCTCATGCATAAACTATCATTTCATGCTCAACCAGCAAAAAGTTACTTTCCAGCCTAGTAATGTAATATATACTATTACGACCCAGTGAGGTCTGGATGGCATATCACTTGTGAGTGGTTCTCCAACTTACTCTTCTATAAAACTGGGTGAATCCTCAGGCAAAGTTCTATTAGCTATTTTCAAAATTAATATTAAACATAATTTTTTACAGCTTCCTGATTCCAATATTTTCAACCTGAAGGGTGTTTTTCCATGTTTTATCAACCACATTTTATCAATCCTCTTTTTGGAATATCAATAGAATTATCATTAAATGCACATGTTAATTGAAACTACAGTTATAATTTTAAACCTCCTAGATTTTGGCTGTGAGCCATTGGTGTATTGCATTCCATGTAAGTAGGTATAAATTGGGGATTCCAGGAAAACCTAGACCTTTGACCTCAACCTACCCCTCCAACTCCCCCCAAATGTTTATTTGCACTTGTGATATTCCACTTTAACTCCTCGAAGGTCAGCTTGTGTGTGCCAGTCCTGAACAGGCCTGAGAGATTTTTCCAACAGAGATCCTATGACTGCAGCAGTCTTGTGTGTGTGAATCACAAGAAATTGCAGTAGACAAGAATTGAAAATTCTGCATGCAACCACACATGGAAAAATTTAATTTAATTTTATTGAGATTTAACAGTAATTTATCCTTGTGTGACTGAATTTTGAGGATGATAATTGCATATTTTCGCATTCGCTCCTGTGATTCCATCATGCAGGGGTGAATAAAATTGTGGATTTGAGTTGAGAGTTCAAGTCAGTCCAATATCTAGCTGAGGCCAATAAATTTTTTTTATCAGCCTCATCTAGATGGGCACATGAACATGGAAGTATGAAAAAACCACTTAACTCGCCCCCTCCAAGCAAATCTTACATAGGTGACCTCCAAGCCAGAGAAAGTTTCTTTACAGTATGTGAGCATTAAATTTTTGATTATTTTTCATTGAAATCAGTTTCTGTTTTATTTCGAAACTATTCATTATCACTTAATTGGGAATTTTATTGAATGTTAGTACTGTAGTGTCCAGAATATATTCTATGCAAAACAGACTATAAAAACCATCAAGTTTGATGTAGGTATAGATCAACTTTTTTATTTGCTAATGAATGATAGTTCTCCTTGTATTCTTAAAATAAAATTTTTGATCACACTTTATTTAATACTCAAGTGTCAGAAAATGCTTGCCTTGTATTGGTTGAAGCAGACCAGCTATGCAAGCACACATTGTTTTTATTCTTGAGTTCTCTGATCCAATGAGACCCTAAGGATGAATAACTCTGAAATTTTTTTTCCACAGAGACCTGGAATATTCATTAACTCCATTGTCAGTGTTTAGAACAATCGTTGGCGAAAGAGGATATGATTTGAGGATTGGAGAATCCTATACATATCAAATTGGCAATAAGAAGTCATCAGTTAGGTAAGTGCTGAGTTGAATTTATTGGTGGGTTCAAACTCACATGAAACACTCCAGGTTCACCATGCTCTGCAAAGCTTGGCTTCGATGGTGAGATAGTTCACTACACTAATAGAGCTCATAGGCTCAATACTAGATTATTCTTATACAACATGATAATGATAGATTATTGAAGGATAAATTATTATACGCCACTCTACATCAATATAGAGTGTTGGCAACACTTTTTACTACAGGTGGCGATTGCTCTGATCTTTCTTTTGAAATGTGTGGTTCATTCTGACTATATGTGCTAGTAACAGTTGTTCTTCAGTTGGGATTTTGCAAACTATTCAATAGGCTTTTGAAAATTACTACTACTCATTTCACAAACGTTATTGTAGTGGGAGATTCCAATACAGACTTTGCAACACAGAATAGAATGACAGAAGATTTAAGGGATATTATATATACATGGATAACTTGGGAATAAAAGTTCATTGATATACAAGAGTCACAAGAACATCACAAACAATAATTGATAACATCTTTACAAATATATATTTCTGTGAAACAAGATCAAATGGCTTGGAACTACCTGATCATGACTATCAAATCTTAAAGATGGGGTCACAAGGCCATGAACTGATTGGAAAGAGTAGAGTAATAAAAGAAATTAAACAATATGAACAGGAAAATATTGATTGTTTGAAGCAGAATCTTTCATAAGAATACTGGAGTAGGGCCAACAACAAGGATAGTTTGAATGACAATTATGAAAGTTTCATTGAAATTTTCAGGTTTCATATTACCATGAGATGTTCAGTTAACACTAGAATGACGGCTATTTTGAACTACCTAGAATGACGGATAGCGGTCAATTTGACCGCAATGAAAATACTAGTTTGTTTCCACTCAAATGATACTTTTAAAAATATTTTGACATATTTAAAGTAAATTATGCATTCTGTACTATATTGAAAGATTGATAATTCATTTGACTCACCCTGATTCAGTCACTAAAAAATCCCAAATAGAAAATCTGCTCCTTCAACACTCCTTTATTCTGCTCCTTCAACACTCCTTTATTCTGCTCCTTCAACACATAATATGCAATAAACGTCTTTTACACACCATTCTTGGTATTTTCCACAAGTAGGCTTGACACATGATGAGCATGAATCGGGTGTTTTGTTGTGGCAAAATGAACATTGATGACGTTTTCCCTTATTCATTTGTTCCTCTGAGGAGGGCAGTCTTCTTGGTATATTTTTTATCGCTATGTATGGGGATCTCAATTCATTCACAAGATTTGGAATGAATTTCTGACGAGAATTGTTTGATTTATTGCATGCATGGAATAAAATCCATTCATTTATATCCACAAAGATATGAAGGAGTAGCTTGTTGAGTAAGGGTTGAGTTGTGCGTATAACTGTTATCACTTTCCTCTGAGCTGCTGATGTTTGACTCCCCTACTTCATTCACATGAGAAACTACAATATCTAATTCGTCAATATCACTTACTTCTTCAATATCACTATTATTCTCATCAAGCTCTTGAAGTGTCTCAATCAATTCCACATCAGTTAGTGGACGCGACATCACGAACTAATTCTACGAACAAAACCACTTCAACAAAACTATGTATAGCAAACAGAGTGAAAGCCTGGTCAACTTTCAGAATAATACTGATGTAAACAGTACAAAAATAAGTAGCTACTAGCAAGACATTAACGTGGAAATGCACTTGTATGCATGAGAAGGGTGGGGATTTTACATGACTCATATCTGGTAGCTGACGAGTTTGCAATCTTTTTCAGGTCTATTATGAGCTAAATGACTATTTCCTGGCAAACAATAATTGAATATCATCTATTATAGTTCTGTGTATGTTTTGTGAGTCAATGCAAAGCAATAAACAACTACAGAAACAATACATTCATTTTATATGTGTATTTCCTAACGTCAGAATAGTAAAATGTATAGCGGTCATTTTGACCGCAAGCTGTCATTCTAGGTAGATCTTCAATTTGATGACGTATTATGAAATGTAGATTTTTTTTGAGTTGATAGGTCGATAGATTACATAGAAATAAGAAAAGTCATGAAATTTGAAAAAGTTTGAATTATCCATTCTCTTGGAATTAAGACTTAAACTTCATTTGCAGTCAAAATGACCGCATCTGTCATTCTAGGTAGATCTTCAATTTGATGACGTATTATGAAATGTAGATTTTTTTGAGTTGATAGGTCGATAGATTACATAGAAATAAGAAAAGTCATGAAATTTGAAAAAGTTTGAATTATCCATTCTCTTGGAATTAAGACTTAAACTTCATTTGCAGTCAAAATGACCGCATCTGTCATTCTAGTGTTAAAATGTCATGGAGGGACTATTATATTTTTAGACCTCAGATCTTGTCTCCTTGACTCCTCCTATTGAAGCTGCAATAATTCTCTTTGTAAAAATACACCATTCACAGTTTAATCATTGACATTGAGTAGTTGAGAAATATTACACTTATATTCAAATTCAAATTAATTTATTCAACATTTTCAAACAAAACTTTCAAAATTTCTTACATTTAATACAAACTAAAATTCAAATTCTTTATTCTTTTATTGTGTTTGAATACGTGATGGTGCCCCACATGGAGTTTTCTTGGGGTACCTGAAATAGCTTTATTCAATATACTGTAAATTTTAATTTTTATATTTATTTTGTATCAAATGTAAGAAATTTTGTAAGTTTTGTTTGTCAATATTGAGTAAATGAATTTGAATTTGAATATACTGTAAGTTCATCCTATATTATACTTCATATTATATGATCTCTGGAGTTGAGAATTGGATGCAGTGTTCTATTAATTGAATTGAAAATCAAGTATGTTGTACAGTAAAACAATGGTGAACTACTTGCATAACAATGGCACAAGTGCTCGCTACTTGCCAAATACAAGAACTCCCATCCACACCACTCGCGATTCGACATGCGGCTGCTCGGGATTCACCAAATGCCACATGTGTGAAACCAGCATAAAGCTATAGCATGGTTTAGATTGAGGAAAAAAATTCTTGGGTATTTGAGTCTTTGAACTCACTTCAAATATTTTTTAACCACTCAATGTCAAAGATTAAACTGTGAAAGAAGTTGATTAAAGAAATAAATATTTAGTTCCAATGAGCATGTAAAAATTAGTTAAATGTATGGATTTGGTACTGAAAAACTTCAATTGTGGCAGATTTCAATAGAATTTTGGCCCAATTGTAGGAAGGATTATTTATTTTTCATCATCTATGTACATCATCACATTGCAGTAGAATGAAGAGGAAGCAACCGGCTCTACAGCTCACAATATTGCTTCCTCTTCTAAATTCCAATACAGAAATGTCCAAATAAAGGTTATATCCAGAAGTCACAGTTCCACTATTTATTTTCACAAAAGAAAAAATATAAATTTTTTTAAACAATCATATTATATGAAAGTCAATAGAAACAAACCACCAAACAAACAATATGAAAAGATCAGAGAATTTTGAATTACTTGGTCCAAAAATGTTGAGCAAAAAATAAACATGTTTGCAAATCCAGACAAAAGCTGACTTTTTTGATCCACTGAATACCAACTTATCTTCTACTTGGTCCAAAAATGTCAAGCCAAAAATAAAGATGTTTGCAGTTCCAGACAAAAGCTGACTTTTTTGATCCACTGAATACCAACTTATCTTCTACTTGGTCCAAAAATGTCAAGCCAAAAATAAAGATGTTTGCAGTTCCAGACAAAAGCTGACTTTTTTGATCTGCTGAATAACAACTTATCTACTATTAGCTCATCTCAAGTAGCCCATCAAGTGTAGGCCTACAAGAAAAATCGAAACTTTTCTTTCATGTTCTTCTAGAAAAGCCAGACAAGTGCTTAATAGAAAGTTGATATATTCTACAGAACATGCCTAAAATTGATGTTTTTTGTAACTTATGAGTTAACCATTTCTCAGGAGTTATGTAGCCTTGAAATCGAAGAGTTCCAGGTTCATTTGAGACTAGAATAGTTCCAAATGATGATTCCAAATCTTTTCCAAGGATGGCGAAAAATTGGATAATTTGATAGAAGAATAAACAAATATTATCTTCAAAGGAACAGCCTACCTCCCTTGGTCATGTTGATTTGCTAATTTGATAAATATTTCATAATATATAAGAAATTTTATTTTGTTCCCAAATTTTAATATTCAACTGAAAAGTTCAAAATAATAAAGAAACCGACTTTAATGGAATGAGAATCAATAATTAAATACTCACAACTCACTTAATAAAAAGTTTGGAATAAAGTATTAACTTCAACCAGAGAAAATTTTAAATTCAATACAAGTAAACTTTGGAAGTCGGTGCATAATATTTTATGAGTTTATAAAAAATTCTCTGTGAGTTCTCCATTCATGTTTACTGAATTGTATTCATGTATCCTGTTGCATAAATCCTGTTTGCATAGAAGTGGAATGGGAAATAGAGTTGATTTCATGGAAAGACAAGCTTTGATCTACTTTTTAGGCCCATCTACATAATTTTTTTTAATCTGGTCTTTCCTCATATAGTCTGCACATGTCTGCTTTCTGGTATACTATTGAGTTTGCCTTCCACAGCCATTTGTCTGCTCATGGGACCTTATCACTCATCATTCAACAGAGGTATTTGTGAAATTATTGGAAAGAACATTTCTTCAAGTGATCTAGAGATGATATCAAGGCAATCTAATTTCCCAACTCTTATTTTATCGATTAATTGAAATTCCAGAAAAAGTTGCTGTGGTGGGTTTTATTGGGATTGGGGAAGTAGATAAAACTGGAGAAAGCATATTCATGGTGAGAAGAGAGAGAGAGAGAGAGAGAGAGAGAGAGAGAGAGCGAGAGAGAGTGAGTGTGAGAGAGTGAACCATGCATAGTGCCCACCTATGAAGCCCACTGAAATAAATGTTGGAGTTCTATGCCAGACAGTTCACTCAAAAAAAAATGATGTTAATAGAAAAGTTGACAAGAATGTTTGAAGTCATTTAATCAAGTGATAAGGTTGAATGGTAGTTTGATAAAATAGGATGAAAATGGATAAACATGTAGAAAAAATTTGATTACTTGATAAGGAAGTCCTCACAATCTGAGGAAAAAATGAAAGAAATAGAATGAAAATTACTTTGATGGAATTTAAGATTGAGCAGTAGGTACCATATTCAATCAAACACTGGACTGCCATGTAAAAACCAATTGACCTGCATATGCCAATATCATAAATATGATTATCTTACAAAATTATAACATGTCCTTCATTTTACAGGAAAGACTCAACAACAGAAATGGAAACTAGTTATTAACTGCCTTTGGAACATATAGATATAAAAAAAATACTCAAGGCTTTACAGCAGTCATGATAGAATTGTTGAATAAACTACAATTTTCCATTGATTCAAATATTATCTTTTGTTGTGTCAAATGTCTCATTCTAATAGATATAATAGCCATGACCTCTCTTCTTTTTGCAGATGCTACAGCAAAAATGATGTGAAATATGTGAATGATTTTAGAACAGTAGTCAGGGTAAAATTAAATAATGGTGCACTCCACTCTCTTTTGCCTATTGAAAATGATTTAATTTACAAAGTTGTGAGTCAAGAAGTCCTTGTTTGCTCTGATAAGGTAAGTACTGGTAGCTCTTATTCTCTGATTATCCATTAATTTTTTCAGGGGCACGAGCATGGACTTTTAAAACTAGTGACTTCATATAGTGGCCATTGCTTCCAGCCGCTATAAAATTGTCTCTATTTGATTGCATATCTATGAATAATTGATAGTTGTGAGGTATACATTATAAACATGGCTGCATGGCTCCGACTACACAGTATGCATGTAAACATTTGTACTCTCACCAGAGAACCTGAATACAATAGTATATCCTACAGTCATTACTCCATTGATTGTGAAAACATGAAAAAAATGGATTTGACAACACTAAATTTGGACACCAACTAGCAGATTGTACCATGTGTGTTACGTTTTGTTTCAAATTTCGTGAACAGATCTTCAATCAGTTGGTTTCTATCAATAATAAGTTATTGACTTTACATCATCAATACATCACAGCTACTTTGATCTCTAATCTTGATCTAGCTGTTGGAAACATAACCCTACTTTTTTCTAGCGCTTGTAGCATGGAATATGTTTTGTTTTCTGCCAGAAGTTGTTTAAATTGTTGCACCTCTTTTGAGACAATTACTGTTTTTCAGTTCTGTGCACCCTGTTGTGCCTGTTGTTGTAGCATTGATGCCATACATCGTTCATGTGCTTCTGCATGCTCTTATTCCATGGATTGGAACTCCACTATTGTTTTTCTTCAGCAATTGGCCTCTTCTGCTAAGATAAATTGATGAATCTATCTGTTATTGCTGCATGGCAATTTGATATCTTCTTCTACGACAAATTATTGAATAATAATTATATAATTTAATCTACACCAAAATTCATCACCTTGTTTCCTGGGTGAAAATGTACGGTACTTTGTTGGTATACTACGTTTCCAATTCATTATCTTCATGATTGATGCTGAACCAATTTTCAATTACACATCCTCCCAAACTTACTAAGCTCAAAGCATCACAGCAGCTAACTCGATTTCAGTCTTTCATTAATTATTGTAATTGTTTGCTTATTTGGAGCAGTAAGGTGTACTTCACCTCCAGTTGATTTACTTTGATTTGGGCTATACTTTATTCAATTATTTGGTGTGTACCACCTCGATTTCAATTTATATCTCATTGTAATTGTTCGCTTATTTGGAGTGTTAAAGTGTACTCTACCTCCACTTGATTCACTTTGATTGAGGCTATACTTTATTTAATTATTTGGTGTGTATCACCTCAATTTCAATTTATATTTCATTGTAATTGTTTGCTTAATAAGAGCATGCGTACTTGAATTACCTCAAAAGTTTAATTTTTTATACAGTCCACTTTCTCTCATTTTCTCACTCCTTGATTCCTTCCTTCACAACCTCAAATTAAGTTAAAAGCGACGCTGAGGAAGTATTCTCATTTGAAGCTACCTCATTTCTTTATTTGCTCACACTGTCTTCAATGCAACAATGTGATTGAATTATACAATCAGAAGCGAGGCGTCCAATGTCCATAGCGTCCACACTGTCCATATAAAGTCACTATATTAAGACTAGTCTATAATTTCCAACTTGTCAGTCCATTTGTATTGAATCAAAAAACTGCTGTTGCACTGATATAAGTTTTTCATAGTGGAAGTGAAATTTCATAATTTCCCAGTCAGCTGTTCAACTACTGTTAGACAAACAATATTTTCAAGTCAGTATAGAAAATTTCACAGCTCATATATCACTTTAAAAATATCACTGGTAAATAGCCTTAGATTACAAAGCTGAAGTTTGTATTTTCTCATGCATCAGGCCTCAGGCTAATTAAATTGAATCTGAATTTCCAAAATGTGGAATTTCTTATAACCCATTAAAAAATCCAATTAAGGCCAATAATATTTGTGACAAAGACATAGAAACATTGTAGACTATAGATAGAGATAGAAGCCTATTATTTTTTACAATTGTGTAAAGTCTTCTTTGTTCACCTGCACAATGAACTAACACTCAATCATTCTCTCTCTCTCACACTCTCTCTCCTTCTTATTCTCTCTTTCAGCACTAGCCAGCTAGCAATCTGTCAATCATCTCCTCCCAGAATTGTCTGATTCTTCTGGATTTTTCCAGAGCCTTTCGGCTACCAATTGTTTTCTTCTGGATAACCCTTGTCAACTACCAAATGGTCTAGATTCTTCCAGAAGTTTTTAGATCCTTATTGTTTGTAACTCACAACCCTATTATTATATAGAAGACAAGCTCATTTGCCCAGTAAGGTTGCAGGGCTACCTGACTTGATTGATCAAAAAGAATAAAATGATGAGAGAGAATAAACTATGTGAACAGTGAAATATCAATTAATTAGTGCAGGATCTTTTAAAAGAGAACAGAAGTAGGGTTAACAACAGTTGAGTGTTGCCCAATTGAAGAAGTCTCTGCAAAAACGAATAAGACAACCTATGATATCCTTGCAGGCCACTTAGCGCAGTTGGTTGGGGTGTAACAACTTAAGCTTGCTGTCATGGGCTCGAATCCTGCTCTTTCATCTGGCATCCATGTGTTATCATTCACCTCATTATCCACGCACAAGTCTCGGACTCATGTGGGCATCATCAGCAATAGAAAAATGAATAAATAGGGTTGAAGATGCATATGATGAATTTGAATGTTCTATAAATATATCATATTGACTTTTCAAGTGAATTAAACGACTTGCAGTCAAATTTTATTTAAAATAAGTAGTATTTCACTTACTTTGTAGGCCGAAAATTTTCGAGTTGTTGAAACCTCGAAAATAGGGGTTTCAACAACTCCAAAATTTTCGGCCTACAAAGTAAGTGAAATACTAATTATTTTAAATAAAATTTGACTGCAAGTCGTTTAATTCACTTGAAAAGTTAATATTAACAACGCAGTTCGTCATGGAACAAGAAATCCAGGAATATCATATTGAATGTAAATATGTTTTGTAACTATCTGCATAAGTGTGGCAACTTTGTTACTCAATAATGGAGGAATAATTACATTTACAGTGACACAAGGAAATAATGATACAGTGATACAAGAAAATGATGATATAATGAGTGATACAAGAAAAGAAAATAACAGAAAGTATTACAAACAAGATGGTGTATTACAACTAGTTTCGAAGAATATACCAAGAAAATGGAAGGAAGGCAAATGGAGAGGGGAATTGAGATTCTTTTCAAATTGGGAATGATCTGCATGTAGATAATGGTCTCAATGTGACAGAATTTTAGAAGGTACCAAAGATTTGAACATTTTTACATGAAGGGCATTTTGGCATCAGTGGAGCTTGTGAAATATTATTTTGTCAAGGATGTCCAGGGACATGGAGAATTATTTTGCAGAGTATCCAGTATGTGATTGCTGGAGACATCCCAATATCAAAGAGCCTTCAATTTGTCATGGAATACCAGATCTGTCATTTGAAAAAACAGTTGATATGGAGTTTCAGGAGAAGTAACAGTTGGTAGTGGAAGATTGGCCAAATGGCCGGGAATCGTTCCATTTGAAAGTATAAGAATTTTCTAATGAGAAATATTCTTCAACCTTCTCTTTCAAGTTTTGAAATACCCAATATTTTTGTATCAAATGATATACTTTTTTTGTATGCCTGTGGATGACAAGAGAGTTCGATGTAATTTTTTTTTTTTTTGAGGATGAAGCCCACATAGGTCTGAGACCTGTGCGTGGGTAATGAGTTGGATGATGGTGATTTATGAGTTGGACCTACAGTTTTAGGTGGGTTCCGAACCACCAGGAAGTGATTTTCAGCAGAGAACAGTGTCTTTTTTGCTGGCCAATCTAATCGGTCACCGTTACAAACAGGACCTACGAGAACGCAGCTTATCTCTCTGATTGAACAGATTTTGTTCTCAGAACTTTAAGCCCTCTGGGACTGCCCAGATGAAATCGATTTCCAGAGCATTTTGTACAAATAGCAAAGGATATTTCAAGCAATTCATTGAATATCGATGTTGCAGCAATGGAATATTACAATAAATAAACTCTGGAATAGAGATCTCCTGCTCAACTCCCATTTGTAAGAAATTAATGGACAAAACTCCCTGTGGTTGATTGAAAGTTCTAAATACAAGTTCAAAGACAACTTCAGCCCTGGAAGAGTGAACATGAACTTCAAGTATGAGTGCCCATTGTGTAAAACCTGAATATTACACTTGCCTGATCTAATTGAACTGGCAGATCTCAAACTTATTTTGAAAAAATAGTCTTCTTATTCTTCTTCATTGTCAGTGTCTTCTTCTTCTTCGCCTTCCATCCATTTTTTCCTAATCATCTTCTTCTTCTTCATCCTGTTCTTGTATATCTACTGAACCTAGTTCATGAATCGCTAGAGTTTCATCAACAGAGGAAAGCATTAAAAGTTATACAGTGAATGCCACATGAGTGCGAGAGAGGGCGGGCTGCATCAACTTCACCTTCTGGGAAAAAGGTAAAGTCTCTCATTTTATCCTTCATTTTATTGTAGTTTAAAATTCATTGAATTTTCCAGTCACATGGAAGCAAATTCTTGAGGATAGTGAATGAAATTGAATTTAAAGTACCAGTTCAAACAATTGATACTTATGATGGAGTTGACATTGTTGGAGAAATTGATGAAGGACGTAACTTTTATAAACCTGCTCAAAAATCACTTAGAATAATTGAGAAGAAGTATATGGATTACAGCACTCACAAACCAGTCAAGTATGGTGAGTAAAATACTATCACTTACTAGAAAGAAAATACAACCTAACATAAGCTTTCATCAATCACAATAATTGACCGAACGGAGTGAGGTCCATCCTTTAACACAATTGGCATTTTCTCTGTCTGTCTCTCTGTTTCACAATTTATGGACGAACGTTTAAACCAATTGTTATGATTTTCCATAGGGATGTTCCTTATTACTAAGCCCAGCGATGTATATATATTTCATTTTTCTCAAATTCAATACGGTGGCCGGTTCACAAGGTATAAAGCAAAATAGTATCAATATGAGCTTCCTTCTTATACAGTTAATTGGGTATGTACTGAGTTTTTAGCATTCTTGTAGTACATTTATAAACAGGAAACTCATAGTGATACGTGGTAATAATATGGAATTACTAAAAAATCCGGTTTTGTTAATGTTAATGTGTTATGTTATTGTTAATGTGTGTGTGTGTGTTTGGTCCTGCGCAGTGTTTCCTGTACTGAGTAGAGCATGAATGAGAGCATACAACATACAAAATTATTATTTGCATCTAATGATTTGACCGCTCTTAACTGTGCTGTATTCAACATAATATGTTTCTATTGAACAACATAGCTCTGCTTTCTGTATCGGCAGCCGCCATCATTAAGAGTCCTGTTCACTTGCAGATTTTTTTCAAAAATTGTTCAATCTATTTTAGTTTATAGATAATCAAAATTTATCATGTTATTCTTCTAATTAAACTTGAATAATCTTATTCAATTTTTAGTAATTAGATGCTCCAAAATATTTTCTAGGTCACACAATATTATGATTAGAAAATATAGCTGAAAAGGAGAACCAAATAAGTGATGTTGATCATCACATGGGAAAAAACAATTATTTCAGTTGGTAAAGATCGGGAATGAAACGTGGATGAGAAAAAATGAAAAAAATTCATAATTTTTTGATGAATAATTTATGTTTTCCATGATTGGAGATTTATTGATATTAAAAGCTGCTAAAAATGCATGAGAACCTTTATTAGGTTAGGTATAAGGGGTGATTTCTGGGGGCGTCAAAAACTTTGGTCTTTTCAAATATTGACTTTCACTGTCTCTGTCATCAATAAAAGATTAAGGAATTAAAATTGCATCAAAAATGCTCTTCAATTTTTTTCAAAAATGTCATCCCCTTATGTGTGAGTGTTGAGCGAGTGAAGTCCACTTTTTACAGAACTACTAGTAATACTGAGTATCAGTGTACTTTAATGACTTGATGTTACAAGCTTTATTATCACTTACCCGGTGGTTCGGAACCCACCTAAAACAGTAGGTCCACTATGTTCCCTGTAACATGGCACAAACGGCGAGGTGGAACTACCCGTAAGGGTCTCCCCACCATTAAAAGCCATACGCTTATTATTATTATTATTATTATTATTAGTGTACTACCACAATTGTTGATTATCACATTTCAATGTCTGAATGACAACTGAATGACTACTCACAAGTAGGCTACAGTCTGTCATTTAAGTTTGTACTATCCTGGAAGCTCTTGATCTTTCTATCAGAACAGATAACATTCTCTCATAATGCTTGAACATCCTAAAACTCTTATATTATATTAGAGTAAGAGTGACAAAGAGAGGAGAAAGAAATTGACAACAAGTACAAATTATCCATGTAACTAGGGGCACTGTTGACATAACATTGATGGATGTTCCCATCTTCAGAAAAGGCGCTGCCATGCTTCAAGTCATCTCTGGCTCACTGTTACAATTATTATTCAAATTTGGTCCAGAAAACAAGATGTTTATTCATAAATCAAGCAAATAAGTTTCAGGTGTGTCTTACCTTGAATGTGTCAGTAGTAGTTAACCTTTTAGACTGTGTCTTAAAGCCAGTTATCATGGTAAATCACTATTTTTATAATTGTCAAGTGAATGATTCAAGATAAGATTAGAACAATTTATTTATGTTAATTTAGAAAATTTCTCAAATGATTTTAAATATAGTATTATTACCATCACATAGGTAGCAAATGTACATCACATGATATTATTTTTAACTAAACAAAATCCTAGTGACATATTCACATAAAATGGCGAAGTGTGGACAAAATTCGTCCATTCTCAACTTAACCTTAGGTAATGTATCTTGATTCTAGCTTATGAGTTTGGAATACATCTATAACTTGAAGTTTAAACAATTATTTAGATCATTGAAAAATGCATATAAAAACATATAAAAATGGCAAACATATAAAAACCAACAAATAATATTCTGTAGCTACTTTAAAACTGCTTGAATGAGAGAGACAACAAACACACACACACTCACACACACACATACATGAACAAAGTATAAAACGGGGAGGTAAGAAGTTAACATACAAAACGGGGAGGCTGTTTTCCACTTAACATGGAGAATTGATAGTTTTGGTAATGAATTATTGACATGTTCTGAACATAGTTTCATCAATTTTTCATTGTTTACTTTAAAAAAAAATTACACATTAAACCTACAAAATGGAGAGGTTTTGTGTGTACACTTTCAACCCACTGACCGAGGAGGTTTTGTGTGTACACTTTTCACTCACTAACCGGGGAGGGAAATGTGTGTACACTTTCAGTTCACTAACTGGGTCTGGGGAGTTATTCACTGAATTGTCTTTCAACTCATGATTGTTGTAGAAATTGTCAGGACGCATTTTTAAAGACTAGCACTAACAATATTATTATTAGAAATACCGTATCATAAAAATTTCAATAAACAAATGCATCACATTTTTTTTTTAATAATATTTAATTGGCAAATACGGCAGATAAAATTCTCAATGTTCTGAAGTACTGTTAACCTGAAATAATTGGCTTAGTTCAGCCACACATTAAAAGTATTATCAAATTTTATCAATAAGATAAGCAAGCTATCGGCAAATTTTCAATAGGAATAATTAATGTGAAGGGTTTAATTAAATCTGCAAATGAATTAAAATTAGAATCATTAACGAATCATTTATTTGAGGAACAGGCGGCAGTGTGTGAGAGTCAACAACGTTTTTAGTGATTATAAATATGTTAAAATGGGAATTCCACAGGGAACAGTAATTGGACCTTGTCTCTTCCTGATCTATATTAATGAGTTTTGTAACCTTAATTTAGTCAATGGGAAAATTTTATCTTTTGCGGACGATGCGGTTTTAATTTTTCAAGAGGAGGACTGGGCTAGCGCATATGACACAGCTGCAAGTGGACTTAAAAAAGTGACTGGATATGAGAAAATTAACCCTTAATCTCACTAAAACAAAATACATTACTTTTTCTCTAAATATGCATAATCAGCCAGATAATATGTCACTTGCTTTGCATTCTTCAGAGTGTTCTGAATGGCTAGGGTGTTCAACTAGCTGTAATAGAATAGAGAAAGTTGAAAGTATTCGATATCTTGGTGTGATGGTGGATCAGCATTTAAAGTGGGACGTACATTTGTCACAACTTGCTACGCGATCCAGAAAACTAATTTACCTATTCGTAAAGTTGCGTTCAGTATTGCCTGTTAAAGTCATGAGAATAGTGTATTATGCGCTGGCACAGTCCTTGCTTCAATATGGTATTGTGAGTTGGGGGAGTTCATATAAAAATGTTTTTAAACCAGTCCAAACTATACAGAACTCAATAATAAAAGTCATACTAAAAAAGAATAGAATGTTTTCAACTAAAGCGGTTTTTTCAGAATTTTCAGTTTTACCCATCCGACAGATATACTTGAAACACGTCATATTATATTACAAGAAGTTTTCACTATTTCAATTCATAAATAGAACGGACTGTTCAATAACAAGACGGGAAGAGTCAGGTCTGGTTACTGTGCCTCGGTTTTTGACTACAGCCGGTCAGCGTAGCTTCCTCTACCTATCTCCATTATTTTTTAATACCCTCCCTAGCAATGTCAGAGGTGTAATCGCCCAAAAGAATTTTAGTTTGCATTTAAAAAAGTATCTTGTTGACTCTCATGGCTTGGATAGGGCCGAGCGATTCTGGAGTTCGATAGGATAAGATTTTAGTTATATTCTATCTATTATCTATGTATCAGTTCTACACAACTTATGTATGTCATTTTACACTCTTCATGTATAAACTTATTAATGACTCACCACATTTAAATTTTGTACTACTCTGTAAATATTCATTCAAGTCTAAATTTTTTTCTCATCTGCACAATATTATATCTTACTATCACATATTATAAATTACTTGCACAAAAATTTTATCTTGTTACTAATTTTTTTTTATGTTAGAAGGATTTAGTTTTTAGTTAAGCCCAAGCACGGCTGCTCCTTCCCCAAGCTCGAGCTTGCTCTTTTGGGGAAGTAGTTCCTTATGTTTTAATTTGTATAATTGTGATTATTTCATTTTTGCTGTGTATTTTTAAAATGTATTTTATATTTTGTAAGGTGTTAAAGGAATAAATAAATAAATAAATAAAATAAACGACTCGACTAGGGCCTTCTTGCGATCGTACTTGTGTCCGTCCGACCTTCATTAAAGACAGGTTGTAAGATCTTACTAAACTTGGCCCATGACACTCATAAACGTAGAGGGTTCACTACAAGTATAAAAATAAAATTTTAATCTATGAAAATAAAAAGATGAAATTTCAAGGATATCGGTTTCAAGTTTTGAAGATCCTATATTTCCTTACTGGTAACAAAAGAGAAATTATTAAATGAGACTTTAAGATCACTCTCGTTTGCTAGTATAATAATTATAGAAAAATTTCTGTTATTTGAAATTAAGTGCAGAATCTAGCCAGACTATTTTTATCACCTGTAACTGACGTTCTTCAATAACTTGGTTGGAATATTTTTTTCTTCAACTCACAAAACTAGAGGAGTTAGGTGTTCTGTTACTACAAGAATGAATAGATCAGAAATAAGTATAAATTATCAATTTATTTCTCACAATTACAAAGAATAAACGAGATGTACAAATCACTGTAATTCATCTTTCAAAAACATTAGAATATAGTCATTGAACTATATGAAGAATTGTACAAGATAAGATGCATTGATAGTATAGATGAATTTTTGTTCCAATACAGCTGGTGATTATGAGTGTGATGATTAAATGAATTTTTGAGCTATTTTTCCCCAACACATAAAGTAGGTGAAAGTTCTGAAAATGAAGCCAACCTTATATTGAATTTATGGTCGGGAGCTCAAAAAATTATAAAAGTTTCTTTTGATGATGCAGAAAGAATAGAGCAAAAACAAAGGGAGAAAATAATGGTGATAAAAGTAAGATATGGAAGGATGGAGGCAAAGGAGAAGAAGAGAAATAGAAGAATAAGCATGAAATCAAGAGTAGAAAGGTTTCATGTAAATTTGACTGAATTCAATTAGACAGAATTTTTAAATCCTTACCAATTATTAACAAGGATACAGCAAGAAGTTGTGTGATTAAGGAGAGAAACCATATATAATATGCACTGTTTCTCTATTGTACATAACGCTAAATTACACTTGATTGATCTGATGCTTACAAAAAATAACCGAATCAAGTGGATATGATGATATTCGACAAGTTTATTTCTGTTCATTTTCTTTTTCCAGAGAAAACCAAATTTCGAATGATCGTTTTAGAGAAGTTGAACGGAGATTCGTAAATAGTAGACACTCAACAACAAGAGCAGTTGAGTTCAAATTTTCGGCTGATAGCACAGCCTATTTACAGTTTATCCCAAAATATTCTCAAACGACAAATTTGATGATTGCCACATTGTAATGAACGGGGTTTCATGCAATAAAAATGTTTAAAAAAAAATAGTTTAAAATTAAAGTATTTCAAAAATTTCAAGTTCAAATTTGTATCCAAATTGATTTCAATTTCAATTAGCCCTTTAAAAGACTTAAATTAATAGACTGTAAACACTTTTTTATTAATCCATACAATAGCTCTATAATTAATACATAATATTTATGAATCGACTCACTAAGGTGTCAGCTACTGTTTCCCTTACCAGAAGAAGCTATTAAATAAATTAAATAATTCCAATTAATAAAAATAATTTTTCATATTTTTATTTTAAAAAATTGCTTTTAAAATTTATTTAAATTTCTTCTATGCTTCGGGAAAGGGGTTTCGTCCCCAATAACCCCCCCTCGTTACGCCTATGTTAGTCGTGAACAAATCACGGCGTATATTATTTGTAACTACTTGAAGGTTTTGGAAGGTTTTTAAATACCGTACTTAGTATTTACAGGCAGCCTACTACTTACAATTAGTCATAATAGGACAATCATTCATGTTGTTTGTGAAATTAGATCATTCACAACACACACAGGTGGTTATCTAAGTATCTATCTATTTGAATTCAAATAATAATATTAATAATAATAATAATAATAATAATAATAATAAATAATAGAAATTAATAATAACAATAATTATTAGTATTATTAAAACAGTTGTTTTGATTAGTAGACTAATTCAGGTCTTCAAAATTAATATAAAAATAATTTAAAAACTATCAAATCCTTTCTACAGTTCTCAATATAATCGGAAATTCATGCCTCAAAAAAGTAACAATTTCATATTTTTTATTTAACAAATAAATTGAAATTTTAGGTTATGATTATGACTAAGTACAACTACTGGAAATTTCACTTTATAGTGCAATGCACTTTTTAGTAAGAAGGGGGGGTGGCAAGGAAAGTCCACTTAATGTCCCTGTAACCAACGATCGAATCCTAATCAAACTTATTCTTTGCAGCTCATAAGTCAGTTCAGAGTAATAATTTATAACAGATTGGACCCAAACTTTAGAATTTTATTTGGAAGGGTAGACCTACTTAACATGTTTTTCCTCATACCTAGAAAATGACTATCATGTTTAAATCACTATTATATGGAAAATTATGGTGATAGATGTAAAATTGATCTAGAATAATTGTACAGCAAAACATTTTCTTTGGATCCATTAGTATCGAATCCATCACAAACCATAATCTGGTTCTGGTAGAAAAATCAGAACTATATCTCTTCTTCGTTCTCTCCTCTGTATGTAGAGAATAAGTAACCCTTCGCTGCTGATGAGGACGTGACTCATTATCTTTTATTACCACTACAAATTTGATAAAGGTATACAGAATCTGTTTTCTTTTGCAACGTAGCCCTACTGCTGCATTCCAGATTATTTTCTGTATTAAAGTAAATATAGAGTACAATGTTTGTTTTAAAAACAGCAGGATGTCGAAAATTAACGTGTTTCGTCTTTTGACATAGTTCACACGCCCTAACGACCCTTGCTTCGACCCTATTCATATTTTTTTGTAGCAGTGTTCCACCATTTGCTTCACAACCTTCCTTGCTCCCATATGTCCTCCCGTGCAGTGATAACGGTGGATGACTTCTTCAGCCAGTGACAATGGTATGCACAGCTTCCAACGAGAATTGTTTTTCGTTTGTCTGAACAATAGCCCCTCGCTATTACTATGTATGTCATGATTTTGGTAATATAATTCTCTTTTACATATAAAGTAGCTTCATACACATACAAGCAGGGTACAGTTAGGAGAACAAGTCTCTTGAATAACGGCCTACATGAATCCAATCTATCTTACTCTTTCCATACATCTAACAGCTTTCTTTTGGATCTTTACACCCTATCAAGGTTTTGTTTTGATGAATTACCCTATACTAAGATAGCATACCTTATTTGTGACAGTAAAAGCGCATGGTAAGCTGTAAAAAGTAGCTTTTTGTCATTTAATCTAGCAAGCTAATACAGGACAAATACCCCAGATGTAATTTTACAGCATATTTTCTCAATGTATGGAGCCCAGGTCAATCGTCTATCCAACAAAACTACTAGAAATGCAATGTTTTCTTTCTCGTTTCGTTGATTACTGTTTACATAAACGTTTATAGCCCTATCTTCATATGAATTATGTTTGTTTTTTAATTGAAGGTATTGACATTTTTTACTATTTATTGTTAATTTCAACTGATTTAAGAATTGCACAATGGAAACCTATATAGGCACTTATTTAAAAACTATCTAGAACGGAATTACTGAAAATGAGTGATGTATCGACTGCAAATAAGAGTGCTCTACCACTAATTAATTCTTTAGGTAAACGGTTGAAATATAGGCCTAACAAAAAAAGCAATGGACCTAGTATTGGACCCTGAGGCACTCCAGCTTGGACCTCAGTAAAATAAATAGAGTTCTTGAGTCTAATAAAGTTTTTAAGTTTCTGAGGACAAAGACTACTGAATTAAGTTTGTTTATTAAATATTCTAGATGAGGTCTCCAGAAAAGTTCACCACCACGAGCACCTTCATGTCATTTACAGATTCTATTGTGCCATCTCTTATGTCTAATGTAGTTCCTCTATCCGTTCTAAATGGTATCTGTTTAGTTTTGTTGTGATTTAATATCACAATGTTAGCAGCTAGCCATTTCTCTAATTTCTCAAGAGCAATTTTACAATCTGACTCTAAGAATGATCTTTTTCACTGCCATCTCATTATCATCACCTCTCTTATTCTATTCTCTCCTTATCCGATGATGTCCGCAGGCAAGAGTACTTATACCATCAGACATTATGAATCGCTTATCGTGAAAGGGGGATACAGAAATTTTATTGGAATTGATTTGATAGACACTATGCAAATAACTAATTATTAATTTAAATTCAATAAATTGAAGCTATTTTATGTGCAAGTTTGTGTTAGGTATGAATAAATGATAAATTCGAACCGCCAATAGGCCTATATCTAACTACGTTAATGTCTAATTTCGTAATATTTGAATGAATTGAAATGAAGACATCGATGAATGCTCTTTTTGTTCAATATTGGGCTAAGTATTGAACCGATCCCTGGGAATGATATTCTTTCATTTCAAAAAAATCATCGAAATTGGTTCAATAGTGTTCAAACAATTGATGTACAATCATAAAAAACAGGTTGAATTGAGAACCTCCTCCTGTTTGGAAGTCGATTAAAAACAAGCAGTATGCTTCTCAAAGAATATCCGGTAACAGTAGGTATTAAGGCCGATTCAGCCTGACCAATGAGAAGACAGGGGGGCGTGGCCACCCCCCTTCCCCCTCCCCCCAGGTCAGACATTTTGTAAACACCCACCCCTTCCCCCCTGTCGCAGTCAGCCATTTTGTTTTTAAGGTCACATACCCCCCTTCCCTATGTGTCCCCACTTTATTCCCAATAGATTAAAGGGGGACCCCCTGCAAGCACCAATGAGAGAGGACCTATCCCCCCTGACCCCACCTCTCACAGAAGGTTCCCAATAAATATAGAACATACAGCTTTATATCTATATATACATGCTTGCAATTGTATATCTATATATACCTGCTTGCAATTACTATATCTATATTTGCAATAGCATCAGCCCCCGCCGCCAGATTTAGCTATTAATTGCATCTGCACACCTGCTACCTCCTGCTGTGATTCTCAAAGCCCTCTCTTTTGCACGTGCAGTGTTAATATACCCCCCTGCCCCCCAGCCCCGGACAGTGCTTCAGATATTAATAACACTTCCGCCCCCTGCTGCGAAAAAAAAAAAAAATAACGTTTAAAAGCAGAGCACGTGCACAAGTTTTATGTGTGTGTGTGTGTGAGAGAGACGTGCTCTCAGGTCATTAACCTTAGAATTTAACGGTCGCAACACGTGCCTAGCAGGTGGGGGGCTGTACACAGAAATAGAATAGTTCTACAGTCCTCGATTCCTAGATTGATAGCGTTGTAATAGGCGTTCTTGTTGGGGAGGTAAAAACAAACTACTATCATATTTTATCGTCGGCTCATCCATCCCAATAAGCCGAAGAAATTCGCTGACAGTATGTTCTGGCAATAGTCCTCGTCCCTCCAACTCTTTATAATCAAACGTTCTGGCAGCCATTACACATTTTTCTATCAAATAATAGGCATATCTATACATCAGATCATTTAAATGCCTCTTGAAATCTCGATTATTATGCACATAATCCATTAATAGGTCCTGTGATATTTTTACAGCTGTGTTAAGTTGTTCATATGAGATGAATCCTGCTTTTTCAATTATAAACTCTTTTTTAGTGAGTAAATTTTCCCTATTGAATTCATCTCGAGTGAGTAGTTTATCTCTTTCTGCCTTTGCCTCTTTGCTAATAATTTTCATCTCATTATTGAGGGTATGTCTACTCACCAGCACACTAGCCTTCTCCTGCTCAAATTCTCTCCTAGTTAAAACAACCTGTTCTAAATCATGCATGCGTTTTTCCAACACATTGTTAATTATACTTAATCCACTATTGAGATTTTCAAACGACACAAGTTGGCTTCTTTCATTGTTAAATTCTGTTCTAGTTAAAACAGCTTTCTTCAACTCACTCAATTCAAATTTCAACTTGTCAAAATTCGCTACTAATTTTTTTAACTCCTCTAATTGCTTCGCATGCGGACGATGCATTCGTCTGAATCGATCGGTGTTCATTGTTCGAATGTCGAAATTAATTATCAACACCTCGGTACACCCGCTTTAGCGGAGAGGCTCCGATTTGTGTTGGTTGTCAAGAAGGAACAGCACTGACATCACCACCCCAGCTCATGTCTTTAGTCGGCTATTCTCACTTTACACGATGTTTCGCAGAGGGGTGAGGGGGCGCCCACTCCGCATTTCTTCTAACATACTCTTTCGCAACAGCCGGTTTCACCCAGCCTCATCTCTCTCATATTTCTTTCTCTCCTCTTTCGCTCTACCGAACAGCTTCCTGCCAACACGGCCTGTCCTCGCTTTTTTACTGTATAAAGCTAGCTTCTCGCAGTTCTTGTAATATCGAATCGATTTCAATATCGTGAGCTGAATTTCCTGCATTTTTTGAACCCATTAAAATAAATAACCGTTCGACTAGTTCGTTAACATCATCCCAGAATATGTAGTTTCTATCGCGTGATTTATTTCTAACAAAATTCAATAATCCTTTCCCATACTTTGAACGTTTTTTGGGTGGAAAAAGTTTCTGTATAATTTGAGATTTTTTACCAGAATTGCGAATTACGTAACCCTGGTTATTAATATGTACAGATGTCAGTGATAATATTTTTTTATATTTCGCCAAATCTTTGTTATTGTAGAGATTTGAATTTGGCCTACTGTTAAACAATAGCTCCAACAAACCATGAGTCATTCTAAACCTTTGTTCGCCGACAGTTATAAAAACATCATCAAAACTTACGGGCTCATCGCCGATAAAATATAAATTTTGTTTATGATCAAAACGTATACCATAAGGAATAGAATTATCTAATTTCTCGTTATGAAACACACCTAAATAGTTGTCTAAGATTTCTTCTATTCGAGTGCGACGGTTAGTAATATTCAAAGTTGAATCAAAGAAAGCAGATTTATCATTAGCAGAAATATTTACATCCTCCTCCCCATCCTCCTCCTTCTCCTCCACCTCCTCCTCCTCCTCCTTCTCCTTCTCCGTTACCAACGGTTCAACCTTGTGTTCTTTTTCGCGCTTTACTGTTTCATTGGCAGAGATTGTGCTCTTTTTGAGTTCAATTAATGGAGTAATTATTGGTTCCAACCTTTTACAATTAAATTCTTCACTCTGTGTTTGAAAACCCAATAAATTTCTGTGTTTTTCAATAATAGTTTTTCTCAATTTTTTTATTCTATCTATTAAACTGCTTCTCTCCCCAACAGATGATGCTGCGGTAGGAGCAGCACGATCGCGTTTCTTACGCATATTAACTTTCTCCATTAATGCCGCGACGTTGAATGACAAAAAATCGTGCAAACACCGAAGTTACCTCATTGCAAAGGAATCTTTATGAATTTATCCAATTGCTCTCTGTATCTTCCATTTTCAGCCTTACATTCAGTAAAAATAGAAACAAATTTGTGAGCACCTTTTGACCACACCTCCCAACATAGTTTTCTAAACTCACTGAAACTCATATCTTCCCCTACAAAATCCCTATAAATTAATTTCGAATTTAATTGATCAAGTTTAAAAATAATCAATACGTTGCAATTATCTCGGATGTGATGTTTTTTAATAGATCCGTAACTTTGTACCAAGTAGGCTGTGTCAATTTCGCGATGTCTACCCATTGTAAAGTAATTACGAATTTGAGGTACATTGCTTAATTGTAAATCATCAAAAATGACAAGAGAGTTTCTCTCAACTTTGTTGGGATGCTTTATCATATCAGTATTGTCTGACATGTAAAAGCTTACACATTTTATCTTTGAAAACACCTTTTTCAAAAATTCATATTTATCTTGATATAATGACTTACTGTATACATATAAATGTTTAAATTTCAATCCGTTTTTATTGAAAATCAAATTCAATAACGTATTTGTCTTACCACTGTTGGATCTTCCAATCAGGATAATGCGTGCATTATGCGGTAATAAACTACCATTTTTACTCTTGCCAATGTTCGGTTTACCTGTAATAACCTCATCAAAATTGATGATGGGTATGGCCGTATCCTTTACCATTGTATCACTATGATAGTCAATGGATAACTGAATAAAACACATGCTTCAACATATTATATCAATTTATTGATAATATTTTTCAGTTCTTTTCCAATATACAACATTTCGCTTATTTACAATATAATACATAGTATTTACAATATAATACATAGTATTTACAATACAGTTCTTAACCTAGTAAATTCTTTCTCTCGATCCATGTAGGTTCGCTGAAACCTAACCATTTAACCAATATTTTATCTTTATTTTTCCTTATAATTTTCTCTACTAAATAAACTTTCTGCTCCTCCTCATCCAGCTTTGTTTTTTTCATTTCTTCTTCGTAGAGACGGCCAGAAATTATTTCCCCTTTCAAATCACGCAAGATGTAAGTAGGTGGCTTAGTCGGATAGACTGAATGAATTATAAATAATTCCCCACTCCAATTAATATTATACGATTTGTCGAAAACCTGTCTGTACTTACTAATGCGTACAACATCGCCCAATTTAAATTTCGGTTTTATTCGTTTAGATTTCAAACGCAAGTTCTCATTGGCCGCCTTATTAATCGATGCTATTATATGATTTCGATGTTTTTTGCGAACATCAGATGGCCGCATTTGAATTGTTCTGTGGAAAGCATTATTATACTCTTTAACCATTGTTGGTAATGCTCCCACCCATCGTTTTGTTCCGTGCTGCGTTAAATATTTATAGATTTTTGATTTAATAGTTCTAATAAAACGTTCGACTATTGCAGCTTTTTTCTCACTAAAAACATGGTAATGTTTAATATTATACCTATCCAATAATGCTTTTACTTTTGTATTAAAAAATTCGGTACCTTGGTCTGTCTGAAAAAATTTAACATTTTTATTTTTACGAATAATTGGTTCAAGTGCAGCATACACAGAGCCGGCACTTTTGGATTTTATTGGCACACAATAAGCATATTTAGAAAAACAGTTAATTACAGCTAAAATAAAAGTAAAATTTGAATTATCTCTCGCCAGCGAGCTCATATCAATTAAATCTGCCTGAAGCAGATCCACCTCACTTTTAATCTCATATTTTCTCCTATTAAAATGTACTCTTGGCACAGAATGCAATTCTTGTGCTAATCTATGTCTAAGTTCATTCATTTTTGTCGACATCACACACGTGTGATATATCTCAAATGCCTCGGCACGCGCCGTGTGGGTAATCTATTTTTAGCCACCCTCTTTTTGTGAAGCAGCACGCCTCACTTCTCCTCTCCTCACTCACCGCCTCACACTTTGAGAGGAAGGTTCTTCTTCTACTACTTCTTCTTCTTCTTCTTCTCCTTTTTCTTCTCCTTCTTCAACTTGGGGGATTCTATAATAACCCCATGCCAATGTGTCAACCGAATTGGGCATGATGTATCGTTTATCATCATAGCATGAGAGCGCTGTTTTTGCACATGCAATCTGATATACTTTATGACAATAGCTCCTTATCATATTGAACCTCTCGTAATGTGTGCTTCTTTCGAATAAACATTTTTTGTACAAATCATATGTTAGACAGCGATCTTTAACAGATTTCTTTACACCCTTAGCTACGTTTTTATACAATTCATTCTCATCATCTACATATTTAAAACTATACATTTTGGGCTGTAAGCCAGCAAAATGTGTGATAATTTTTGAATTTGTCTCATCTTTAAATTTCCCAACCACTTTTTTATTTACAAGACTATAACATTTGTGATAGCTAATTCATAGTACTTGTTCAATTCATCTAAATTTTCACGAACATTCACACATATTGCCGAATAGCTGTGAAAGTTTACAGTACTCGAAATTTGTTCACTTTCCTCGGGCAAAACAATCAATTTTTGTAATATAATATTTAACACTAAAAACCATTTCACATTTCCGTGGAAACGGTCTGACTCCTCGACGATCTGGTTCAATACTATGGGTTTTGTAGCTTCCAAAGTCGATTCCACGTCCAGCTCCTCGTCTAGATAGGTTATACGGTGACGTATCGCGTTATTGTTCAATCCACGCAGATCCTTGATTGTATACCGCATTTTGACGAATTAGTGCTCTCTCTCTCTCTCAGATGTGTGCTCTCTCTCTCAGATGTGTGCTCTCTCTCAGATGTGCGCTCTCTCTCAGATGTATCCTCTCACTCAGATGTGTGCTCTCTTACACTCCGCTGGTACAACTGATCTAAAACAAACAAGTTAGTAGTGGATTAGAAGTTGATCGTCACACTATGGATCAATCACACGTTTTAATGTACGAAAGATTGAGGTTGTTGAGTTTTGATGAGAGATGGAAAAAATTCGAATCTCCCCTTTTATCGCCTAAACATTTAGCTAAACTGGGATTTGTATTCAAGACACCACCAGACTCAGTGCAGTGCGTGTTTTGTTTAGTTGGTTTGGAAAAATGGCTAATAACAGATGATCCCGAAAAAGAACATGAAAAACATAGTCCGAATTGTGGGTGGAGGAGAATGCATAATATTTCTATCGAGAATGAAAATTTTAATAATCTTCGGGATTACGACCAGCGAATAAAGACATTTTATCAAAGATCAAAGCCTCACTGGTCAAACTCATTTAATAAGAGGATATTGGTTTTTAAAAGAAATGCTGAATATTTCGCGAGTAATGGATTTTTTCTACATAAAACGGGTTATTTGCAATGCGTATATTGTAAAGTAATTATTGCAGATTCGAAAAAACTGTGTCATGCATCGTTTTGTATATATAATAAGAACAGTCTTAAAGGGGAAGGAGGAGAAGGAGGAGGAGAAGGAGAAGGAGAAGGAGGAGGAGAAGGAGGAGGAGAAGGAGGAGAAGGAGAAGGAGGAGGAGGAGAAGGAGAAGGAGAAGGAGAAGGAGGAGAAGGAGGAGAAGGAGGAGAAGGAGGAGGAGAAGGAGAAGGAGGAGGAGGAGGAGAATTAATTAAAAAAGTAAACAAACCTGCACGAGAAGGAAGCCGAGGAATCACTTGCGCTCTGTTGTAGACTTGAAACACCTCTAGTTGGAACTGAAACATACAAAATAGGGAAAATGGATCAGATTGATGTTTAAAAATTTGGATTATGCACACTTATTATCAGATTATGGAGATGTCGTCTGCATTAATCAGGTGTGAGAAGATTTATTGTAAATATTATTGAACAATTACTATTTCTATTACAATTGCTCCAATTTAATATGCAAGATTTTTTGCACTAACAGTATTTACCCAAAAACTTGTAAAAATGCGTGATTGGGTTGAAGATAATTTTTATGAGTTTGATTATTTTGTGGCTTTATTTCGAGTTTGTTATAATTGATTAATGTAAATAAAGATTTGAATTATTATTGCTCACCTTTGTTTCAAACTGATGTGATGCTTTCAAAATGATCACTCTTCTTGTTGTGCCGTTCAAAAACGCAAATGCTCTTTTATCGCTGTGCGCGGATAGCTAAAGTTCAAACTGTTGTGACGCTTTCAAACTGATAAAGATGATCGCACTTTTTTGATCCGATAACTATGACGTTCAAAACGCGAATAATCTTTTAGCGGTGTGCGCGGCTAGCTAAAAAAGGATTGCGGGATGCGATGAGCATTCCTCTTTGGAGTAGGTGAGCACCTAAAAGAAGGAAGCTCGCAGGAAGCTCTCGCTGGCACGCGCTCGCTTCTCCCCCTCAACACGGTGTTCTATTTTTATCAGTATGTTTGCATCTGTCAACATGGAATGTGCTTTGGCGATGCGGCACGTGTGGAAAACGATAGTACTATTTATATTTCTATTATGCTGTCTAAACACCGTACTACTTTTAAATAAAGATAAATCGTGCAATCTGCATGAGAAACGAAATGATACGCAATTTCTTTTCAATTCCTTTGGATCGTCAACTTCACTGAGAAATCATACTTTATTCAATATTAAATCTTGCATTAATTCATATTATAAAACACCAATTTCCTTTGAAATTGGGTTGATACATTGGTATAAATTTATGGTTGATGAGCGAGAAACAGTTTGCAATTTCTACAAATACTATAGCGTTCTTGCAAATTGTGCCGAGACTTTTAATGAAAAATCGAATTTTCTTTTGAAGAAAACTAATCAATTATGTAGTAGTAGTAGTAGTAATTACAGTTCAGTTTATGTTTAACCTTTAAAGGATGAACACTGTTAAGAAAAAGCGCCGCACTGTTCGTAAGCGTGGTAGAGGTATTTTATCAAAAATTGGGAATATTTTGGGTACAGTGATAAATAGGGGGGTTGACCTGTTACCTGTAGAAGCGCACCTAGATGGGTATAATTTCTGCGGTCCAGGAACGAGGTTAAGGTCGAGGTTAGCACGTGGAGATAAAGGAATAAACCGTCTTGATGATTTATGTAAGACGCACGACATAGTTTACTCCCGAGCGTCTGATAACAAGACGCGGGCGGAGGCTGACAGGCACTTGGCAGATGGAGCTTGGGAAATTTTCAAGGACCCAAAAACGGGGTTATCTGAGAGAGCATATTCTTATCTTGTTACAAACATTATGAAAGCGAAATCCGCATTTGGTGGAGGTTTGAGAAAACGAAAAACGAGGGGAGTTAGAAAAACGCATAGTGATAGTATTAGGCAAAAGGCGATCAATAGGTTAAAAAATCATATTGCTGGTCGCGGTTTTTATCTGAAACCATATCCAACAGGCGGAAGAATACTAGTACCTCCCACCCAATACGGTGTAACACTATTTCCTAAGGTTAAAAAGAAGCAAGGAGGAAAAAAGCAGAGGAAAAGACAGAGAAAAACGCAAAGATGAACGGCCCGCTGTCAAACTATGACCTGATAAAATGGTGCAAATTATTAGATATTCCACTAAGAGGCATATATATGATTGATACACTTCCGAGTAAAATTCGAAATAATGAGCTCGCAATTGTTAATTTAGACAAACAGATTGGAATGGGAACACATTGGACTGCATATATTAAACGAGGGAAAAATGTGTATTATTTTGATCCGATCGGTGACTTGCAACCGCCACGCGAATTGGCAAAATATTGGGAAAAAGAAAATAATGTAAAAATATTCTATAATACCAACCAATTGCAGCGGGTAAACACAGACATTTGTGGGCACCTAGTGATTTTGTTTCTTGCTAACCAGTTGTAATTTTACGCTTGTGTTGAAAGCATTAGCTGAGTGAGTGATGGCTGTTATTACACTAACCTCAAAAACAAGTAATCTATATGAGAATTTAAACCACGCTCTGGAATTGGATAAAAATCGCGAATGGGAAATTGGATTGGTTAACTTGTGGACGTTTAATAGTATACCGAATATAATAAGGGGGAAAAATTCCAGTTTTAAATATGGAGATAAACTGGTGAATCTTGATACAGGATCGTACGAAATTGATAATATAATAAGCGCTATAAAGTTGAAATTGAACTTGAGCGATGAGAGTCTTGTTATACAACCGAATAATAACACTATGAAAGTTGGAATTTATTCCGATAAACCAGTAGATTTAACTTTTGACGATTCAATTGGTAAGACACTTGGGTTTGATAAACTTCTACTCGAAGCAAATACATGGTATTATTCAAATCATTTAGTCTCGATCAGCCATATTAATACAATCGTGGTGTCGTGTAATTTAGCATGTGGAAGCTTCGCTAACGGAGATGAAAAGCATATTATTTACGAATTTCTGCCGAGGGTACCGCCCGGTTATTTGATTAATGAAACGCCCGCAGAAATTATATATGTACCACTCAATACGCGCAGAATTCAGTTTATTAATGTGACGGTAACCGATCAAGACGGATCACTTATCGATTTTCGAGGGGATAGTATAACTGTGAGGTTACATATTCGTGAGAAAAGTTAGAAGATGGGTTTTATTGTATTCAATGCCGTACCTAAGCGTCGAGATGAGAACAGAGAAAGCGTCAGTAGGAGTTTAAGCTCAGTAGCGTTAACACCTATGTTAACGCCGAAAAACAGATTAACAGCTAAAAACGCGAGAATACTAGAAAAATTGGGATTTATAGTTAATTGGAAAAATGTCGGGAGCCGCAATAAGTGAAATTCAAGATGTCGATAGTCAAATTCAATTTTACTCTGATATTACTAAGTACGAATTTCACACGCACACAACATATTCTGGACAGAAACTAGGTAATTCGGATGAAGTAAGGCTTCCTGTAAATCAGCAGGATATATACACACTGCCTTGTAAATCCTTTCTATTTATTGAGGGGAGTGTTAAATGTACAAAGCCTGGTGCGAAACCCGAGGATCCGCCAGTGCATGCCGAATATAAACTTGTCAGCAACGTGGTAGGCCATCTGTTTGATGAGATACGTTATGAATTGGCGGGACAGCAAGTAGCGAAATCGAGACTTGTCGGAATTACGTCTACAATTAAAGGATTGCTTTTGAAAAATGTTTTCGATACAAATACATACCAATTGGCAGGATTTGATAGAGATGGATATAAGTTGACGGATAATAAATTCATTTTTTGCGTACCGCTGAAACTTTTGTTACCATTTTTCGAAGATTTTCAACGAATAATTTTAAACTTGAAACAAGAGCTTGTATTATTGAGAAGTGCGTCGGATCTAAACTGCGTTGAATCGGCTACAGGAACAAATGTTTCTTTAACAATTGATAAACTACAGTGGAAAATTCCGTACATCCATTTGGAAGATCACGTAAGGTTGAAATTTTTGAAATTACTCGATTCTGATCGCCCTCTAAAACTTGCGTTTAGAAGATGGGAGATTCACGAATTTCCAAACATGGCCACATCGAGAATTCATTCGTGGGCAATAAAAACATCGTCGCATTTAGATGTTCCACGCTATGTAATTTTAGCCTTTCAAACGGCTCGGAAAAATGCTATTAATAAATCAATGTCTGATTTTGATTCGTGCGAGTTGTATAACGTTAAATTATTTCTAAACAGTCAATATTATCCCTATGATAATTTGTTGGGGAATAAGCAGATAATGTATCGTATGTTTTTAGATTTCGCGCCGAGTTACTATAACCGCTCTATAAATGCAGAGCATGGGAACGCTATTGATTTTAAAGCGTTTTGCGAAAAATCACCAATAATTGTGATTGACTGTTCACACCAATCTGATCATTTGAAAACATCCACAGATATAAGATTAGATATGGAATTTAGTAAAGAACTACCAAACTCGACTTCGGCATATTGTATTCTTATAAGTGATTCAATAATGGAATACACACCTTTAACCTCATTAGTTAGAGAAGTACAATAAATTGCCGGTAGGGGGATGTTTAAAATATAAAAGGCGAAATGTAAAAAATAATTTATCATTCGTGTGGGCGTGTGTGAGAGAGCAACATGTCCACTTCTTCGCTGTTTCAAGAGGCGATTGGAGATTTTGAGGTTAGTGAAGACGGAAAAACACGTACAGTGGGAATACAGTGTGACATGGAAGAAAAGAAGAAGAAGAATTTTGCCGTTGCGGATCTACACTGGTTTAAGGGAGATAATAATCAAATAATTTTAAAAGAATTCGCGCTGGTTGATCAGGCTGGTAATTATGTAGTACTACACTTTAAACCTCCTTTTCCGAAATCTACTTTGAGCTGGAAAATGTTTCGCGAGGCTACCTGGTTAGAACAACATTATCATAAAATATTATGGGATGAGGGGGAGACGGAGTTTACAGATTCATTGATAAGAGGATATCTCGGCGCGTATGATTGCATTTTTACAAAGGGAACAGAAAAAGCGGCATTTTTGAAAAAGTATCATAATGATGTACGTTGCATACCGGAATATTACGCGAAACCTAATTTCACAAAGTTTAAAGATACGTGGTGTTTTGAGGTTTGTAACATACACAAAAATGTAGAAGGTGGGAGGTGCGCTCTAATAAGTGCACAACATTATTTGCAACTATTAACATCTAACACGCTTCCAAAGATAGGAGAGGAGGGGGATTATACTTGTGAAAATAATCGAATGAAAAGTATGAGGAATTGTGCTTTTTATAGTAGAACAAGCAAAAGAAATTATGCGAGACAAGGATTTTACTATGATGGAAAAAAGGTCGTATGCGTTTACTGTGGTTATGAGTTGGAATCACACAAAGTGAGAATTTGTAGCGTGGGAGTTGGTAGAAGACCTATCAATTTTTCGGTATTAATCCCGCTGTATAAATAATTAGTTGTAGATAATGGATCCTCAGAAGTGGATGTGTGCGGATAAAGAATTAGAGAACAAATTACGAGAATATCTGCAGTGGTTTGATTTGTGTGAGGATGCCATTAGAAATTCTACTCGTGAAAACATTGGACTTGCGAGACAGTTGAAACAAATTTTTTTAAACACTGTAAATTTGAGCGATATTAACCATTATTTATCCTGGTACAGGCCGCATAGGCTTTGCGTTAAAAAATTATTACAAATTGAGGAAGAAGCTACAAACTGCGCTTGCGCAAACAGTGGTGGGGAGAATGCATAAAAGGAGTGAAATTGAGAAACTTGAATCATTAGGAAAGATGAGACGTTTCAACATGGGTGCATTCAACGCTTTGGCACGTGAGGTGTTGCCTCTAGAATCAGTACCTCTCGGTTCATATCTAACCGTTGAAAACGCCATAGTCTATGGTACAGGCAGAGTGTTACTAAATCTCGACGATCCCGACAGTAAGGGAGACTCTTATTTCGATTTATTACTATGTGATAAATTTAAAAGCGTATTAAATAATGAGAACTTGACAGATTTTAACAAGAGAAATTTTGTATTAATATGCGAACATGAGAACGGACAAGTAGAGTTGAAAGAAATGTAAATTTTTACAATGGGTTTTTCTCCATAGCACAGGTTTATGTGACCTAGCCCTGTGCGAACCTCTTTTTACCCAAATAAAAAAAGAGTGACCTCCAATAAGGCGGTGAGGTTGACGTTCCTTTGGAGGCTTTTTCTAACTAACAAACCGCCGGTCATTCAGTATGTGTTTAACTATCATAGAGGAAGGATGCGATGCTACAGCTATACAAAATTTAAAAAACTATCCCGTTTACTGATGGCTATTTCAGTAAGCGAGTTTGATATTATTGCAAAGCATATTAAATTTTCAACCGAGGCAGATGATGGAACTTTGCCCGCAACAAAAACTGAGAATTTCTGCTATCCTATTTTATCTGAAATATATGATCTCCTAGATATAGTTATAAGTGAGGAGGGTCATTTGCACTATGGGTGTTCTAACAATTCCCCAATACAAATTATTTCAGATACAAACGAACTTTGGGATGCTCTATATGATTTAGCGGATAAAAAATGTAAAAAATTTTAATCATGAGGGGGAAACCAACAGAACGTGGCATGTGCATTGGGAGATGGGGAAAAGTTTAAATAGAGTTGCCAGCACTTTCAAGGTGTCTCTCCCGCAAAGGTGTAAACAGTTACAGAAATAGAGAACGAAGAGAACGGCGAGGTGAAGCTATCTGTCGGCCTAGCCTAGCAGGATGAAGTGGAAACGAAAAAGGGTGATAACGCGGAGTGGGTTGCGGCGTGGGGGGAGTTGGGTAGAATACGGACAAGTGGAAAAGAAAAAGCCCGTTAACAAAGTTCGAGTCTTGTGTTGATGCAATGTGCAGTGAACCAAAGATAGAATTATTATTTTAATTGAATTGTTGTCTCTCTCTCTCTCTCACTCTCTAAAAATTCGCAAATATTTACTTAGAGGAATATTCATTTTGTATGAGGCCTTCCATACAAAAACTATGTAGGTGGTAAACGCTATATTTACAGTAGAGGGCCAATAACTTGGGCAATCGCCAAATTAGGGGGATTATTCTGTAAATAACTTGGACTTGGAGAGTGAGAGTAAAGCGAGAGTAGGGGGGCGGGGGGGTATATTAACACTGCACGTGCGAAAGAGAGGGCTTTGAGAATCACAGCAGGAGGTAGCAGGTGTGCAGATGCAATTAATAGCTAAATCTGGCGGCGGGGGCTGATGCTATTGCAAATATAGATATAGTAATTGCAAGCAGGTATATATAGATATACAATTGCAAGCATGTATATATAGATATAAAGCTGTATGTTCTATATTTATTGGGAACCTTCTGTGAGAGGTGGGGTCAGGGGGGATAGGTCCTCTCTCATTGGTGCTTGCGGGGGGTCCCCCTTTAATCTATTGGGAATAAAGTGGGGACACATAGGGAAGGGGGGTATGTGACCTTAAAAACAAAATGGCTGACTGCGACAGGGGGGAAGGGGTGGGTGTTTACAAAATGTCTGACCTGGGGGGAGGGGGAAGGGGGGTGGCCACGCCCCCCTGTCTTCTCATTGGTCAGGCTGAATCGGCCTTAATACCTACTGGTAACGAATTGAATTCAATTGGTCTTTATAAGGTCTAATAAGAGGTCTAATATGATGAAAAAATCAATAATCTTCTCTATTCGAACTTCCTTAATAGTTTCTTAGAAATACAAGTGTAGAAACTTATTCTTTGAGGCAATGAATGGAATAGAATAAGTTATTGGAAATATTACGAGAATAAAAAGAATTTAAGAATTCATAGTAGGCCTATATCTAGTAGGTTTATTGTCTATAGATTAAAATGTGAAAATGCCAGACCTTGTCGGTAACCAGCCCAGAACAAACAGTTATTTATGTTCTGTAGCTAATGATTCACCTATTATATGTTGAAGGTTTTAGTGAGTGAAGGGAGGCAATGCCTACTTCGCCAGTTACTAGGGGTGCCCAACTGTTGAAAATTAATTTTGTAGTCACTTAAAATTTATTATGTTCTAATAATTATAAAATATCACCACCCCCGAAATGATTTCCAGGTTTTTAATTATTTTATATTAAGGAATTCAATGTGTTATAAGTGAATATTAATAGGAAAAATATTATACAGGTGTATAAAATAAAGGTGTATAAATCGTACTGTATTCATTCTAACTCACTTTGAATATGGAAAAATGGCAGTATAAAATGATTTAACATTCTAAGATAGTAAAATATCATTGAAATATCAATTTTTCAATGGAAAAGAAAAGAATTGAACAAAAACTTTTAATTCGATTTATAATCTAGCTGGGAAACTGAGAAAAGATCAAGTTTTTGCTTAAAAGACGATGTTAAATTTAAAAATACTCATAACTCCATTAATCATGAACCGATTGTTCTGAAATTCCATGATGTGGTCAATTGCATAAAAAATGATCTCCATGAATTTTTTGGAAATTTTCCTCAAGCTCGTTCCCCCTGTACAGCTTAAAAACTTTCCGCTTCCAGCTAACAGATTCATAATTACCGCCACTCCGCCAGCGAACGCCATTGGTTTAGTTTTCACCGCCAAGACTACTTGAGAAGGTACGAGCGGGTGAGAGAGAATAAGAATGACCAAGTAGAGAATGGTGGAAGGAGAGAATGAATGTCAAGGGGCGGAGTGTTGGACGGTTCAGTGAAGAAGAAATTGAAAAAGAAGAAGAATAGTAGCTGTGCGTTACAGAGGAAGTGCTGGAAAAAATATTTAAAGGGAAAGAGACTGTGAAACTCACTCTCTCATACTCATGGCTATATAGATCTATAGATACAATAGATCTATAGATACAATAGATCTATAATAGTTCTGTGCTTACAAGCTGCATTGCTAATACTGTTGCTCGTCACTACACGTAACAACCAAGGCATAGCCTTGTTGTGCACAGTCTACATCCGTACAGTTTCATTCCCAATCATCACTATCTTATTGTTGATGAAAAATTCGAAATTTGGTACACTTGACAAATAATATTTTGTAATACCAACGATGCAAAAAAACATTGAATACCTGCATTCCTTCAGTTTTTATATGATAATGTATCCAACGATGTTTTGCAAATTTTTAAGATGTGATATTGATAGTGCAAACCCTAATCAATAATTTTTTTTATTTTCGGGGTAGGATAGTTTTCTAGGCGGGAAAGTTTTAGATGAAGATCTAATCTTGATTTTTATTTTAAAAAAATTTCTTCAAGACGGATGTGTCTGTACTTGCATTAACGTGTAAATAAGAGTGGCATTATTTTTGACGGGGAAAAATACTTTCAGAATAAGCTGTCAGACATGAATTTATATAACATTATATGATATCCATTCCACACTGTTGTAGTTCTTCCTTTGGCGTGGATTGAGGCCTACTCATTGATTTCAATTGTTTGCAATGAAGATAAAATGTGGTATACAAAAGAAGATGTCTTTAAAAAAATTTGATAAGCATACTCCAGTTAATGACCATGGAAAATTCAGTGTTCCTGAGATAAATATTTGAATGAGATAAATATTTGAATATAGTAAACAGTTTTTATAGTCTTCACTTCAATGGTTTTTCCATTCAATTCTTTTTCATGAGATGCACTTAATTAATTCACTTCGGATTCACTTTGAGAATTTAAATTTTATTCAATTTATTAAAACGAATTTATGAGAAATTTCATTTTTATTCATTTGTTTTTTATTTCTTGGACTATATGTGTTAGGTCTGTTTTATAAAGAAGAAAAGAAACAAATTAGTTGCTTACGGTAAGGACTCTAAGCTATTATTATTATTATTATTGATTTTCAAATCCCTCTACAATGTTTATTAATTATTTAATATATTAGATATTATCATTTCTAAATTTGTTGTTAATATCTATAATATGTGTTGTATAAGTTTTATATGTAGGCTATGATTACCATTTGATATGTAAAATCAAGCTAGCTCGTTCCTTAGCTCGTTCCTAGCTCGTTCCTTTGGCTGTTTTTGCGTTTTTTCCTATATCATCCATCGTCGGTCTATGGTAGTGGGGAAGATATGTACTACGCAAGAGGTGCAATTGGATGAAATACTTTTTAGTTCTCTGCCTTTTGAATTGGGTCTTTGCCTTTTGTTAGGCCTATTTGGAGGAGAGATTTCAGATGCTCAAAAGCTTCAAAAGTCACCAATTTGCCTCGGATTTTTAAACATTTTCCTGGGGAGGGCCCTTGGACCCCTTTGGGCGTTGGTGGGAGAACCCCCGCCACTGCGATGACCGGTGAAGGATTCCACGCCTCGCCACTGCTCAAGGACAAAGCGACAATGCGGAACAAACAAAACAACATTCAACTTGCTAGACGCATGGAAGGGAAAGACCATAAACCCCCACATTGTAGACTCAATGCGTAAGCCAAGATGAGTGTGTGTGTATTAGCGATCGTAGCACAACGTGGTGGGCAATTTGGATACTAGTGTGTATCACAGTTAAGAAGTGAATCAACAAAATGGGGATATTTTTTTTTAATATGTTATAACATTGTTATAAGTCTAAATAAGAGGATTTCACCAGAAAAAAGCAGTTGCAATGCGGGGTCTCCCCGTATTGTACACACCTCCCCGTTTTGTGCTGTGTATACTGGATTGTCTCCCCGTGTTGTACCTTGTTCAAACACACACACACACACACACACACACACACACACACACACACACACACACACACACACACACACACACACACACACACACACACACACACACACACACACACACACACACACACACACACACACACACACACACACACACAAAATATAAAATATTGAGTAATTACAGAAAAACATTCTTAACTTAACCTTATTCTATTCTTAACTTAACCTTAGGTAATATAACTTGGAATACATTTATAACTTGAAATTCAAACCATTAAAAAATATATATGTAAAACCAACAAATAATATTCTGTAACTACTTTGAAACTTCTAAAACGAGAGAGAGAACACACACACACACAAATGATTTAAAATATTGAGTAATTGAAGAAAAAAAAGTTTTTTTTTAATATAAAGCACACATCCATACAAACTAATTAACTAGGGGGTTTGCCGGATTTTTCATAAAATCAGCTCAGGGCCAAACAGTTGCAGACATCCATTCCAGAAATTGCTTCTTCAGCAAAGAAGAAAAACGGGCCTGACTCTCCAAATTCTAATTCTAATAATAATAATAATTATTATTATTATTAATAATAAGGAGCCCAAGGTTGGACTGCACCCCTTTAAAAGGATAATAATAATAATAATAATAATAATAATAATAATAATAATAATAATAATAATTAATAATAATAATAATAATCATTAAAATAATAATAATAATTATTATTATTATTATTATTATATGCGGAAGGTATCATCACCCAAGTGTGAACTCTGTGGTGCTGAGTGGGATGATGTGTCACACATTCTTCCACTGCTCACGCTTCCAGGGTCAGCAGGCATGTCTCATCACCATGTTTGGGGATTTTACACCAGACACTGTGATAGAGAAGATGCTGTTATCTGCCAGAAACTGGGAAGGAGTTTCCACTTATGTTGCATATGTCTTGTGGCAGAAGAAAACAGAAGGCTGCCTTGACAATTGAGAGAGAATAGTGGATGAAAGGGATGGAGCTTTAAGAGCTAAGAAGTGCACCCCAGTGTGAAGTAATGCAATAGCAGTTCCACATTGGGGGTATTGCAGGTTAGAGATGGGTTTTTTAGTGCGGTCGTTTTGATAACAATCCCACACTACTGGGCAGATTCCACACCTGCCTGGTGCCTTATGAAGGTTTTTCCCATCTCAAACAAAAAAAAATAATAATAATAATTTCAGAAATAGTCAAAGGTCCAACATTGATGCCAGGGTTTTTCACAGCTGGAATCACATACCTAATTACAAAAAGTACTCCAGCATCATCTGATCCTGCTAAGTATAGGCCCATAACATGCTTGCCTACAATTTATAAACTATTGACAGCTATTCTATGTAGCAAACTTGACAACCATATCAATAGACATAATATTATGGCAGAGGAGCAGAAAGGGTGCCAGAAGGGCAGCAGAGGATGTAAGGAGCAGTTAGTCATTGATAGTATTGCCCCAGGAAATGCCAAGAAACATCAGGCCAATCTTTCTACAGCATATATACAATTACAAGAAGGCATTTGACTCAATACCACACTCATGGCTTCTCCATGTGCTTCATGTGTACAAGGTAGACCCTGTGCTTGTGAACTTCTTAAAAGCCACCATGAGAACATGGTACACTCACTTAAAGATTCTCAGAGTTGAAGCCAGTCCTGTGAGTGTGGTTGAGCTTAAGATCAGCCAAGGTATCTTCCAGGGTGATGCTTTGAGTGCTTTGTTGTTTTGTTTAGCACTGAACCCTTCATCCAATTTATCAAGAGCAGCAAAGAAAGGGTTTAAATTGGGTCAATACAGCTTGTCTCATATTTGTATGCATGGATGATATTAAATTGATCTTCAACACTGAGAATGGTATCAGAGAGCTTGTTCGGCTCTCTGAAAAGTTCAGTGCAGATATCTGTTTGGGATTTGGCCTAGAAAAGTGCAAAATCAATGCAATGAGGAGAGGCAAGTGGACACAATTGGATGGCTGTCAAGTTTCACAAATGGAAGCTCTGGCCTTCATATCAGCCATGGAAAAGGGAAAAACCTACAGATATCTTGGCTTTATGCAGGATGTTGGCTTTAATCATTCACTAGCTAAAGAAACAATTATTGCTAGCTTGAAAAAAAAATTAAAATTGATTCTGAAATCTCAGCTTAATGGGGTCAACAAAGTGAAGGCAGTCAACAGATTTTATTTTAGAATGAAGCCAACATAGATCTGAGACCTGTGCATGAGTAATGAGTTGGATGATGGTGATTCATGAGTTGGACCTACAGTTTTAGGTGGGTTCCGAACCACCAGGAAGTGATTTTCAGCAGAGAACAGTGTCCTTTTTGCTGGCCAATCTATTCGTTCACCATTACAAACAGTACCTATGAGAATGCAGCTTATCTATCTTATTAAACAGATACCTGCTATGGCTTGCGGCTATCACTTCCCTAAAGCTTTGCTGTACCACTAGTAACCTATTGGTTTGGAGTTGTGAGATGGTCAAAAACAGAGTTGGAAGCACTGAATAGGGTGGTGAGGGTCATGTTTACACTTCATCGAGCTCACTATCCAAAAAGCTCAGTGGAGAGGTTTCACCTGACAAGGAAGAAAGGGGGAAGAGGTATTGCTGATTCACTCCAGATCCATGGTAGACAGCTAAAGAACCTGAGGGGTTATTTTCATGGTAGGAGAGATCTAAGCCTGCTCAATCAAGAAGCAATAGAGAAGGACTGCCAGCTGACTCCACTTCACTTATCTGACAGAAACTTCCAGCCTGGTTCAGATTGCCTGTCAGATGAGGAGAAAATTTTAAAGTGGGAGGAGAAGCAGCTTCATGGAAAGTAAATCTCAGTCATCGAGGATAGTTCAACTACTGACAAAGAGGCGTCAGTTGCTTGACTACAATATGCTGGTCTATTTGCTGAAACTGAAGGTTCTGCTTTCTCCATTCAAGATCGAGTTGTAAGTACATTAAGCTATTGTGAGCATATTATGAAAGACCCAACCATCACCTCAGATCTCTGCCACCTCTGTGGAAATACAAATGAGTCAATTGAACATATTGTGGCTGGATGTCAGTACTTGGCCCCAAAGGAATACACAGCTCATCACAATGATGTGACAAAAATTGTACACCAATCTCTTGCTTTGAGTCTTGGTTTGAATGTTCAAACAGAGTCATATTTCTGATATGTTCTTCCATTAGTGATTGAGAACTGCAGGTATCAACTGTATTTTGATCATACCATTCTCACTGACAGGTGAGTGGATCACAACAGACCTGATATTGTTCTGACTGACCACCAGCTTCATAAAACTTTGCTGATAGATGTTGCTGTTCCACTTGCCACTAGCATTAGAAGAGAGCAGGCTGAAAAAAATAAATAAATATATAAACTTGGCTGAGCAGATTGGAGAGATGTGGGGAGTCACTGATGTAACTGTGATTCCACTCATAATTGGTGCCATGGGAGAGATACCCCACTCTTTGAAGAAGGCTCTACAGACCATTAATATCTATAAGCCAGGATTGGTGTGCAAAATGCAAAAAGCTGTGATTATGGGCACATGTAATTTGGTGAGAAGGTATATAATATCTGATACATCAGTTGAGATATAAAGAATTGCCTCTGAGACTGGTCTGGAACAATAAAAGGAAATGGTACAGCAATATATTAAAATACAAGTTTATAGTTATAGTCTATGACCTTATCCATTTGATTGGTCAAGATATCATAAACTGGTTGAAGGCTGTGATTAAATGGATAATAATAGAATAATAACAATAATAATAAAAAGTTTTGGGAAAATCAAAGAAATAAGGACTTAATGAAGCCTCTTAATACATAGCAGTCTCCATACAAGGAACGTATCACATGTTTTTAAATAACAACCAACTAGACCAGGAGGAGAACCTACAACTTCAGAAGTTTCTTTAAATAGTTCGACTTGAGCTCCTTACATTGGAAAAATATGTAGTAAAGTTCCTGAGGGGGGGCGGCTGTTTGTCCCATGTGACAGCTTGCTAGATTAAATAACCTACTTTTCACAGCATTTTACTGTCACATTAGGTATGCTCTTCCAGTATGGGGTAAATAACTTATCAAAACAAAACCTTCAATGGGTATTCAAAATTCAATAAGAAGCTGATTGGTATATGAGAAAAGCAAATAGGCTAGATTTATGTGGGCCTTCGACCACAATACTTGGTTTCTAATTGTACGGTACCTTGATTGTATATGTATGTACTTTGATTATATGGGAGGAAAATTGATATAAGCCAAGATTTTCATGTGCATAAGTGAGATTCACAAAGCCAAGAAGATTATCACTCTTGTTGAGTCATAATATCCAGTTATTCAAACAAAAACTCATGATTCCTGAATGGTCAGGCAGCGGACCTGAATAAAGAAGGTCATTGTGACACTTTCTAGCTCACAGTTATACCTCAGTGTGCAGCCTATTCTATTCCACGTGCTTCCATTTGATTCCAGTTTTGTTGATGGTTTTTCTCATGAATTTACGATTTTTGAACATCTGCTTGAGAATTTTAGTAATATTTCGAGGTTCAGGAGTGCTGGCACTCCCAACAAAGAGTTAATTTCTATTAAAGGCATAATCTTTCTCCATATATCAAATGCATATTTGTGTTTGGAGTTGAAGATTGTACACCTGATTCTGTGGTCAACATATTGTTATGGTGTGGATTCATGATAACAGTGAGCTTTATAAGAAAATGCATTGAAATAGAACAAGAGGCAGAACGAACAGAAAGAGAGGTGCGAAACAAGGAGAGTGAAGAACGAAAAGAATATGCCTGCTATAGTTTTAGGTTGTAGGACAGCTTTTGCAAAATAGCCTGCATGAATCTGCATTCAGTTGAGTGACCGCTTATAGCTGTAGACTTGTAGACCAAAGACGACTGCAGCAAAAGAGAGGCCATGTTTCTGGATGAAGGAGAATATGAGTCTATCAAGATAGTTGTCATGCATGCACACACAAACAAAAAGAATAACATAGAAGAAAAGCTTAGGATAAAGTGTGGTGGGGAAGGGGTGGTGTAGAAACCAAACAACTACTTACAAACAAGGTCAAGCTATACACAAAAATACAGGCACAATAGTGATGACCAATAAGATGATTAGAAGGTTTATGATAATTATTTTGAAATTCTGTAACTTTTACTTAATATGATTTCCAATTTGAAATGAACCTAGACAATTCATCATCCACAAAAATAGGCACTTCCACTAGATTTTGTTGCTCCACAATAAAAACGATTTCCACATACAACTAGCATGTAGAAACACAAAACAATGAACTGTACTGAAATTAAATTTGCACTGATACACATTCGGCCATGGAGCTACACCAAATTTTAATGTTTGTTAATTTCTACCATGTTCGCAATTTAACTGACTGGTTTTAATGAGAGTGGTTTGAACAGAAGTGGTTTAGATGTATTTGATGTGAAGAGGAGTGAAGATACACTTTTATATCACTATTCCATCCACAACTTGTCAAGTAACAGAAGGGTTAAAAAATACAAGTTAGTAATCTATCTTCAACATATACATCTGTTGTTTTTGTAATGATTTGATGTATAAAGAAGTTTATTTTCTTCTTAATGAATAAATTATGATAATGATGTATTCTACGTTGTTCAATAAATGAGTCTCTTTTGATTTTCAATTCATTGGTTGTTTTTTTCACAGAACCTATTCAAGAAAGTTTTGTTGTAAGTGCAAGTTTATATTGAAGCCTATTATAATGTATATAATTTCCATCCCTTTCACAATAACAATTTATTCAGTCATGAAAATAGAATTCAAATATTTATTCATCATTTCTCATCTTTATTATTTGTTCATATTTTCTTCAATTCAATCTGTATTATTTGTTTCAGTGGGTGGAATTTCATTTGCTCGATCTCAAGACGGAAAGGCTAGGTATTATAACAAATTTTTCTTGTTTTTTATGTACACTGTACCATGAATGATGACAAAGATTTATCAAGTTATAGTTTAGGTCAAAACAAAGAGATTTCAACATAGATAGTTTTCGGAATGAACTCTTCTGGTGAATTCAACACCTACTTATTTGGTTGCCACTTTGCATTGTCTGCATCATTATGGAAGTTGGTGAGTTGGGTTTCACTACCATAGCCCCTGTTTTCAAATCTGATTCATTAGCACTCCAGCCATATCAGAGGAAGCATTCCAACAAAGTAAAGTGGCAATCACATGAATGAGTTTATAATTCACTAGTAAACTTCATTCAAATAACTATCTATTTTTATATTTGAAGTAAAGGAGCAATATAGAACTACAGTAACAAATATATCTAATCATAAATCATGTATAGTCCTATCTTGCTCATGCTTGTTTGACACATAACCTGCAGTTCAATAACTGGTATCATTTACTCAGCTGTATGGAGATTGTATCTGATAGAGCACTTCACAATTACCCATTTTTACAATAATAAATGTTACAATGTAGTTCTGCTGGGTAGACAACACTGGTTATGCAATGTCAGTAAAGTGTGAAACAAGCCTTTTTCCGTGTTTGTCTGGCTGCATGTGTTGTTTAGATAATAATTTTCATCTATAGAATGGTTTGAGATGAGTTTATCAAGTTCAATGCAAGTTGAGTAGGGAGAAAGGTAACAGTAACAGATGATGATTCAAAATTATGGAAGTAATAAGGATTTGATGTCACTGCAGGGAAATTTTTCATGTCCTCATGAACAATCAATGCAAAATCCATCACAATAATTTTCAAAAACGTATATAATATCGTTTTCCAATGGTTGTGGAAAGTTTTCAAATTAATGTTGCAGGCACAGAGAATGAGAATCATGATCATGATTTCATTTAAATTATATGATTTTTTTTTCATGTGGAACATATCTAAAAGAATCAGATTTCACACCCAATAGACACATAGTGTGGTACACATTGTTGGGCAATATTCTTAGGTTGGGCTCAAATTCCTCTATTTGAAAGCTGAAATGAAAATAAAATTTGATGTTGCTTCAGCTGTGTCCGGATAATAGGCTCTAACATACGAATTCAAGCATGGCTTGACTGTATTGAAATTTCACCTCTAGAGAATACACCACAACGAATAAATGTCTACTACCCCTCAAACAAATTATATTTAGAAGCTACCACTAACCAGGGAGGTAGCCTTCGTGCTGAGTACAATCAAATATCTGGAAAGCAAAAATGCTAACACCAAGTGTTCTGTGTGTGACTGATGTAAGGAGGATTTCTCTGGTACACTGTAGACAATCTCACTGAAGCAACTGAACCTTCTATGCTGAGGTCAGTGCAGGTGTTCTTGAAACCACAAATGAGCCTTCTCATGAAGTACCACAGGCTCATGACTCTAGGCTATGTGTGCAAGAACATGTACTCAGTCTAATAAATACCAAGCAAGAGAAAAATACACAAAAGTAGTTGATTGCAACTAACAGCAGTATAATTTCTATTAATGCAGATCAATTAAATCATCTGACTCAGTAATCGTATGAACAAGGATAAAATAGATCTCCAATTGTGATATTTCATTTTCAAAACGTTCTTCGAGAGTTTTTGAATGAATCTTGAGTTAAAATGAATTAGAAATAATTTTCCTGTGTGAGGAGTTAGACCTAAGGGCTACTACTATATGTTGAAAATCTTCACAAAATATCACATGAATTCAACTTGACTTAGGTTACTGATATATGTGGCGAGATTTGAACTATTGACCATGAATTTCGTACTCAAAAAGCTTCTATAATAATTATTCCTGATCAGGATTTAAGTCACACACTTTCCTTGTATTCAGCCCCCTTTTTCCACTTAGATTTTTGTCAGCCTTGTGGAAATCAGTATTTTCTGTAGTCGGTGGAGGTGGTTTCAATCGCCAGGTTTATCACAGTTTGACTTTTTATGATATAAAAAACGTGTGGTCAAAACCATTCAACATAGGAGGGACATTTAACATTCATTATCAGGAACTTGAAAACGATTGTGCTACATTTATAAAATTGAAAACAAATTATGGGACACGCAAATCCTGCATACATCTACTTCAGACTTGTAGTAGTGAGTCCCTCTAGAACTTTTCTTGGGAACTGGAAAAAGTCCTAGAACAGCTGACAAAGTTTTGGCGATTTGGCCTATAAATCAATCAGCCAAAGCATGAGTTATATAAGGCTTCAATGCAGCACTGAAATCGAGATTTGGAAAGGCAGACTCAAACTGGGTCTCAGGGAATAGATGAGCTTAATTTAGAAAAAATAAATCTATGAAACAAATATCAAAACATTCATTTAAAGTACTTTGCTTGTGATAACAAGTTCAGCCCACATTGTCATGGATTGGAGAGATGATTCATTGTTTGACATGAATTTCCAATATTGGCCAGTTTATATAGAGCTTGAAATTTAATAAAGATTTGTGAATAACAATTTGTTTAGTATTCTTATTCAGAGTGGAGCTTTTTCAGTGTTTAGATCAAGATTATATTTGTCAGAAAGGGTTTGAACTTCCGCTCCAACAAATGTCAACATCACAGATGAATGGCCGACTGGAGCACAGTCTTTTCAAACTGTAAGATGTAGAGGTTGACCCAAAATGTTCCCTCACACAGTCATATACATCATGATTCTCCTTCTTCCACGTCATGTGCCTCCTGTAAGGTATGGTAGAGAGCCACCTCAGTTTTGTGTGGATAAGTAGTATTCCATTGATAACTATTGTATAAATAGTTTTCTATCTACAGAGTTTTGATATTTCAAGGCTGCTTCCAGAAGAAAATGTAATTATATAAGTTTTTCAATAATCATGAGACACTGTATTGGTTTTCCATAGAAACATGTGTTGAAATTTGAAAAGCTCTCCTGAAGTGATTGACTGCATCTTCTCACTCTCACATCTTTGAATCAGAAGTATCTCCACTTTTCCTCCATTGACCTTTAGTTTAATGATCCTCCACATTTTTGATGAAAGTTTAAAAATGATATTATTTACAGAAACAAAATGACAGTAATTTATAGTTTTCAAAGCTTCAAGGTAATTGAGCTTTGAAAATGCACCAAAAATAAACTTATACCGAGTATCCAAGGACCTGAAATGAGTAGTAGTAGAATAAACTTAAACCTGTAGGCCTTAGCCTAGAACAAATTGGAAAGTGAATGATTCATGATTACATTTCTTTCAGCTGCCATCATGAAGAGTTCAATACATTTTCCAGTTTTTTTTTCAAAACATCTTGCAGATAATCTGTCAGAGCAGAAACTGTATTTCAATCGTTATATGCACAAATAAATTTTGATATTGGCTGGTTTATATACAGCTTGAAATTTATTGAAGATCTGCGGAATAACAATATGTTCAGTACTCTTATTCAGAGTGGAGCTTTCCTACTATCCAGATCAATATTATATTTGTCAGAATGGGTTTGAATTTTCGCTCAAACTACAGTCTACCATAGAATCGTCCACAGTTTGAGACAAAAATCGAGTTTTCTTACACCAGACCATACCTATATTAATATTACCAGTAAGCAAAAAATATTATTTTCTCATGAAAACTACTCTGAATGTCATGTTTTTGTTTCAAGAGTTCATGATAACACTAACAGTGATGATAGAAAACAAAATCACTCATGGCCTGATGAAGTTGGAATTTGGAAAAAAATGCTTGGCAAACAATGTTCAATGTATAGGCTATTTTTGAAAGTTGCTGTATTCATCTGGGAAAACTCTGCAGATTTCCTCAAGCAAGGGTGTCCAATGAATTGTATTGTTTCTGAAAATTTCTCTGAATGATAAATTATTTTGTTACTGATTATCATCAAGTACACTGAGTATGTTATTTTCTCTGCACAAGCACCATTATTCTTGAGCATGAGCTATACTGTTTACAGAACTACTAGTAAAATGTGAAACATTGGAGTAGAGGAAATGTAAATTGTTTATAGAAATTTTTTAGGTTCATCCAGACATACAGCATTGCATTATAATGTTACTTTGCTTCATAACATCTCTCCATAACACAGCATTGCATCATTGCTCTCTCATAGAATAGTACTGAACAGGATAAAAACTCTCCCAGAATCTTTTGGCTCTTTCTCCATTTTGAGACTCAGTGACAAGGCATATGCTAAAAATATTGATATATCTATGACTAACAAATAATTGGTAGGTGATTCGTTTTCATATTCAGTGATTTTTTGTACTCAGTGGAAAGGCATCAACTAAAATTGAGATACAGCCTACATTGAAATTATTGCAATTCATGGAGAAAGAAATAACATAGCCTACTTGTTTTTATTAAGAGGAATACGTGGCCTCCTTATCAAGGAATGCCTAACTTATCAATGAAGTCACAGTAACCATTTCTCAACTTAATAACAAACTGTTTTATTGCTATGTGCCTGCTATGTTAGCATCATAACATTTATACTTGTATATTTCCATGCAATATTCACATTTGTGTTAATTCCATCTTATAACTCCATGTAATATTTCCATGTGTTATTTCAATGAAATGCGATATTTCTATGATGAAAAGCTTAATTTACATCCATCAATAAATTGAGGTATATCAGTAGACTTCAAATTTCATGTGATTTGTAAGACATAACCTCCTGTCATGCTGGAGATAGCTCATCTCTCTCCAGTCGACCTAGACCTCCTAGATCATTCATCACTCTTTGGCTAACTGTCAACTAGATAAATGTAGATATCTATTACATGCCTTTTTTAAATATTATTATAATTTTTTTTCAGTTAACACAGTCATCATAGTCAATACTACATCAATGTTGATGAAAAATTAAGAGAATTTACTAACATTGTGAAAAACAAAGTATACAGATTAAACATATTGAAAACACATCTAAACATACAATATATAGTTAATTAAAGTTAACTGATAATGTAATAATAATAAAAATTCCAAGATATACTCAAGAACAAATTACTGTATGAATATTAGTCCAATACATAATCTTGAAGCCTGGTTGGCAAATTTCTTGTTGCACTGCTTTATTGTCCATTGTCAAAATAATTCTGTCCTTATAATCATCCTACTTTCATAGCCTTCACTGCACTTTCTTTAACATATTTTTTACAATTGCTACCCCCTTTTCAGCCAAACCATTGGACTGTGGGTGATGGGGACTACTAGTTCTTACTTTAAAATCCCATGACTTTGCAAAATCCTTGAACTCATAAGCTCTGAATAGTTTCTTATCTGATATAAATAGTTCTGTAATATCATAACTCACCTGCAAAAAATTGACTTGAATTTCATAATTACAGTTTTAGCTGTTTTGGAATTCAAGGATACTAGCTCAATCCACTTTGAATCTATAACTACCAAATAATCCTGTTCCCATAAGGGTCTCCCACCACAAAAAGCCATACAAATTTACTTTACTTTATCCTGTTCCCTATATTCCAACAAATAAGCTGAGATTCTCTGTCAAGGCCTATCTGCGTTTCATGACTTATTAATGGTTCTTTTTGGTTTGCTTCCATATGCTTTTGACATGCCCTACAAGCCCCACACCTGCCACCATGTTATGTATAGAATCAATTAATGAAGAAAAAACATTTTTATTGGAACTCAAGTTTATTAATTATTTTAAAACACATTTCCAACATTATTCACATAAGACATAACCTCCTGTCATGCTGGAGCTAGCTCATCTCTCTCCAGTCGACCTAGACCTTCTGTGCATACATTGTCAGAACAGGCTCTGCAAATTTTGAAGAATAGAATATTAATTCGAACGGATAAGTAGTATTTTTGTTTATTATTATTAGTATTTATAATATCTTAATAGTCTCCATTATTAATTTGTCTATTATAATTTGAAGTATCTTAATAAAAAGTCAAATTCTATTTTCAAGGTTAGGTGTACCGATATTGATAAATTTTCTTGTAATTAAATAGTCTCAAGTTGACAATTGTAATAAATAAAGTAATGTTTCATTAAACATTTAACTAAAATCAATTGAAAACAATTTTTAGCTAGGAAAATGAGTCCAAACAAGGCATCTAAATCTGATTGATTAACTAAAACTCAGGTAGCTACGCGATCTCAGCAATTATTAACAAAAAAATCCCGAGCAGCTCTTAAAGCTACTGTAGATGTAGAAGAAAAGGTTGCTAAACTATTGAGTGATCACACCGAATTGAAAACAAAATTAGAAACATCACTAAAAAATTCTGAGGAAGAACGGATAGGGTTGGTGGATCACATAAAATCTCTGGAAGTTATTGTAAAATTGCAGCAGGAAGACCATGAAACTGAAATACTAAATCTCACGAGTCAATGTAGGTCTATGTCAGAGGAAATCGAAATATTAAAATCAAAAATAAACTTGGCTAATGTAAGATCTGAACCTCTGATCAATACAAAAAAAGTAGAACCTAAATCAAATGGGGAAAAAATAAATAGAAATGGTCAAACAAAAACGTATAGTCAGGTTTTGCAAACAGCAACCAAAACAAAAGAAAGGGCAAATAACGATAGGAAAGGTAGAGTACTGCTCTTGACATCCAGTCATGGACGAGACTGTGGTGACCTACTAAATAAAAGATTAAAAAATAAGTATGAAGTTCAGAGCTTTTTCAAACCAAGTGCTCCTATAAACGCAATCGTAGAGTCAGCACAGGAACAAACTAAAGATTTTGGATAAAACGATTTTCCAATAGTACTGGGTGGCTCAAACAATATAAATGAACCTAATCTAAAACATCTTCCTGAAATAAATGAAAAAATTAAAGAGATTGTGCCACTCAGCCAAAAAACTAATGTAATAATAAGTACAATTCCGTATAGGTTTGATAGGCCAGAGCTAAATGAAGCCATTAAGTCAACAAATAAATCAATTCATAATACAATCAACAGCCTAAAAAATAAGAATTCTAAGCAGTTGGGGATTTGTTTTCTAAATGAAAGGCTGAAAAAACAAAACTTCACTAATCATGGTCTACATCTAAATCAATCTGGCAAAGTAATATTTTGTAATAGGCTGGCAGAGCTGATTGAAAGTCGCTTGCAATCTACTGTCAATAATTCTCCTAAACAATCATCTAACGAACCTTTTTTAGTAAAGTAGCTCAAAACCGGGAAAGGGAAACTAGTTTCAGATGATAAATTCATATCTTCAATTGTATTAAAAGACGTTAATTGATCAAAAAATCAGGATAGCATTAGTGGAAGGAACTCTTGTAGCAATCTGATAGGCTCTCAAGATTCTAAGAGATTAAGTAAATCTACTTCAATATGCAAAAGCAACGATAAAGTAATAAGGGATGATAGGGAAGTACCGGTACTCACTGTGTTCCATCAGAATATTCAATACATTCGTAACAAAATAGATAGAATCGAAGTATTTTTTAAAGAAGAGGCACCTGATATAGCTATTTTCACAGAGCATGGTTTAAAAGAAGATGAATTGTCACAACTTAATATTCCAAACTATTCATTGAAAACTTCGTATTGCAGGACATCTCATCGAAGTGGGGGAGTAGCTATTTTCACTAAAAATGCTAAGAATATGCAAACATTTAATTTAGAATATGTAGAGAAATTTGCTGTGGAAATGGGTTTAGAAGTTACTGGTTTGAGAGTAAAAATCGACAATAATTTCGAAGTAGCGGTGTTAGGTATTTACAGGTCACCAAATGGGGAATGGAACAATTTTTGTGAACTATTCAATAGGCTTTTAGAGATTACTACTACTCGTTTTACAAACGTTATTGTAGCGGGAGATTTCAATACAGACTTTGCAACACAGAATAAAATGACAGAAGATTTAAAGGATATTATATGCATGAATAACTTGGAAATAAAAGTTCATGAATATACTAGAGTCACAAGAACATCACAAACAATAATTGATAACATCCTTACTAATATAGATTACTCTAAAACAAGATTAGGCGGCTCGGAACTATCTGATCATGACTATCAAATCTTAGAGGTGGGGTTGCAAGGTCATAAATCAATTAAAAAGAGTAGAGTAATGAAAGAAATTCAACAATGTGAACAGGGGAACATCGATTGTTTGAAGCAGAATCTGCTACAAGAAAACTGGAGTAGGGTTTACAATAGCAATAGTTTAAATGACAAATATGATAGTTTCATTAATATTTTAAGGTTTCATATTACTATGAGTTGTCCAGTTAAAAAAGTCCCTGTAAAGAACAAATTAGACAAGATTGAAGAGTGGATAACTGATTTTTTTTTTTTTTTTTTTTTTTTTTGTAGATTACGTCTTGGAGACTCCAGTTAAGGAGTATAAGACAAGTCAGATCAACAATATTATACACTAGATACCATAATTACTTCAATTAGTTGAGGTGAGGCTTAATTTTGATGTGAAAGGAACTCTTGTACACTATAAAAAGCTTTATCAACTAAATATTTCTTCAATTGTTTAGGGTAATATCCTTGCAGAAAGAAATAGGGTTGAAGATGCATATGATGAATTCAAACTATCTAGAAATATGTTAAGTGAAGATAATTACAAAGCTCTAAAGAAAAATTATACAAGAGAAGTGAAAAGAGCGAAATGTAAGAAAACAGCTGACATTTTGAATAATAGTGTGTACTTTAACACAGCAGTGTGGGATGTAATAAACAAAAATAGGCAAGTAGCTCATGTAGATGCCTATACTAGTGTCCCCAGAATAATTAACGAAAATAACAAATATATTGATGACAGTGTAGACATTTGTAATTTCTTTAACAGATATTATCAACTGGTTGCTAAGGATCTTCAAAAATCTCTTAATACAGGTATTAGTGATGCAAACATGAGGAATACTGAGGGGATTCAGAACGAATTAAAATCCCACCCAGTATGCCAAGACGAGTTGTCAAATATCATTGATAGTTTAAATAATAAAAAAACTGTAGGAATGGATGGGGTATCCAGTAAAATTCTGAAAGAATGTAAAGATCAATTGTTAGACCCTTTGATTCATCTGATCAATCATTCATTAGAACAAGGTGTTTTTCCAGATAACTCAAAAGAGGGGAAGATCTTGCCAATCTTCAAAAGTGGTGATAGAGAAAAGGTAGAAAACTATAGGCCCATTAGTATTTTAAATGTAATAAGTAAAATTTTTGAAAGAGTAGTTCTAAATAGGTTACTTCTGCACCTTCAAGAAGCTAACTTTATCTGTGATGAACAGCATGGCTTCCAGAAAGGGAGATCAACAAAAACAGCCATAGTTTCCCTAGTTGAAAAACTAATAGATATAATAGATTCAGGTGATAAAGCTACTGTAATCTTCTTGGATCTGTCAAAGGCATTTGATTGTGTTAATCATAGAACTTTATTGGAAATACTGCAAAATGTAGGTGTAAATGGGGTTGAACTGAAATGGTTTGAATCATATCTTATTGGGAGAAAACAATGTGTAGAACTAACTGCAGTAGTTGGTAATAGTATAGTAAAGAATAAATCTAATAAATTAGAGGTGCAAGCTGGAGTGCCTCAGGGGTCAATACTAGGTCCATTGCTTTTTTTGTTATATGTCAACCGTTTACCTAAAGAATTAATTAGTGGTAGAGCCCTCTTATTTGCTGATGATACATCACTCATTTTCAGCAATTCCATTCTAGATAATTTAGAAATAAGTGCCCATATAGGTGTGCAGTCCATTGTCCAATTTTTAAATCAGTTGAAATTAACTATAAATAGGAAAAAATGTCAATACCTTCAATTCAAAAACAAACATAATTTAAATGAAGATAGGGCTATAAACGTGTTTGTAAACGATAATCAATTAGACCAGGAAGAAAAAATTGCATTTCTAGGAGTTATGTTGGATAGACGATTGACCTGGACTCCATACATTGAGAAAATATGTAGTAAAATTTCATCTGGGGTATTTGCCCTGTGACAGCTCGCTTGATTGAATGACAAAAAGTTACTTTTTACAGCTTACCATGGGCTCTTACTGTCACATATTAGGTATGCTATCTTAGTATGGGGTAATTCATCAAAACAAAATCTTGATAGGGTATTTAAGATCCAAAAGAAAGCGGTTAGGTGTATAGAAAGAGTAAATAGATTAGATTCATGTAGGCCGTTGTTCAAGAGACTTGGTCTCCTAACTGTACCCTGCTTATATGTGTATGAAGCTACTTTATATGTAAAAACGAATGATATTAACCAAAATCTTGATGTACATGATTATAATACAAGAAGCCGAGGAGATTATCACTTGGTGAGTCACAATAGTAGCTTATTCAAACAAAAACCTAGTTATTTTGGAAGGAAATTCTACAACAAGCTACCGCAGTTTTTGAAGAGTCTTGAAAATATAGAAATATTAAAAAAACAATTGAAGAAATATTTAGTTGATAAAGCTTTTTATAGTGTACAAGAGTTCCTTTCACATCAAAATTAAGCCTCGCCTCAACTAATTGAAGTAATTATGGTGTTACGGCCAATCTTATCTACTATAAGATAGCAGCCAACCGCCCTAGCTCTGAGCCTCCCTCTCAGTTTGTCTCGCTCAGTCCGTCAATGAAGTAGCTTGATAGTACACAGTTTTTCTCGGTAAGCCATAACAGACAGTGCAATTGTCTCTTTACTCAGTGCCCAAACGCGAATACTCTCTCATCCTATCTCATTCATGCTCTTTGTCTCTCATTCTCCTCACTCACTCTCTTCCTCTCAATCACTCTCACTCTCTCACACTTCCTCTTCCACACTCATATATCATCGCACTACGAATACCAGACTGGACGACTACAAGCAGCAGGAACTAACGGGCGCCCCTCCTCATCTCTCCAACTCAGCTCAACGTCTGGTAAGTGTACATCTAACACTCATTACTCTTCCTCTTATCCTCATATGGTCCTCCACTGCTCTTGCCTCTCCTCAATTCCTCTAAGCTACCACAGGCCTCAACATTTGGTCCCACAGGCCAGATTACGCACTTACATTTGCTCCTCCTAGGCCGAATACTCAAACGCCCTCACATTTGGTCCTTCACGGCCCAGATATTGATTATCATTTGGCTACCCCTGATACTCAAAAATCCGGTGGATTTGAATCAGTTAGAAAAGTGAATAATTTATTCAAAAATACTCTTGTCAAGCCGTTTTATAAGTTGCTTAATTTTGTGCATTTTGAAAGGATTATCTCTGTATCCTGCAATTGTAGCTTGCTCTTATCTCTTAGCTCCTTGATAAGCTATAGCAGGCTCCTTCCTACAAAGTTGAAAAATAATATTCTGAATTCCACTCGTTATCTCACTCTGTCGAGCATTCTCTCTCACTCGACGCACTCTCGGTCTCTTTCTCTCTCGCACTTGCAGCATCGTATTACAGACAATCACTCTTTGTCTTTCTATGCTCTATTACAAAGGACGTTCTATCTCCCTATTGCGTTCTCACTCACTCTCGTGCTCTTACTTCAAAGACGTTATCTCTCTCTGGCTCTCGGTCCATTTAATCACTTTCATTCTATTGTGCTCTTCACTCACCATTCAACAATAATTATCCTAATCAGAACGTCGACCACAGCTGTTCTTTGTTTACAGTTTTGACTTAGCAGAATTTTCTCTATTACTCCTCTTGTTCTGTACTCTACTCACTCTGCTCGCTAAATACTATCAAATATGACTTTATCACTGCCTGTTTTAGAAGCAAAGAAGGATAATGCTTTCTCACAAATCCAAATAATTTATGATTTGACAAAGAAAACAGCAGATAAAGAAATACTTAGAAAATTTATGATTCGTTCAAAATCAGTTGACAAGCTTCGCAAAGAGTTTGCTGATGCTCTTGACTCATATCATGAACTCAAGTTACAAGAAGATAAGACGTTAGTTCCCAATTACGCACCACTCAATAGTGCTGATGAACTAGTCGATTATATTAACTCTCATCTCGAATTTTGTGAAACCAAAATTAATGCTTCTAAAAATAAGACTGCAACCTCTACTTCTCCACAACAAGCCTCTGTTGTTCGCTTACCGAAACTCGAGTTGAAGCATTTTAAAGGCGACATGCTTGAATGGGTCTCATTTATAAATATGTTTGATTCAAGTATTCATAACAATGCATCCATGGACTCTGTAATGAAATACCAGTATCTACTTAGTGTTCTCTCAGATGAACCACTAAATTTGATTAAAGCTCTACCTATCTCAGCTGCTAATTATCAGGTAGCCTATAACCTGCTTAAAGATAGATACCATTCACCTCGACGACTCGCTTCGCTACATCTCAATCAACTACTAGATTTACCCTCAGTCGATAACACTCCTTCTCAAATGAGATATTTTCTGAACTCTTATAATGAAAATATCCAAGTGCTCCAAGGTATTGAAGTTGATATTACAACTCAAGAAAATCCTCTCTTGTCGGCTATTATCTTAAGAAAAATGGATATTAATCTCAGAAGAAAATATGAACATTATCGCTCAACAATTCACTCTAGCGAAAGCAAGGACACTGTATTTATTCCAAAGGCCGATGAAATAATAAAATTCATTAATCAAGAATGCTCTGAAATTGAGGAAGCATCACCTCCGAATTACCCTCAGCTCTCGGCTGTCTCGTCTCCTCTCAACACTCAATCTCGTGGTCGTGGTCGTGGAATAATAGTTGATGTCTCGAAACCTCTACAACAATTTAGATTTCAACAATCTACTCCTCGTGGTCGAGGATATTTTCGCACTATCTCACCACCGGCCTCATACGCAAATATTGTCTCGCAAAATCAGACCTCAGTTACAAATAACTCAACTCAACAGGTCTCTAAACCTCCAATGAGACAAAGAAGAGAGTCTGACACACCCTCCAAAGCGGATTGCTCTTATTGTGGCTCTGACAGACATAAAATTTATACTTGTCCAGAATTCTACAATCTTTCAGTAGAAAGGCGCTTACATTTTGTATCAGTCTCGAATAGTTGCTCGAATTGTCTTGGTCATCGCTATGAACTATCACAATGCTCTTCTCAACGCTCGTGTCGTATCTAGTGTATAATATTGTTGATCTGACTTGTCTTATACTCCTTAACTGGAGTCTCCAAGACGTAATCTACAAAAAAAAGATCATTCATTACTCTTTGGCTCACTGTCAACTAGATGTAGAATGTAGATATCTGTTACATCATTAAAAGTTAATGCTCTCAGTAGCTCTGCATGTACATTTTACTACTGGTATTTCCAGAATCGAATACAAAATTTCTTGTTGTGAAACCTCCCAGAAAAACAGATTCTACAGTCTATACACATTGGGTAGTCAATATTATCATATTTATTTCAACTCCTACATCTATTTTTTCTTGTTTGATGAACGTGTATGGGAAAGAATCCCAAATACCTATACATTATTCAAATTTGATTGCAAAGCTCTGTCTTCATTCAATAAATATGTGTTAAGTACTTTCACTTTGTGTTAAATTCCATTCATTTTCATTGAATCCTATACAATGTGGTTGAATTATTATTCTGTGTGATATCTCTTTCTACTTTGAGCATGAATTTTGATGAAGATATTTTCTTGAATTCTTCAAATGGTCAGTTGCACCTGAATTTGCATTTCAAGATATTATATTATCATCGATATTGAGAGCACACACAAAAGATTATACAGTATGATAGTTACCATCCTCTTTTGAAATGACATGATGACTCCTGTTGGCATCACAATCTTTCCTCACATTTCATGTCCAAATTCTCATAATGATAAAATTTATATTCAAGATTTCCTTCACCTGAATTACTTTAATTATAGTTATCCATGTGGGGATGAATAATATTTGCTACACTTGCATAATATTTTCTTTGTTTTTAGTTTTGGGTCTGTTCTTACTGAATAAAAAGTGATAGCTGTGAGCCATAGAAGGTATCTGTTCGATTCCATTGGTTAAGCAATGCTATCCTGGGCGCTCTCTGTGTGAATCAGAGACCAATCAGATTGGCCAGCAAAGAAGACTCAGTTTTCTGCTGTAGAATAATTTCTCACTGATTCAGAAACCACCTAAAATTGTAGGTCCAACTCATCAATCACCCAATCATCATTATCCAACCTATCTCATTACCCATGCATGGGCTTCAGACCTATGTGGGCTTCATCCTTCAGAAATGAAAAAAAAACAAATGGTTTGGATTTATCTTTATCTTTATCAAAAACACCAAAAAACAAATGTAATAGTACATCACAATCAGATACATTATATTGAACTATGTGTTTGCACAGTAAGTTACATATATTATAAGAAAAAATATATACTTCAAGATTTCCATCAGCAAAGCCAAGCTTGTGCGCTGGATGAAAATCAAAACAATTACACTTATAAACAACCTTAAAAATAACTTATATCCAACATTATAAAAATACAGAGCCTATTTAATAATAATAAACATTTGCCTTCACTCAAGTATCTATTCCAAGAGTTTTAGTTTTATTCATGAGTGGTATTAGCTTAATGGGTATCACGTTGAGAAGTATACAGCAAATATAGAGAGTTTGATGTCTGCAAATGCGTTTATTGAGATTTGGAATCAAAACTAGATTTCTCAACGGTCTTATATTTTGTAATCAATCTGTCTGAATTTGAATAGTTCTCTGTTGCAATTCATGTATACAATAAGTTTCTTTATAAATAATAATTTTCTTACAATTAATACTTGTAATTCATCAAGAATCAGTCAACTTGTATGAAGTCTAGTTCTACCCAGTGCTGCTTGTATTATATATTTTTGAATAATGAACAACTTATTAAAGTGTGTGTTCATTGCACCCAGCGAACACATAAGACCAATAGAAGGGGCTTCTTGTCACCGAGGTGAAGCCACTTGTTAGGCGCTCGTCCACTACAAATATGGCGGCGCAGGGATGACTCCCCAAGTGGCAAGTGCTTGAGAAGCCGGTTTTTGCTATTACCAGTACATTGCCAGCCTGTTTCTTCATAATATGAATTGCTCATTCTTGAGATGGATATATTATAGAAATGTCATTTCTCATTTGATCTAATTATGAAATTTTAATTGTGAGTAGAGGCATTCTGTGATGAATTTTGTTGACAAGTATTACTCAAACTTTGCTCAAAAAATAGTTAATTTTCTAATTGAGTGACATTTTCTCACATACCTTCCTATATTATATCTGTCATTATATCCTTAATATCTGTCATTTGACTACCACGTCGTTTCACTTAACATGAAATAGAACAGTAGGAAAAAGAGAAAACAAAAAGCTGAACTGAACTGGATAATGTATTTACTTTGCAAATCTAGTCACAGCGATCATAAAAGACATCACAAAGACACTATCACAATTATTGTCTTTTGTTATCGCTGTCTAGTCACAACAATAATAATTAATAATCTTAATGTTGTTTGACATTCTCACTTATAAATAGAATAGTCTCTAACTATATATACGAGTAGTTAGATACATAACTGCAATACATTGCAGTTTTTCAGTGTTCGGTCGACCTATGGCCAAGGAACATCACAGAGCTTTTCAATTGTGATCGGATCGTGCGTGGTATCATGATATCATCATCATTATAGCTTTACTAATTCATAATAAACAGAGTTAATTTGTTTACCATAAACTTAATTAAACTAAATCAATTTACTAAATGCATGCTCAATGGCATTTACAAATGCATGCTCATACTAAATGGCTATTTCCCCATTAGACAAATTGAGTAAACGTTCAACTTTCTGTTGTCATTGATTTATACGATTCAATTTAGTTACATGACTTTAAAGATGAATTTTCATTTTATAATTTCATTGTGTAACAGCATAGAAGAATTTTTAAACTTCAGAGAAATTTAAAAAGTTATGACATTTTTTTCTATAATAACTCATATTAAAACTGAGTTATATTGTATGTATTATGTATTTTAATGGAGATGAGTGTTTATACTTCAAGAATATTGTATGACTCATGTTTATATTGTAAAAGATACAATGCTCAACATATGATTAATAAAATGAAATGAAAAATTGTTCTAATAAACATTTTCCTATTTGGATCTTGTTCATTTGCGTTCATAATGGAAAGAATTAAAGGTTAGACTAATTTAATCAATAATTTCCTAAAAACAATCTAACTATAACATTATTACATTACAATAATAAACCTTCAAGGAAGTATTGAATCAAATACAAGAAATAAGTGAAGAATTGGCTTTGTGGTTCTGGATGCACAAGCCAGCTGTCGACAGCGCGCCATCCCGATCGCGTTTCAACGTTGCACTTCAACCTAACATTGTATCCAAAGTAAAGGTCGCAGATTAAAATAAAAATCATGAAAAAAAAATTCCGTTATTTCTGTACAAATTTCTTGCTTTGAGCACATCTCTACCCAAAAGATGAAGATTTTGGTAGCCGACTCACTTTTTTATGTCATGTTTGAAACTCGGACAAAAATTATAACTTTAAACAACTAATTAAAATTTATAGAGGTAACTATTAACTTTTATAATGCCACTGTTATCGTCAGAAACTAATTGTCTATACCCATGCCAAGTTTGAAAGTTATATCTTAATCCTAAGTGTGTCAAACTGCAGTTTATTTGGAGAGCGCGCATTGAAAATTTCTGCTCTCGAAAATACGATTTCGTCTTTCTATCCACTACATGGATGGCGGACTTGGCTTCACCTCTGTAATGCTACGGTAGTGCATACGCCCCTTCTATTGGTCTTATGGGTTCGTTGATTGCACCCCCCCCCCCACCAATACCTCAATACAGTATTGCAGAATGGATTTGGCATAAGCCTTCTAATTATATCTAAATTATTCAACTTATTTATTCTATAGAATTGGAAAATTAAATATCTCAATCTAGAAATTGGATTATCAATATGACTCCTCCACTTGAGATGTTGATCAACAATAACTGCCAGATATTTCAAAGAAGTTGGCCTATCCAAAGGTTCACAATTAAATGTGTGAAATGCAAGACTATTAGAGTTACTGTTATGAGTTACAGGTTTAAAAATGGATTTTTAGTAATTTGTTTATAGGTGGTTGACCTTTACTATCTGGAGAAAAAGCCAGATACATTTTTTCTTAGCATTAACAATAGAAAGGTTATATCTGAACCATAGCCCAATTTTATGGAGAAGGGCTTCAGCGTTTTGATAAGTAGACTTCCATGTATCACCAAAGACTGTAACAGCTGTATCATTGGCAAAAGAGATTGTAGAACTATTTTGGTGCTTTATATTGAGTATAATATTGAGCTTTATATTGAGTACTATATGAGTAGTAATTTGCTCTACCACAATCAATTTGGATTCAGACCTGAACATTCCACTCTAATGGCAATTGAAAAAATAGTTGACTATATTTTGAAGGTTTTGTGGAGAAAAATGCTGTTGGCTCATGCCTCATTGATCTCAGTAGAGCTTTTGATGTTGTGTCTCATGAAATTTTATGTAGAAAACTCAACTACTATGGTATTACTGACAAGGAATTGCAATTGTTACATGGTTATTTGCCAAATAGGTTACAATTGGTTAGCATTAATGGTTTGTCCTCTAAGTATGGGAGAGTTGTGACTGGAGTTCCACAGGGTTCTGTTTTATGACCTTTCCTATTCTTAATCTCTGTGAATGATTTCAACTTCAATGTTTCTAATTTGTCTGTTTTGTATCCCGATGATACAACTCTCCTTTGTTCAGAGAGTAATCATCTCTTTGTGGATTCTTGTTTGGCACACTCACTTGAACAGGCTTGAGCCTGGTACATGGCTAACTCTCAGGTTATAGATGAAAGTAAAACTGAAAAGATAATGTTCACACTTAAACCTGCAGTTGATATAGATGCTTCACGTTTGAAACTTGTTAAGCTTTTAGTGATAAATTTAGACAGTGAGTTATGTTATTTGGTACACACATGTTGATAATCTCTGTAAAAAGCTTTCTAGAGTAATTTTCATCTTGAGGAAATTAAGGAACTGTGTGAATAATGAGGTATAGTCACTATATATTTTGGCCTTCTCCATGTTCATCCATGTTATGGTGCACGTCTCTGGGGTAATTCCAGTGCTGCAAAAAAAGCATTCATTTGGCAAAAACGAGCTATCAGAACAATTTGTAAAATGAAAAATGATGTATCCTGTAGAACTTATTTTACAAATCTAAAAATAATGACTTTGGCATGTATCTTTATTTTTCAAAACTTATTTATGCCAAGGAAAATTTAAATGACTTCACTTCTAATGATAATATTCATACATTTCATACCAGACATAGATAAGACTTGGTCACCTAGTGTTAGACTAAGTAAAAAATTGAAAAGCCACAGTTATCTACAATGTAAACTGTTTAACAAGCTGCCTCTATCAATTAGATTGTTGTCAATGAACATTTTTAAAAGAACTGTTGCTGGATGGCTTAAGGTTAGAGGGTTTTACTCAACAGATGAGTATCTAAATTGTAATGATTTTAAAAATGTGACAAATTGACCTAATCATTTTAAAAATGAAAATATTATTGAACTGACAATGCCCATTGTAAACTTGCTTTATTTTATGGCAAATAAAGATCTTGTAAAAAAAACCTTTATCAAATTTCAAGTTTAGTTTATCTGTTATTGCTACTTCTATTTCATCGAATGTTTTGGTCAACTTATAAACAAAGTTCAACAACATCAATTTCTTCCAGTTTCGCTTCTACTGACGCGAGTACCCTTATAACCTTTTCAAATTCTATAAAATGATTATTCAATGTTCAGTTTTCTCCTGACTTCATTGACAAAAACTTTTTTTTAGATATGTTTGTGCTTTTTTTTGAAACACGTTCTTAAGAGCAGTCCATATTATTTGGCAACCGGCCTTCCTATCAATCTTTGATGTATTCTTACTGTCTCCAGGGCCCTTATTAGACAAAGTCACTGCCACACTTTAAGGCTAAATAACATTAGCTGATTGTCTAGCCGAGCTCAACAATTTCAAAGTACAGAAGGGCATACAAGTCTTTGGAACTGGTCTTTCAAATCTAATTACTTGACTGGTGTGATTGAGTCTGGAATAGTGTAGCTTGACAGCAACTGCAATGACACTGTCTAATAAGGGTTTCACATATTTCTTTCCAGCACTAGTTCTATGCAAAATTTTCAGTGAGTGTAATTCTTCACAACAAACACTTCTATTTCATATTTTTTGTGAATATTTGATGTTTTTAGTAATATATAATTATTATTTTTTCTGAACAGCCTATAAACTGCTGTAATATAGAGAAAAAGAGTGAGATGAAAAACTTGTTTCAATCACGAGAGATAAAAGGCAACTAATCAATGAAGTAGTGCTTCATCAGTAACCATAATTATCAAGACTCAATAAAGCTGGGCATTCACGTTCCGATTTTCAGTACAACTTGCAGTCCAACCAAACAGGTTGGAACTGATATCGGAACATGAATGGGCTTGTTGGATAGTTGGAAGTGTAGATGGACGGCTTGAGGGACGAATGGAAGTTCCGACTGTCGACGGTGTTGGAGCGTGTGTGGGGGAGTCGGATCAAGTCGTCCAACTAGTCTCAGTCAGTGCTTAACCTTTGGGCAACTTCGGTTACATTTTTCGGCTCAAGAGCGATGCTCACAGCTGACTAGGAATAAAGATGGATTCCTAGTAGGAGCGTGAGTGGAGTCGACTATCCACCTAGCAGTCCTACTAGTAGTACTGCAAGTTGGAACGTGAATGCCCAGCTTAACAAGCTGTTATTGATATGTGGTTGCCATGTTAGCATCAAAACCTCTGTACATGTATATGATTGACCTCAATAAAAAGACTATTTTGTTTTGAAAATAACAGTATTGACCTCAACAAAAAGACTATTCGTTTTCAAAATGACAGTTTTCTGGAATAATTTTGATTTTTTCTTGTCATGAGTTTGACTAGAAGTTCCCATCAAATGATATTATGATGTTGAAGACCAATCTTGTTCTCATCAGTATAATATAATAAAAGCTTCAAAAACACTACTAAGAGGAAATTGTTACTCACGTTATGACGTGATGGCCATTTCAGTCTGTTGCTAAGATCATTGTCAGATGACTCACAGTGCACTGATTCAAGGCATGAGTTTGAGCAAATTATGTTACTGTATTATGATATCAGGCTCTGTGATAGGATTTTGATGTGTCTCAATCTCTTAAAGAGGGATTTTACAGGACAGAGTTATGTTACATTCAATTTTGTACGTCTGAATGGACCTGTAAAGGTTTAATTGTGCATGGGCCTAGCAGCACAACTGGGAATCATAATAATTCCATGTAATTTATAGTTGGGCCCCTGAATTCTCAATTGAATCATTAATTTTTCAATTCTATTTGAATATCTTCAGTATAATCTATCTATGACCACATTATTCATTAAATTTATTTATTTATTTATCTATTCATCACAAAACACAATCAAGTAAAGATACAACAGGCACAGCCCACTACTGCTTTCTTTACAAATTTCCAATTAAAATATCTAAATTTCAGGTTATAACCAAGTTTAACTGGAAATTTCGCTTTGATGTATAATTATTCCTGATTCTTTCCAAAACATGAATATTGATTTAGATGTTCACTTTAAAAATGAAGCACTGAAACTGTTCAATAGTCCAAAGAAAGCAAATATAATTTTGAATTTTGCTCGAGATTTTAGAGCCATGATTTTAGATTATGGAGAAGTTATTAGAATTTGGAAAGTGAAGTCATAACAGCTGACTTCATCCATGAATGATTGAAACCATTGCATGATGAAGCTAGAGTATTATAACACTGCCATCAATCTCCAGTAAAGGCAGTCATTATACAATCTTTGCATGAACAACTATTGTAGCATTGAAAAAGAGATGACAAACTATATATTATGTTGCATATCAGTTCTCATTAATTTATTTATTCTTCAACAGGAAACTCCCAATAGTTAGTAAAACAATAGATGATACAACTCGCTCGTTTGGATATACAGCCAAAATACTACCAAGTTTGACTGACGTCAATGCAAGGAGCTGCTTTGTAAATCGTACAAAGGGCCCTCAAATGGAGCTTGCAGCAAAAGAAGGCATAGACCTCATTTTCATGGAACCGGACTTCAATCGTGAAGAATGTGATGTTCTAGAGAAAGTAAAGCTTAGCAATGATACAGCCTTGTAAGTGACAAACATTGATAAACCATACAGTATTGATAGGTGGTTCAATTATTTCAATGGAGTTACTAGTACTACTGTACACTAATAATTAGAACTACAAAGTGAAATGTACAATACTAAATATTTTCAATTATTAATGTATGATGTTGAAGATCCATCTTGTTTCCACTAATATGTAATATAAATAAAAAAAACACTTTTTAATGTGAATTAACTCACGTTATGGCGTGACGGCCGTTTCGCTCTGCTGTCTAGAGCATCGTCAGACGACCCACACTGACTTAAGGTATCCTAAGATGTCCCACAGACGACCCACAGTACACTGACTTAAGGTATCTTAGGTCAGTACCTTAAGTCAGTGTGGGTCGTCTGACGATGCTCTAGACAACAGAGCGAAACGGCCGTCAAGCCATAATGTGAGTTAATTTTCATTTAAAAGTGGTTTTTAAGTTTATATCAATTTTTAAGTTATACGACCTACTATATAAATATTTGCTGGTATGCCACTGAACTAGTTAACCCATAGGACATAGGTGATAACTTTCAAGTCCCATCAGTCGGTGTTACGAACAACAAAGAAATGTTTCATTTTGAGAAATAATACTTTCTTAGGTGAACATACCAATTATCAGCCCCTTCCAGTTTCAACCTTCAAAATCGGTAGTTTCTCATCACTATTTAAACTTAATATAGAATACTAGCTGGCCCGACGCGCGTTGCTGCGTTCTCATAGAAAATTCTTGATTTTATTATTTGTCACCTTCCACTGAGGTTAAATTTCAAATTTCAACCTTCTAGGACTATTAGGGAAGAAGTTAGTCCTAGGGCTCTTCCAGCTGATCAGAGAGGCCTCCTTCATTGTTTTCTTACACAGTAAGACCTTACTCACCACCTCTCAATGAGCATTTCAAATTTAAACCTTCCACGACTATTAGGGTAGAAGCTAGGTTTTTTATTTTATTATTCGCCACCTCCTACTGAGAATACATTTCAAATTTCTAGCTGCATTGGTTAACAGATGTCATCAACCCGTCATGATTACATTTCATCATACCCAGCCATATGTTTCCTACATACTGCAAGGCTCTGACTGCACGGTATCCTACATGCAAAGTTTTTGCATTCCAGACAGCGTAAATAACGCCGCTTAGGGGCCTGCCATATGATTAAAAGCTGTTGACTTCTATCAGCTGTTCCTTTAAGCTGTTTGGCCAGCAAGTTCAGTAGGTTAGGTGAATGATGATTTGCAAAACACACAAAAAGCTTGTCCATTGAAACAGCGTGTACAGCAGATCAAAAATTTCAAATTATTTTCCATATGATTAAAAGATCCAAGTAAGCTAGCTAGCTGTGTACCCGTGCTTTGCATAGGCAAAACTTAAACCCCCTAGAAACACCCCTAAAATTGCGAATTTTGAAAAATCCTTTCTTATTGCACGGTGAAATCCTATAAGGATTGTTCATACGAAATTTCAAGTTCATAGGCCTAGTAGTTTTGGCTCTGCGTTGATGAGTGAGTCAGGGTATCATCCTTTCATAGATAGAGATGTGACTGAAGATAGAAAACCAATAAATCGTCTGACATGAATCAGCTGTTAAAAAATTGGAGCTGACGCTTATTATCATCATTATTACTTATTACTGTAACAAATGTAAGACTATAGGCTACAAAACCACAGTGATTAACATGAATTTGGTTAATATGAATCTGATTGAATGCAGTAATCCATTTTTGATATCCCAGGTCCTACTTGATCAGTAAAATGTATTGTACCTGGAAATGCTTGAATTTACCAAAAGATTCTGAGACTCCAAAATTTTAGTTTTCCTCAGGGTAAAATTATCAGTTTTCAAAGCTGTCCCTTATTGATTTCAATTTGTTTAAGGATAATTTTCAATTTGAATCAGCAATCCAATTCAAATTTGTCAAAAAGAAAATGACAAAGTCATTTTCACTACTTGTTGATCTGACTCATCACTCTAGGCTTCAAGAACTGGACAAGACAATTGAACAAACTTTCAGTAATGTCCTTCTGGATTTATTGCACATTTAACAAATTAAGATAGTCTTATCCAGCTAGTCAAACAAAGAAACTTGCTAAACACAACATCGCAATATAAGATCACAAAAAGTCAACTATCAAACTTTTAATCAGCAACTATAAAAAAGTATCACAATTTGAAAAAAGTAATTATACCCAGTAACCATCAACTAAGAAATATCATTGTATTTTTCCCTCAATTTGTCCACATAATTCAGTCCAAATTTGAACAATGGAATTTCTGATGAGTGGGCTTACTAATCCTAGTTCTGATGTAGATGTGGAGAAGTGTAGATGGATGACTAGAGGGACAACTGAAAGGTCCGACTTCCGACTGTCGATGTTGTATGGGGGAGTCCGATCAAAGTCGTCCAACTTATCTCAGTCAGTGCTTGACCTTTGTGCAACATTGGGCAACTTCGGTTACATTTTTCAGCTCAAGAACGATGCTCACAGCTGACTTGGAATAAAGTTGGATTCCTAGTCGGATTGCAAGTAGGAGCGTGAGTGGAGTCGACTATCCAACTAGCAGTCCTAATAAGTCGCACTACAAGTTGGAAAGTGAATGCCCAGCTTTAGCTCACCTCTATTTATCACAAAGTACACAGATCCAACAGTTACCAGTCTGCAACTCATGATGTCTCACCAACTTTTACTATTTGAAAATAAGAGACTTTCAGTTTTTAAATGGAAATGATACACTCATATCACTCAACGATTTTCTTTCAGTGTTCACCACACATGAACAAGCTTTAAAAAACCCAATGATTGATCTTGCAGACTTCCTATTGATGCAAATCGTATTGAAAAAATTCCAATACATCTAAGACCTGCCTTTGAAGACTCATGCACCACTAGCATCTCCCCCTCCTTTTCACACCTAAATGATTTCATTATGGCTAAACCGTTGGAAGTACTGTCGCCCAACGACTAGTCATTCCATCCTCTCACCAGCCCACCAGTGCAGCTTCCTCATAGTGCTTGAGGCCGAGGTCGCAGATGTCTAATGTCTCTCATGTCAACACCCCCTCATCTATCACCTCCCTCACTGTTGCTTGCATGGTCAAAACCTAGACTAGCTTCACTCATCTTAAAAAACAATCAGTCCAGTTCAAGTGCAAGCACAAGTGCACCTAATTGGGTCAATGAATGCTTTTACTGCAAAGGTTCACATTCCATTTGTCATTGTCACAAATTTCAGAAGTTATCAGTAGACGAATGTTATTTGATTGCACGTATGGAAGGAAGATGTTTTGGTTGCCTAGGAAATCATGCAAGACACTTTTGCATGTCTGATAAAGCCTTTGCTCATTGTGGTGAGCACACACATCATTCTTTTTTGTGCTCAAACCTCCAAGATATGTGTCACAAAGATAGCTACACATCAGCCACTCAGCGTTACCCCTCTCCATCCGCTCACAGATGAAGCCAGCGCTGAGACAACCAGACCACAAGACACCCTTCTCCCCCTTCTTTTGCTCATCGTAACACTCCACTGCCACATCCTTGAACAGCTTCTTCACCCACTAAAAGTCGCTCCTCCAACAATGCCCGCTGATCCCATCAACCTGTATAATTGCCTCCCGCTTCTTCTCAGACAAATCAGCAATGACTAGACAAAAAAGTATGTGTTGCAACACCATTCAACACTTCTAAAGTTCTCATCGCTCAGCGCTGTGTTGACCGACTTGCCATTACTTCTTATGTTGTGAACGCCAAGCTTTCAGGAGTCAACTCAGCTCATGCCTCTGTAAAATACGCCATTGACATACAATTGATTGCATATCATCCTCATGAAATATCAATATTCGTTCAACCTGCTCAGCAGTTGCATCAATCCACAAGCACTATCCGCCATTGCTGTCCTTCAACACACTGATCCTCATTTCAACCACTCAGCACCCATCGACTGTTCAATTGACAATGACATATTCTCGCAAATTCTCACACCTGGTCCTAAAGTACTCATGCCCGGTAATCCTTTCATTCTACACACTATTTTTGGCTCTACCACATCTGCTATGGAAAAAACCAGTTGTATGAACTTTACAAACAACATTCTGCAACTCACTCGTGAAATCACCAACAGCACTCCACTTGCTTCTATTGTTGAAATCTTCTGGTGAATGCAAGGTGTGTCTTGTCTTGGATTACAGGAAATAGAATGAGAAGACAAAGAGTGACAAATTTCCCCTTCCAAACATAGATATTTTTGGGAAAATTGGTAGAGCAACTTATTTCTCCAGTTTGGACTTTGCATCAGGCTTCCATCAACTTGAAGTTGAAGAAGCTGATATTCCCAAAACTGCTTCCAGCACAGAAGAAGGACATAATGAGCTTGTTAGGATGCTTTTTGGATAAGAGAACGGTCCTCCAAGTTTTATGTGTGCTATTAACATAATTACTGTGACACACCAAACGCTCTAGTCTACATGGACAAAGTACAATGTAATAGTATTTCTGGACTCATTTGAAGAACACCTCGAATCCTTGAGAAGAGTACAGTATCCAAAAAATCAAGACAAAAGCAGTTAAAAATTCAATTGGACAGAACAAATTGTTGTAATATGGAATTATTATTTTTAGGACACATTGTATCTGAAGACAAAATTCATCCTAATCCCACTAAAATCGATGCTGTTTCAAAATTTCCAATTCCTAAGACTGCCATAGAAAGAAAACAATTTCTTGGTATTAGCAGTTTCTACAGAAAACTAATAGAAAACTAAGCAAAAATCGCCCAACCACTTACCAGAGCATTGAGAGACGATGGAAAAATTGATATTAATAAATCCGAATATAAAAAATCATTCAATAATTTGAAGCAAGCCCAGTGTAATTCTCCTATATTGAAATTTTCTGATTTTGATATAACTTTTACTCTAACAACCGATGCCTCTAATTATGCTATTAGTAGCGATTTATCTCAAACAATAAATGGACCGAACTTCCAGTATCATATGCATCTCATACACTCAACAGAGCTGAATGTAATTTACCTACTATGGAAAAAAAAAACTTCTGAGCATATTATGGAGCATAAAAAATTTTTGTCCTCACTTATATGGTAGAAAATTCATTGTCAAAACTGATCATAAACCCTTGTATGGCTTAGAAATTTGAAAGAAATGAATTCTAAACTTTCAAGATGGATACTACTCCTCGAAGAATACGATTGCACAGATGAATATTTGGAAGGAAAATCCAATCTTGCCGCTGATGTATTATCTCAAAATACAGTCAACGTTTCTAAAGTTCTAAATAATGAGATGGTAGATTTTAACACTTACTGTACCTGATTCCCAAGACTTAGCTTCTTTGAATTCTCCAGCAAACTCTCTTGATGAACCAATGGATGAATCTATAGACTTAGATAGAGTGGGTACTGGCAGAATTTCTCCTGAATCAAGATAATCAAGATAATGAAGAAATAAATCTTCCACGAAAGAATGATGACAATGACTCATTAGTAACGATTCATTCACAAGAATCATCTGACAATGGAGCTGCTATAGTGACTAATAATTCACCAATCAATAAAGAAAAATACCGAATTGTTCCAAAGTGTCGAAAATTTAGTATCCAATTGATGAAAGTTTTTGGTAAAAATCGAGTAAACATTACTGTTTCATCCAAAAACGATATTTCAAGTGATATGGGAAAATTAAAAACATACTTCCAACCCGATCTCACTTATGGAATGATATTTGAAATTCGCAATAAAAGGTTTCAACCCCCAGCAGACAGTTTACCTTATATCTTGATCAAAAAATTTAAAGAAGTAAGACAAACAACCAGATTCAAAATATATCAGACTAAATTGTCAGACGTGCAAGGAGCAAAAACTATTAGTTTCTACCAAAGGAAAAATCACAAAGGAAAAACATTCCACACAGGAATAAACGAAAGTTATCTGAAATTAAGACAAAATTACTATTGGCCCACAATGCATTGCAATGTAACCAATTAATTATGTAAATAATTTCCCGACATGTCTTTGCACTATATACGATTGTAGACCTGTTAAAATACAATATCAAGTAACACCAACACCATTGAGACTTTTTGAAAAATTCAAGTAGGCTAGATGTATTTTCATTTGAATCAAATAAAGTTGTAAAACAATAGATTTATTTTCTAAATTTTTCCAAGCTTTCATAATTAATAGTGTCAATGGCCCATCAATAATCAAAGCCTTAAAAGAGTATCAAAATATCCAATTCCAGAAATCATTTCCATGGATGAAGGAAAAGAATTTGAACAATGCCCTAGTTAGACAATTACTGGCATTATATGAGAAAAAATCCCATTATCCCCCTGCAGGACACACTGATAGTCAAGGCTCAATAGAACAAGCACACTCCACACTCGTCGAATTACTCACTGGACTTGGAACTGAAATGCCACAAGCAACCTTCAAAGAGGAATTAGATCATGCTCTGATAACTAATAATAATTCTCTGAACTCAACCAATCAAATGACTCCTTTAGAATTTATCTTTGGTAAATTTAAACATTTCAATTTATTAGAAAAACTCCTGTCCAAATTACAGGAAAATTAGACAGATATTTCCAAGAGTTAGAAACTTTTTGAGGCTTAGTGAAAAATAAAACAGACAAAGAAAAGCAACAGAGAACTGAAAAATTGAACAAAAATCGAGAGCAACCTCCAAAATACCCAGATGACCTTACATTTGTGAGGATCATTCAAAATAAAAATATCTCCCTTAATATTTTGAAGCCAAAGAAATTAGCGGAAATATTCATCAATCTCGCAGCAGAATCCTTGAATTGCATCCCAAAAGGTTGAAACGACCTAGAAAAATAAAAATGAAACGAATTGTTACAGATTATAATATGGCTTCTGGTACTAATCCCTCTTCTACCCCTGATCCAAGCGTATGAGTTAGTGGATCTGACTAACACCGCCGGAATAATACCAGTGGAAATTGAACGACATATATGTACATAAATAATACTTTTACCTTTTTACATTACTCTAATATGACTAGTATTAATACAGAGATCGATAATCTATCCGACTCTATAGTTAGGTTACAAAATGTGTCATGTTATCAAATGAAAAAACTTATCATTCCTTTCATGCAATTAAGTGATAATCTCGTTGAAAAATTGAGTCTCTTGTTTCCAATGTCTAGATCATCTTGTAAAAAAGGAGGACACTTCAATGGGTTAGGGAATGCTATATCATGGAAAAATGGTAACATGGACGCAGATGATAAAAAACACTATGATAAGATAATTTATACATTAGAATCAAATGGACAAGTGCTTATTGAAAATGAAAGGAAAAGCATTGTTGTAAATAATAAAAAAGTTGATAAGTTTAATGATGATTTGAAAGTGATTAATAGTAGTAATGAAATTATCAAGAACGTAACTTTATTGCAATCTACTGTATTGGATCAAATTCTAGCTGTATTTCTAATTAATCTTAATATTGAATTGATGGAAATAAAAGTGAAGACATTGTTGGATAGTATTGAATTTTGCTACAATTCTAAGATTCATTACTCTATTATTCATATAAAAGATTTTGAAAATATCACAAGTTCCCTCAGAGGTAATGTTGCAAGTGACATTATTTGAACATTATGGAAACTTAGTTCAGTCCATTATTCTATATCTTACAGAATTTTATAACGTACTTTATTTCTGTTCGAAGAAAAGTGCATTACTTGAGACCTTCCGTATGATAGAATATCATGTACTTCTTGACAACTATTGTTATAGTATAAGTGTCAGCAAAAAGATTGTTTCCATATTGGAATCAGGCTTAATAGTATTAGACCAATGTTTACATGACTATGATGCCTCTTATTGCAAAACTAGACGTTATGTCAATGACTCTTGTATTCTAGATATATTATTAGCAATCAATGACTTGACCAATTGTCAAAGATTCACTATTGCGAATCCGACTCCGTTCATTCAATAAGATGAAGTCTGTAACTGTATCTATGAATATGAGCAATCCCATATCAGAATTAATAATGATAAAATAAATCCGTCAAAAACATTTCTCATTCATTTGAATCAAGGTGACCAGATGAAAGACCAACGTCTTCCATCCACCTTTAGAACTTCAAAATCTTCAAACGAATATTATTCCTGTGAAAATTGAAATTATTTTAAACAATATAAATAACTTGAAGAACTTTTCCTTTCTTAAAAAGCAGAATTCAAGTTTTAATGATTTATGAATGTTTAATGAAGTTAGTATTCAACATTTGTACTTCATGATATTTGTTATTGTAATAATCATTCTAGTTGTAATTTTGTTATTTTATTATTGTCGAATTTTAAAGCCTAATTCTAATGTATCTCTACTGACTCGTTCTCCGCAAGCCCCTACTACTTTGATTTATGCTATACCCAAAACTCAAGCTCAATCATCAAGGACGATGAAAAATTTTGTGGTGGAGGTGTATTAGTGTAGTAGAGTGCTAATCAGCATTAGCATGGTTGATAAATAATGTTCTCACGGCCTGCTCGCCGTGCTTAGTCCGTTTCAGTCTCTCTTTACTGAACGATACGGCTATGTTTGTTGGGTCAGCAATGAAATTTATCTTTTTGAAAACTTAATTAATTATTCGACAATCCTATCTTAGGTAGAGATCCGAAATACAACAGAAAAATTCGAATTCAATTGTTTCTCTAAGCTTATAAGGAAATATGCTACCTGGAATTGATTCTTTGTCCATCAAAATAACTTTCATCTTTTTAATAATGTGAGAATTGGGATAATTTCTCAATAGGATAAGTTTTCAGAGTGAAAATAGTTGCATAAAGTTTAGCTTTCTCTCTAAGGTTGAACTACCTGAAGGGTCTCCCCACCAATTAAAGCCATATGCATTCACTTTTTATCTCTGATACTTTTCAGTTTGTGTCTTTTTTGCTTGTTTAAAGGTGTGAAAAAGTGGGGTACCCTCACAATGCAATCATACCAAATTTCTTGATATCAGATGGAAATGGGAAAAAAGAACAAGTGACAGCAGAAACTCTTGATGAATATTTTACTACAGAGAACAATGATGTCTTTCAATGCACCAATCAACATAAAGAGGTGGCATCAGAGCTTTACCCATAATATAATTGGAATGGAATTAATATTGTTCATTTCAATTGTTTATTTATACAGAATTTATTAATTTTGAATTCCTCAAAGTTTTGTTAATTGCACTGTTACACATGTTTCTGTGTTTACTGTATGATGTGTTTGTTTGTGTGTTTTTCTTCATTAAATTGTATTTTATTATGAGACTAGGCCTGAAATAGCATAAGCTTATAAGTTATATATATATATATATAACTGTACTAGTACGTTCTAATACCTATTCCAAATACCTGTTCCAAAATACTAGGTAGTTAGCCAGTTCGCCAGAGTAATAGAGTACACGTACAAGAGAGTATTGTACTGTGGTACTGGTACTACTACTGTTTCTCGCATTAAATACAGCACAAATCTTTATTACTTGCGTTAAATACTGCACGAATCTGATTATTGAGTTGCTCTCAAATGTGCTGTCACGAAATGAGACACGGACGGCAAGACGCTTGAGTAACAAACGACTCGTACTTAAGTACTCAAGAAGTATTTGTACAGGAAAAGTACGCGCGTATGCCATACGCAACCAAAGACAATCTAATGTAATAATTATTTGTCTTCGACGCAACTAAGCATGCGCCTACAATCGAGTATAGTGAATAGAGAGAGAGAGAGAGAGAGAGAGAGAGAGAGAGAGAGAGAGAGAGAGAGAGAGAGAGAGAGAGAGAGCGAGAAAGAGTGAGTGAGTAGTTGAATAGTTCTATAATGAAAAATGAGCAATTAATATCTACTATACAACTGCAAATTACAAAGCTCCACACCCACACCTGGCTCTATAGACGGGTGACATCAGACTGCCAGCTCCCCCACTTTGCAGCTTCATTTGTTTTGGGCATTTGATTCAAGGTCTCAGCTCACAGACTGATGAGCAGTCTTGTAACCACGTTGACCAGAAGAGTGGCTCTGTTCCACAGTTCGCGCTCTGCTGGAAGAGTGCATGACACATTGTCGGGACAACACCCACATGGAAAGTGAACTATTAACAGCATTATTTATGGAGAACTCTTATTATTTATTACTTAATTTTTGTTGGTAAGTTAACGTGGAGAATGAATTTGAATCATGTTGAAAGTTTACTTTGCACAAAGTTTTCGACATTGTCATTGGAAGTAAAAAACAAATTAAAGAGTTAGGCTTAGGCATGGTGTTAGACACACACAAAGCAAAACAGAAACTTCTGTACATCGTGGTTCAATAAAAAGCCGTGGTTAACTTCAAGCATTAAAAAACAAGCTTTATTTTAGTTTTATTGTTTATGTTTTGATGATGATAATAATAATAATAAGGGAAAAGATGATCTTTGGACGAAAATTGGCTGTTAGGATCTCAAACACTTGAGTGAGAAAATTAAAAAAACATGAGGAAAGTAACACTAATTTAACCAATGCAATTAAATATCCAGCCAAAGAATGCATCAACAATGGTAAGATTTTTATTACTTTAATACTTGAATTTTAGTTCATTGACCTGTCCTCTGCACCCCTCTTAACTTTGACAATATAATCACTGACACAGGAACACTCAAAACCTGTACTGCACAATAATTATTGCCAGTATTTTTATCCATTTCTTTTATCTTATAAAGAAAGTCAATACTATACCATCAATCCTGATGTTTTTACAAATTGGCCATCCCAACATAAGTTTTATAACTTGTCTGTTGGGAATAGACAGTATGAATACTGGTTGGTCTTGATAATATCCTGACTGAAATAGACCTTACAACCAACCAACAGGTGTATTTAAAAATTAGCCCTACCAGTGAAAAGCTTGACGTGCCACTACTGCTATCAGCTAATGCTATTTTCAATATACGCCATTGCAGAAGTCTTCAGATTAATTTGAGGAATTTGAAATTAATAAATTATGTTACTGTATATTTGTTAGTAAGTTAAATTGTCAGTTACTTCAAACCAACTTGTCGATTAATAATAACTGAAATTAAATTAATTTCTACTCCTTCAAAAATAGATAACAGTAGTAGACTGTTTCCAATCAATTATCATTTCATATGGTAGCACAAGTAGATCAATGTAGATGAAAAGTGGGTCAAAGTTAGCAATCATTGAGACATTGAGTTTGGGTCCATCCAGACATGCAGCATAGCATTATAACGTAACTCCATCCCATTAGCCTACATCACACCATAATAGATTGTGCCACAACAATCATTGTGCTGTTATGTAACATCTTATCATTGTGTTTATGGTGTGCTGTTGTGGGTTGATGCTATGACAATATATACTGCTTTGTTATGGTACCATGTTAGAAAACAGAGTTTTTTTTTTATTGCTGATGATGCCCACATGAGTCCGAGACTTGTGCGTGGGTAATGCGAGGTGAATGATTACAAATAACTGCCTGACGGTGGAGCGGGATTCGAACCCATGCCATGACCACTTAAATGACTGCAAGCTGAAGTTGCGATGCCCCAACCAACTGCGCTAAGCGGCCTGCCAGTTCTGTTATGATTTGATGGTTTTGTCTGGATGGGCCTTCAGATGTATTGTAGACAGTACAACATTTTTGTATAATTATATATTTTCACAGTATACAATCTAATTTCTCACTACATCAACACACAAACCACATTAGCTGAGTTTCTGTGCATGTGTTTGAGTGATCAGTCAGTATACATAAGAGTGCATATACATGAAGGAAGCTGGCAACAAGTTGCTTGAAACCGGCAGCTGGCCTCAAAAGCCTATGACCATATACAATATAAAAGCTGATAACAAAAGCGCAATATAAGCCAGTTATCAATAGTTTCAAATATAAACCAGTGATACTAGTGAAGGAGAGGGGTATGGAAATAGAATTATTCTAGTGGAACTTGCGGATATAGCCTGATTAATCAGCTTCTGAAATATCTATGAATAAAACACAATAACTGCTTCTTCACAACTTAACAATCTAAATCCCAGGCTATATCCAAGTTCCACTAGAATAACTTTACTTTCATACCCCAATCTGTTCAGGCTATTCAATTCCAAGCTATTCAATCTGTTCAGGGGGGTGGGCAGACGCCCAGCCCCCTGAACAGATTGAATAGCCTACACCAGTTGACATGTTTTACAAATTTTCAAGACTTCAACCTGTCTGTGATGTTTTCCATAGCAAAATATTTGATGAACAATCCAATATTAAAACTGGCACTCTATTTCTATTTGACTGATGATCTTTACTCACTTGAACTAGAGATACTGGAGGGTTGCATTTCAATTCATCAGCCTCTACTGAAGCTAATAAAGCATTTCTCTATAAGCATCTCTCCAGTGTATCCAGTATCAGTTAGTATACATCATAATTTAAAAAATGAGTTTTAATAATAGATTCTCGGACCTAGTATAGTTAAAGAACAAATTTTCATCCATTCACTTTCTTGGAAAATTGCTAGGAACCAAATCACCAATTTCAATAATTGCCATTACTAATATAGCGAACTGATCAGAATCAGCTGACCAGATGAATAAACCTGAACATGCGCTGATAAGAATTTTCCCTTTATAATTTACTTGTAAGCCGGTGAGCTTTGGCAGCTCGCGCTTGTTGCACTCTTCTTACGCTGATTCAGATTTTACTATGTGTATGGACACAATTGAGACAATGCCAAGTTCTTCCCATGCTTGGAGGTGCTCCCAGCCGCTTGCATTTCACCGCCGGAGTCCAGGCTTCTTTGTGTATAACTTACACCACGAGAAAAAGTGACTTGAAAAAATGTAAATTACATTAGCCTATTCAAGTTGTAAAACATAACTTGGAAACTATTATCATTTTTTCATGCTCTATAACTGATAAAAATATCAACTAGATGGATGACTTAAAATTTGCAGTTATTGACAATGTGTACGAATGATACAGCAGTATCAACAGTATCATAGAGATCAGTAACTTTGAGATCCGATAGTTATATTGACATACACTATTGAGAACTGCCAACAGATTTTATACGATCTTCATGATCTTTGCTGCTTCTTCCATCAGGTCATTTAACAGTGCGGTACTTTTCTTATGCTCAGATTTTTAAAAATTATGTATTTCTGAAGCAGAAAAGGCTTAGAAAATCTCTCATTTGTCAGTTGGTTTTGTCAGTTCTTATCGGGCAGCCGATGTGGTCGGATCGTTTGCTATCGTTGCTAAACAAAGTTCGTTAACTAGTTTGTGCCGGCCGCCTGGCGTGAATCAACAATCGGTTAAATGCATTTTGTTTACAAATCAGTTTGAATACATTTTGTTTATAAATCATCTTGAATTCAAACGATACAAATAACTTTAAGTGATTAATTTACACAGTTATAAACATGGTTGATGAGTGCTTCAAATGTAAAAAACAAGTAAATGCGAAAGAAATTGTCATGTGCTCGAATTGTAACGGGATCTTTCATCCAAATTGTGTTGGAGTAACCACCCGGAATAAGAAATGGAGATGTCAAAATTGTGCTAAGGACAGTGCTTCAACAACCGATAACTACAAAGAAGATGGTCAAGTATCAACTAACAACGACGTGTTAATGTCATCGCCGATTTCCGAAGTGAAAACAAACAAATGTGGAATAATTTTGACAAAAGATGGGATACTAACGAAAAGAAACTCAACCAAATGCAGGAGGTTATCAAGGATACCAAACAAGAAATCTCTCAGATTAAAGAACAATTTGCAAACGTTACAAACAAATGTGAAACAGCGTGTGAAGCAGTGGAGGCGATGCGTCGTGAAAATGAACAGTTGAAAGATGAACTTTCACAAATGAAAAGAAAAGTGATCGATTTACAACAATACAGTAGAAAAAACAATATTATAGTGACGGGTGTGCCTTTAACATACAGAGAGGATATGCTGTTTATAATAAATGAAATAGCCAAAGTATTGAACATAGAATTTCACTGCAGTCATATCAATGCAGCTCATCGGCTCCAGAAAAATAAAGATGAAAGTAAACCGCCATCTATAGTTGTTTCTTTCACATCTCAACTGATCAAAACCCACTGGTTGGCCGCTAGGAGGCAGAAAGGATCATTAGTAGCCAGAGACTTGAACAATTCCTTCTCAAATACCCCGATCTATGTGAACGAGCAACTGACTCCTGAAACTCGGAATATTTTCAATTCAGCAAGGCAGTTAATAAAAGAAAAGCTGCTAGTTTCGGTGTGGACGATGGACTGTAAGGTGATGGCAAAGAGAGCGGAGGGTGAACGCGCGTTCCGTATCCACGATGTGGCCGCACTGGACGGCATCCGCGACAAGGCAGCCGCCGCCCCAGAGCGGCCACACGCAGCAGCTGAACCGTTGCCCACAGACACTCGCAAGGCGACTCCACATAATTAACAGGATGAAGTGATCCTCTAGTACCATGCTGCATCAAGTGAGATAATTATATCTATTACAAAGTCTACGAAACTGTGAGTTACACAAGTGAAACATTTAAATTTTTTATTATTTTTTCTCTATTTTATTCATCTTATCATATGTTTGTTTTCTTTTATTTGAAGTAGGGTATTCACGACAACTTTGATCGAAGAACAATTTAATTTAATTAACAGTATAAAATGTAGTATTATTTGAAACAACATAAGAACATCTTGGTTCAGATGACAAGGAGTCAGTATTTAGGCGCAAGAGCGATGATCGTTAGTTTTTTTTCCTTCTTAAAATCATTTTGATACAAGAATTACTTCTTTTTTTTATTATTACTAATTATTCACGGTTACCTTGTTTATACGTTGGAGCTCCCATCCATGATTCAGGTGTGGACTTCTTTCTCTAGCTCAGTTGTTAGCAATAAGTTTTTACATACAGTATAAAATACATTTGATCTTATTTGATGATGATGTCAAAAGAGTTAAACAGCTTATTTAAACAGTTTATCAGTAAAAAAGGGTTCTGATACGGATTTCTGTTATTTTACAAGTTTCAAGGGTACTGTATATAAATTTATATATTTTTTTTGGGTGAATGATAAGTATTATGAATGATTTATTTTATAAATCAATCTCCAGTTGCCAGTAATGTTTCAGTAAAGCAAAATAATAATAATAATTATGATATAGAGGTTTTGATGCAGATTGGTTTTTATCATTTTTCATAGGTGAATATTTAGGTATATACTTTTTTCCTATGAATAATACGTATTAATTAATTGTAAGTATATTGAAGCAACGAATCTATATAACTCCACCAGCAGTAGTTATTGAAAACAAAAATTATTATTCAGTTTATTTACAGTATTATGGATCGAATAGGCATATTAAGACAAATTACTAAATAAATTGTAAAATTATTTATAAATGTACATTACTTTTATTATTATTTGTTATTTATTATATTAATTATTTCATTTGTTTGACAAATCTAATAACTTAATGATCAAGAGGATGTTTGTTGTCTTTCTGGTTTCCATTTCAAAATATATTAATCTTCTGTACTATGTTGTATAGTGCGATATTGAATTTCAAAGTACGGTACCGTACCGTAAATAAAAAAAATTAACATCCAGGATGAGGTGAGCCAATAATCTTTCGATAACAAGATGATAGCAATGCTTGCCTCTCTTGTCTAAGAACTAGATAAATTGCAGCAATGAATTTACAATAAACATAAAATAGTAGCGAAATTCCAGCGTGACTGAAAAAGCTGAATGCTACCTTTAACAACTTGGAACCGACAATAATTATCATGCTGTACTCAAGATCTTTATCAGTAATAATCGTCAACAAGTAATTATTATTGTTTCTGTTTTCAATTCCATTGATTCATCAACCACTTACTATGCGCTTATTATCGACAAATGGACAGACGGATCTCAAAAATAAATCTGAATCTTACCTCGCCCATAATATTAATTATGCTAATAACTGGGATAGGAAAATTCATGACTTATTTAGAATTTATTTTTGAATATTGTAACTGATTTATTGAGTGGTATTAGGTTAATATATATTAGTATTAAATAATGTTACGTTTAATATTGATTTGTATTTCTTTTTATTATCATCCATTATATTCATATCTTATTTTCATTTCATTGCATTAATTCAATTAATATATTAAAATTAGATAGGCTATTTTTAAAACTTAGAATATATATTTATTTCTAAATTATATAGTTAATTTTAAGAATAGAATAGAATAGAATAGAATAGAATAATTTATTGACCATCAAGATATCATTAACGATACATAGGCACGTCGTACAAAATCACAGTGAGTAACAAAACTACAAATATATTAAAAAAAAACCCAAAGCACATTTAAGTCACAAAAGTGTAGTACAAAGCAACGTTATTCAAAATCTTCTACTTTCCAGCTACTGGTAAGGAATTCTTCAATATTATAAAATGCCTTATCTAATAGAAATTTTTTTACTTTAAAAAGAACCTTTTTTTTACCCCCAATTCTCACTTCAGTTGGCAATACTTCATAAAACCTACTTGACATGCGCACAAGACTTCTCTCACTCTTCTGAAGTCTAACCCTAGGCAAATCAACCCTGTTTCTGCCCCTGATCGCATAATCATGAACAGACCCTCTGAAGCTTATCAACTCCAAACGGTCAAGGATGTAGTCCAGGCAAAAATATATATAGAGAGAGGGCAGAGTTAAAATTCTGAGGGACTTGAACAGGGCTTTGCAGTGCTCTCTAAAAGCCACACCCGCCATCACTCTAACTACCCTTTTTTGAAGGATGAAAATGTCTTCCGCATGAGGAGAACTACCCCAAACAACCAGGCCATAAGTCATGTGGGATTGGAAGATACCAAAATAGGCCTGTCTTATACCTCTCATATCCAACACTCTACAAATGCGTCTAATGGCATAGATACTAGAGCAGAGCCTTCGTCTAAGATGAATGATATGCTTTTGCCAAATCAATTTTGGATCCAATATTAAACCAAGAAAACTTTGAGACAAGGAATCCGGGTCTACTGCTTCTCTCAGACCAAAAATCATGGTTTTTGTCTTTTCCTGATTAAGATAAAGCTTGTTGGCAGCTAACCAATTTTCAGCATGAACCTTATAGTTTTCTGCCAGAGCCAAAGCTTGACTGCGACATTTATTCCTGGATAATACTGTTGTGTCATCAGCATAAAGTATTACTCTTGCTGGCACACTCACATCAAGGTCATTAATTAGAAGAAGAAACAGGAGAGGACCTAGTACCGACCCCTGGGGAACCCCCCTTACAACTGGAAGAACTTCAGATTTCTCACCATCCCAATACACATATTGACGTCTATTTGTTAAATATGACTGAAACAGAGCCAAGGCAGTACCTGTAACATGATAATATTCAAGTTTTCTCAACAAAATCTCATGAGACACAAGGTCAAATGCCTTGCTAAGGTCGCAGAATGTGATTGCAGCAAAGTCTCTTCCCTCAAAAGCATCCATAATAGCATCCACCAACTGAATCACAGCATGTATTGTAGACATACCTTTCCTAAATCCAAACTGACCTTTGGCTAGTAAATCAAAGTATTCCAAGAACTCTAAGAGCTGTGTAGCCATGACTATTTCAATGATCTTGGATAGAATTGGGATCAAAGCAATGGGTCTGTAATTGTTCAATTGATCAAGTTCACCTTTTTTAAAAATCGGGATAACTTTAGATATCTTCAAAATATCTGGGAAAATTCCCTGAGTTAAACACAAATTTATAAGCACAGTCAGTGGCTTAATGAAACTGTTTATTGTCTCCTTCACTAAAGTATTAGACATTCCATAGTGATCCATACTTTTCTTAGGCTTAAGATGGGTCACAATTTGAAGAACACAGTTTTCAGTTATAGTGCTGAATTTAAAATCACATATGTCATCAGGCAGAGATTTATTGACCAGAAACGTTTTATAATTAGAAATGATATTTTCATTCTCACTATTATTTGGAGTGTTTGTACCTGTGGTCAAGTCATTAGTTAACTTTATAAAATATTCATTGAAAGAATTGGGTGATAACTCTACATTTCTAACAGGCATAGCCTTAGGTTTATTATTATTTACAATGCTCCAGAGTGCTTTAGTCTTATTTGCAGAGTTATTTATGAAATCAGTATTTGCTTTCTTTTTAGTCTGTTGTACTTTCTTTCTATATTTTTTCTTCTCTTTATTATATATATCTTTAAATTTACAATCGTCTTTAGACAATATAAACAAGAGATCAAGCCAATTTTTCATATTTATCAAGTTGCTGTCAAACCACACTGATTTTTTTGATGCTGATTTCAGTGCCTGGTTTCTATGGTTTTTGAATTTTTTTGTTGTCACAAAACTTACTGTATAATAATATGTTAAGGTTCTTAAAAACTCTGAAAAGCACTCATTTGCACTATTATAGTTGAAGCAACCCGCCCAAGACTCATTAAACAAATGACTTAGAAATATTCCTACATTTTCTATATTTATCACAGTTTTTTTATCACTAACTTTGATGCTCACATGGTTAGAATAATTCACATTATCCCTACAAAGGTATGTTGTAAAAAGTTGACCCTGATGATCTCCAATATGAGAACCAATGACTGTAGTTACATAATCACTTTTCAAAGAGGTAAAAATGTTATCAATGCAATAAGCATTACGAGTAGGCTCAAAGATTGTCATTCTTACACCAAACATGAGACACATGTTGACCAAAAGTTCAGCATTCTTATCATCAGACATAAAGCGCAGGTTGAAATCCCCACATATAACAGAAATTTTATTCATAGTATCTAGTATCCTCAGGACTCTCTCCATTATATTAAAAAAAATATCAATGTTACCATTAGTGCTGCGATAAACAGCAATGAGTATCAAGTTCAATTCAATCAACTCCACACAAGCAAGCTCACAGTGCAGTTCCTCAGACAGCTGCGTGATAGCAGGAACTTCTCTATACTGAGCAGCATTATAACTTGTAAAGATCGCCACTCCACCATGCAACCGGGTCGTGCGACAGAAGCTTGAAGCCAGATTGAAGTCACATATCTTCTGAACCTGAAGGTCCTCTTTGACCATCCAGTGTTCCATTATACATAGAAAATCTATTTTATTCTGAGTCGAAATATACTCAAATAATTCAATCTTATTTGATAGACACTGAGAATTTTGATGAAAAATATTCAACCTTGTTCCCCATCTGTCTGATGTGCCATTGGTCATTTCTTGTCTAATTTGTTCCGGTTCAAGTAGTTTAAATGGTCTCTTTTAGCATAGAATTTGTTCACAAAAGTTCCTCTAGGCCAAAATTGAGCAGAGAAAGCCTCCCTCATATAGGCACTGGGTAATCCTACCTTGAAGGATGAGTATTCCTCCGGATATCTGGATGACATTGGAACACTTACGAATATCAACTAAATAACTTGTTAAGTCCTCACTTTGTAGTTCTGGACTGATATGTGAAACAAACAGGAATTCTTTCTTGTCGATCGTTTTAAGGTTGGAGTCCACTTCACAGCTTCCGACCACAAACTGTTTTCTTCTCGGGTAGTTTGCCAATGCACGTCCTTCAGTTGTAGTGTTGCTACTTCCTACTGCACGTATACCGGTATTACTAGATCTAGTTTGGGTAATACTAGTAGCTGGGTTCTTTGCGTTTTGAAGTTTCGGTTTTTTTCGTCTCACTACCATATTCCACGTCTCATTATTGGATGAGGGCCTTGTCATAGTTGAAATGTCCGACTGAACTGGGCCTACGCCGACAGTCTGGTTGTCAAACCCTATAAAATCTAGGCTACCGATAGATGATCTGTCCGGCTCAGATTGCTGAACCGTTGGGACTTTCAAATTTTGAATCTCAACTTCAGGATGAGTACAAGTTTTAGGTTGGACCGAGTCTGACACTGGGGTAGCACTGTTCAGCAAAGCACATAACCTTTCATTGTAACTCAATAACTCACTGATCTTATTTGACATAGTTTGATTTTCCGTTGTTAAATTGTTCACCAATGTAAACAACACATCAATTTGCTCTTTAATTGTCACTTTGAAATTCTCTGTGTAACACGAACTTAACCTCAAAGAGCACTGGTCACAGAACCAATGAACTTTTGATTTCAACTGCTTAATGTGATCGTAGTCCTCAATCAGTATTGGAATACATTTTATATGAAAACTATTACGACAAAAGCCTTCACACATTAAGTAGTTTTCATTTTCTAAAACAATATTAAACTTGCATTCGTAGCAATGAGACAAGACGTCAAGCGCTGCCATCTCAATCTCAATAGATATTGGCATTTTGTTTATTCCAGAAGTTCTTGAATTTATTCAGAATTTTTCAGTTAACTATTTCTAGTTTGCTAAATTTAGAATAATTTATTGTAAAAATCAGCGGTCAGGCGGCCGGCTAGTAAAAATAATTTGTGGAATGATAAGGAATGATTTTGACCAGCTAGATCTTCCTTTAATTAGATGTACAGAGTGTACAGATATCAATAATTTCTATAGTATATCTAATTCGGAGGGATGTTGGAGTCGCGAGCGTATGGGGTTTTCAGTAATTCATCAAAATATCCGTAGCTATGGTAGAAATATAGATGAATTTTTAACTATGCTACAAGGACTAAAGCATAGATTTAATTGCATAATTTTGACAGAAGCATGGCTAAAAGATGAAAGCGACCTAATGGCAATTCCAGGATATAATTTATTTAGATCCTACAATAACTTGAATCAGTGTGATGGGTTGGTTGTTTATATCGATGACGGGGTGTCGGTGTCTTGTAGTGAGAGGCTGATTGGCGGTCTGGCCACCTCTCTTACCTTGACCTTTGACTGGGCGGGAGTAGCATGTGAGCTGCTTGCTGTCTATCGTAGCCCTAATTCTAGCCTCTCTTTTTTCATAGACGCACTAGATATATATTGTAATGAGCAGTCAAGTAGTTCCCTCCGACTATTGGCTGGCGATATTAACTGCGACACACTGAATGTTGCGCCCGGCTCTATTGAGGAACATTACCTGGATGTACTGAGTGGCGCGGGGTTTGTAGCCTGTCTGGACAAAGTCACACGGCCGACCACTTTTTTCTCAAACTTCCCCGCTTCTTCAAAGCATCATCTGTTATTTTACAGTCATCAGTAACTGATCATTATGCCATATGTTTGAACTTATTATCTAACAAAACACTTGAATCTTCGAATATAGATAAATTTGTCAAAAAAAACGAATTGGAATGAAATCCAAAAATCCCTACGTAGTCAAAATTGGGATGGCATAATCGAACAAAATGATGTAAACATGGCTGCTGACCAATTTTCTGATATTTTACATAAAATTATTGAATCAAAGTCGTCCAGAGTAAAATGTTCTGCCAAAAAAGCCCAAATCAAGCCGTGGATCAGTGCGGGACTTGTAAATTCTATCAGGCATCGTGACAAACTTAGAAAAAAACTTAATAGACAACCTTTCAATCAAATTTAAAAAAATGAATTCACACAATATAGAAACTTCTTACATTCTGCAATAAAACAGGCTAAACACATCTATTATAAAAACAGGATTGAGGAAGTGTCTCATAGTCCGAGAAAACTGTGGTCTCTCATAAAGGAAATTTCAGGGCGTACAAATAGTAAGCAACCTTTCCCTGTAGTAGCATTTACCCAATCCGAGGAAATGATCGATTTACATAAAACTAAAGAAATCAGTAACAACTTTAATCAATATTTTTCGGAAGTTGGAAAAAATTTAGCTAGCTCCATAGAGGCCCATGGTGCACCAGGAGTAGAAGACAAGGATCATGCCGTGGATACGGTGTTTGAATTACATCCTGTCTCTAGGCAGGAACTTGTTCGTTTGATCAAGAGTCTAAAAGGCCGATCGGCTCCCGGCTGTGATGGGATCCCAACTAGAATTTTTAAAGATAACTTAGATATGCTTATATGCCCCATCCACCATATAGTTAATCTGAGCATAAAAGTGGGCTATTTTCCAAGTGCTTACAAAACGGCCAAGGTGTTTCCCATATATAAATCAGGGCCAAAAAATGAATTTTCCAACTATAGACCAATTTCGTTATTGGTTACTATGTCTAAAATTATTGAGAAGTGTGTAAAGCAACAGTTGTCAAAGTATCTTGAGGAAAATAATTTGATTTCCAAAGACCAGTATGGGTTTCGAGAATCAAAGAATACTTCTGATGCCCTTTTTGACATGACAAAGTACATCTCAAATAACCTAAAAATTAAAAATAAAGTTGTAGTAACATTTCTCGACCTGGCAAAGGCCTTTGATTCCGTAGACAGGACCAAACTCATCTCTAAACTTGAAATGATAGGAATAAAGAATAATTCTCTTGAGTGGTTCAAAAGCTACTTTAATAGACGAGAGCAGTTTGTTTTCATTGATGGAGAAAACAGTGTAAAAAAGACTGTTGAATATGGTGTGGTTCAAGGAAGCACTCTAGGACCATTACTTTTCTTAATTTATATCAACAATTTATCAAAACTTAATGTAACTGGAAAAGTATTTTTGTTTGCTGATGATACAGTGATGGTATCGACTGGAAGCACTTGGGAGGGGGCCTATGATAGTGCATCAGTGGACATAGCAAGAATTAAAAACTGGTTTGATCACAACTGCCTTACTGTTAACATTACTAAAACAAAGTTCATGCCTATAGTAACAAGAAACCAAGCTGATCCCGGCCAATTGATACTAAAGATGCACTCTTGTGGCAACGCAAGGTCACTTGACTGTAATTGCAGCGAAATTGAGCGTGTGCATCACTACAAGTATTTAGGTGTTATAATGGATAACAAGCTAAGTTGGGGGCAACATGTACAGTGTGTCAAAAGTAGGCTCAGAAAATTGATACATGCTTTTACTGAGCTGAGCAGAGTGATGAACGTGGAGCAGTGCAGGGTCGTCTACTTTGCCTATGCTCAGTCTCTGATTCAATATGGTATCCTGGCTTGGGGTGGAGTTTCCTCCACTGTCATGGAACCGCTAGCGGTTACTCAGAGGGCAATTATCAAAACAATATTGAAAAAAGACTTCAGATACCCAACCGTTTTGCTATTTACTGAATTTCCAGTTTTGAATATAAGACAGCTTTTTATTAAATCATTACTAGTTCACATTAAAAAATATAAAACAGAGATCATAGGAGAGATTAACTGTAACTACCGGTATGCAACTCGACACAGACTTAATTACAATTACGAAATTCCCCAGCTGATACATGGGTCTGAGCAGACAATTTCATTTTATTTGGCTCATATATTATATAGAAACGTGCCGAGTGAGATTAGAGAGGCAGAGGTGTGCAGTATGCCTGTATACAAAAAGAGAGTGGACAGGTGGCTGTACCGCATTGGCTGGGAAGCAGCCGAGGCTCTGCTTCGCTCGCGCTATATCTGATGACCGGCCCAAGCAGACCAAACACTCGTAATTCAATTCTTTTAGCCTACACATGTACTTGTTCTAAAACTTAGAAAAAAAGAATTAATATAAATACAGTTTTATTATTATTATTTTTTTTTCTTCATTGATTCTTTTCATCTGCTGGAAGCCCGTGCGCTGCGATCCTATATCCTTCCATTTATTGTGAATGATTGTAAAGCTTGTTTATTTCTTTCTATAAATAATTTTAAAGTAATTTTATTTATTTTAAAAATAATCTGTGCTGTCCATGGAACTCTCCCCCACACGCAGACGATTGGTCTTTGTGGAGGAATTCCTTGTATGGTTTTTTGTGTAAAATTATGTAATTTATCATGTTTTTTTGGAATAAAAATTATTTGAATTGAATTTGAATTTGAAATAATTTTGTTTTCAAACTTTTATCTGGTTTGTACAATAATAAGAGATTATCAAGCTTTTGCTGACGAGTTTCAACATGAATGTGAAGATCAAAGCTAGTATGAATGGATAATAATTGTGTTATGGATGTTGAGCCTACAGTTCTTAACGAGTTTCAAACCACTGGATTAGTTATAATAAAACAGATAAAGTCATAATAGATAAGGTTAATTAGGTTGGGTTTGTTGAAGGTGAGAAATTGAGATGTAATAGAAAGCATTTTTTTTCAGAGCAAACAAGTTGAAAAATTCTTAAGGGTTGTAACATCTAAAAAACTGTCAAAAGGTAAAAAAGTTGGAAAAATTTCAAATTACCTAGAAGGCTCAATATGGTTGGAAATGAAAGAAGACGATTGGGAATTATTTTATGAAGATGTCAGATATCTGGATTATGAACAACGTTCAATATTAAAACCTTTTGGTGAGTGCTTTTGGATTTGTTTCACTTCCACATATTGCTGGTGTGCACTGATAATCCAAAGGTGTAATTCCTATACCTGATACAACACAACCCTCACAAACGCTTCATCAACCAAATATTTTTCAATTGTTTCACAAATAAGCTCTTGAAATGAAGATTTTTGAAATAGGCTCTAGAGACTCTACTCACTGATTCCTGATTCGACACAGCTGTTTTCCTCAACATAATATCTTTTCCTCCAGACATAAGATAGTCATCATCTTTGTACAGTAGTTATTGTACAAATATTGTTTTATTAAAAACAATTGAAAAAATATTCAGTCAATGAAGCCTTTTATAGTGTACAAGAGTTCCTTTCACATCAAAATTAAGCCTCACCTAAACTAATTGATATAGTAATTATGATATACAATTAATTGTTGATCTGACTTGTCTTATACTCCTTAACTAGAGTCTCCAAGACGTAATCTACAAAAAATAAATAAAAATAATAATTTCTGCAATCAGTACGGTATAATGTGTGTCAATTGAACATTTCTAATAAGAACTACTTATTCATACATCTATGTATTGAGAAACTTTCTATTTTATTTGCCCAAAGACTGTACATCATAATATTTTCCATGCATAATCAAAGAGTCTCTTAAGTCGAGCATGATCTGGTTTCTGTGTGCAAACTATTAAAGGAAAAATTTCAGAGTGGTATACCTAAACATACATACATGTGCTCATGCACAAGTAAAATGCTTTGTTTTCCACAGACTTTTAATTGTGTATACACATACAATTTAATACTGTGACAGTAAACAAAAACTAGTCAATAATGGAACATCTTGATGATAATGCCTCTGGTGTGATTAGCTAGAGTGATAAACCAATTGCATATGGTATACAGAATGTTTCGGGAGGAAAGGTTCAAACTTTGGCAACTGATTCTAGATCTAAGAATAAAAAAATTCATAATATACATATGTCCAGGAACACTCTGTTAGCGAGTTGTAAAGAGTGGAAGATATCGCCCAGAACTCAGTACCATCGGTAAAAGAAAGTCATACTGAAATTCTGGGAAGGTGAAGGTAATTCCTCCATATAGTAATTCCGGAAGGACCAAATACAGTAATTTCTCATGGTTTTTGATCTGAAAAAACGAATAAAATAGGTCCCAGAACGCTATCATTCGCAAACGTGGGGATCGATCGAGGTAGCAGTGTACTGTGCATACATTTTCAGAACAGGCTCTGCGAATTTTGAAGAATACAATATTAATTCGAACAGATAAGTAGTATTTTTGTTTATTATTATTAGTATTTATAATATCTTAATAGTCTCCATTATTAATTTGTCTATTATAATTTGAAGTATCTTAATAAAAAGTCAAATTCTATTTTCAAGGTTAGGTGTACCGATATTGATAAATTTTCTTGTAATTAAATAGTCTCAAGTTGACAATTGTAATAAATAAAGTAATGTTTCATTAAACATTTAACTAAAATCAATTGAAAACAATTTTTAGCTAGGAAAATGAGTCCAAACAAGGCATCTAAATCTAATTGATTAACTAAAACTCAGGTAGCTACGCGATCTCAGCAATTATTAACAAAAAAATCCCTAGCAGCTCTTAAAGCTACTGTAGATGTAGAAGAAAAGGTTGCTAAACTATTGAGTGATCACACCGAATTGAAAACAAAATTAGAAACATCACTAAAAAATTCTGAGGAAGAACGGATAGGGTTGGTGGATCACATAAAATCTCTGGAAGTTATTGTAAAATTGCAGCAGGAAGACCATGAAACTGAAATACTAAATCTCACGAGTCAATGTAGGTCTATGTCAGAGGAAATCGAAATATTAAAATCAAAAATAAACTTGGCTAATGTAAGATCTGAACCTCTGATCAATACAAAAAAAGTAGAACCTAAATCAAATGGGGAAAAAATAAATAGAAATGGTCAAACAAAAACGTATAGTCAGGTTTTGCAAACAGCAACCAAAACAAAAGAAAGGGCAAATAACGATAGGAAAGGTAGAGTACTGCTCTTGACATCCAGTCATGGACGAGACTGTAGTGACCTACTAAATAAAAGATTAAAAAATAAGTATGAAGTTCAGAGCTTTTTCAAACCAAGTGCCCCTATAAACGCAATCGTAGAGTCAGCACAGGAACAAACTAAAGATTTTGGTAAAAACGATTTTCTAATAGTACTGGGTGGCTCAAACAATAAACCTAATCTAACATAACAACCTAAACAATGAACCTAATCTAAAACATCTTCCTGAAATAAATGAAAAAATTGAAGAGATTGTGCCACTCAGCCAAAATACTAATGTAATAATGAGTACGATTCCGTATAGGTTTGATAGGCCAGAGCTCAATGAAGCCATTAAGTCAACAAATAAATCAATTCATAATACAATCAACAGCCTAAAAAATAAGAATTCTAAGCAGTTGGGGATTTGTTTTCTAAATGAAAGGCTGAAAAAACAAAACTTCACTAATCATGGTCTACATCTAAATCAATCTGGCAAAGTAATATTTTGTAATAGGCTGGCAGAGCTGATTAATAGTCGTTTGCAATCTACTGTCAATAATTCTCCTAAACAATCATCTAACGAACCTTTTTTAGTAAAGTGGCTCAAAACCGGGAAGCGAAACTAGTTTCAAATGATAAATTCATATCTTCAATTGTATTAAAAGACGTTAATCGATCAAAAAATCAGGATAGCATTAGTGGAAGGAACTCTTGTAGCAATCTGATAGGCTCTCAAGATTCTAAGAGATTAAGTAAATCTACTTCAATATGCAAAAGCAACGATAAAGTAATAAGGGATGATAGGGAAGTACCGGTACTCACTGTGTTCCATCAGAATATTCAATACATTCGTAACAAAATAGATGAAATCGAAGTATTTTTTAAAGAAGAGGCTCCTGATATAGCTATTTTCACAGAGCATGGTTTAAAAGAAGATGAATTGTCACAACTTAATATTCCAAACTATTCATTGAAAACGTCGTATTGCAGGACATCTCATCGAAGTGGGGGAGTAGCTATCTTCACAAAAAATGCTAAGAATATGCAAACATTCAATTTAGAATATGTAGAGAAATTTGCTGTGGAAATGGATATAGAAGTTACTGGTTTGAGAGTAAAAACCGACAATAATTTCGAAGTAGCGGTGTAAGGTATTTACAAGTCACCAAATGGGGAATGGAACAATTTTTGTGAACTATTCAATAGGCTTTTAGAGATTACTACTACTCGTTTTACAAACGTTATTGTAGCGGGAGATTTCAATACAGACTTTGCAACACAGAATAAAATGACAGAAGATTTAAAGGATATTATATGCATGAATAACTTGGAAATAAAAGTTCATGAATATACCAGAGTCACAAGAACATCACAAACAATAATTGATAACATCCTTACTAATATAGATCACTCTTAAACAAGATTAGGCGGCTCGGAACTATCTGATCATGACTATCAAATATTAGAGGTGGGGTTGCAAGGTCATAAATCAATTAAGAAGAGTAGAGTAATGAAAGAAATTCAACAATGTGAACAGGGGAATATCGATTGTTTGAAGCAGAATCTGCTACAAGAAAACTGGAGTAGGGTTTACAATAGCAATAGTTTGAATAACAAATATGATAGTTTCATTAATATTTTAAGGTTTCATATTAATATGAGTTGTCCAGTTATAAAAGTCCCTGTAAAAAACAAATTAGACAAAATTGAAGAGTGGATAACTGATGATATCCTTGCAGAAAGAAATAGGGTTAAAGATGCATATGATGAATTCAAACTAACTAGAAATATGTTAAGTGAAGATATAATTACAAAGCTCTAAAGAAAAATTATACAAGAGAAGTGAAAAGAGCGAAATGTAAGAAAACAGCTGAAATTTTAAATAATAGTGTGTACTTTAACACAGCAGTGTGGGATGTAATAAACAAAAATAGGCAAGTAGCTCACGTTCATGCTTATACTAGTGTCCCCAGAATAATTAACGAAAATAACAAATATATTGATGATAGTGTAGACATTTGTAATTTCTTTAACAGATATTATCAACTGGTTGCTAAGAATCTTCAAAAATCTCTTAATACAGGTATTAGTGACATGAGGAATACTGAGGGGATTCAGAACGAATTAAACTTCCACCCAGTATCCCAAGACGAGTTGTCAAATATCATTGATAGTTTAAATAATAAAAAAAATGTAGGAATGGATGGGGTATCCAGTAAAATTCTGAAAGAATGTAAAGATCAATTGTTAGATCCTTTGATTCATCTGTACAATCATTCATTAGAACAAGGTGTTTTTCCAGATAACTTAGAAGGGGGGAAGATCTTCAAAAGTGGTGATAGAGAAAAGGTAGAAAACTATAGGCCCATTAGTATTTTTAATGTAATAAGTAAAATTTTTGAAAGAGTAGTTCTAAATAGGTTACTTCTGCATCTTCAAGAAGCTAACTTTATCTGTGATGAACAGCATGGCTTCCAGAAAGGGAGATCAACAAAGACAGCCATAGGTTCTCTAGTTGAAAAACTAATAGATATAATAGATTCAGGTGATAAAGCTACTGCAATCTTCTTAGATCTGTCAAAGGCATTTGATTGTGTTAATCATAGAACTTTATTGGAAATACTGCAAAATTTAGGTGTGAGTGGGGTTGAACTGAAATGGTTTGAATCATATCTTATTGGGAGAAAACAATGTGTAGAACTAATTACAGTAGTTGGTAATAGTATAGTAAAGAATAAATCTAATAAATAAGAGGTGCAAGCTGGAGTGCCTTAGGGGTCAATACTAGGTCCATTGCTTTTTTTGTTATATGTCAACCGTTTACCTAAAGAATTAATCAGTGGTAGAGCCCTCTTATTTGCTGACGATACATCACTCATTTTCAGCAATTCTATTCTAGATAATTTAGAAATAAGTGCCCATATAGGTGTGCAGTCCATTGTCCAATTTTTAAATCAGTTGAAATTAACTTTGAATAGTAAAAAATGCCAATACCTTCAATTCAAAAACAAACATAATTTAAATGAAGATAGGGCTATAAACGTGTTTGTAAACGATAATCAATTAGACCAGGAAGAAAAAATTTCATTTCTAGGAGTTATGTTGGATAGACGATTGACCTGGACTCCATACATTGAGAAAATATGAAGTAAAATTTCATCTGGGGTATTTGTCCTGCGACAGCTCGCTAGATTGAATGACAAAAAGTTACTTTTTACAGCTTACCATGGGCTCTTACTGTCACATATTAGGTATGCTATCTTAGTATGGGGTAATTCATCAAAAAAAATTATGATAGGGTGTTTGAGATCCAAAAGAAAGCGGTCAGGTGTATAGAAAGAGTAAATACATTAGATTCATGTAGGCCGTTGTTCAAGAGACTTGGTCTCCTAACTGTACCCTGCTTATATGTGTATGAAGCTACTCTATATGTAAAAACGAATGATATTAACCAAAATCTTGATGTACATGATTATAATACAAGAAGCCGAGGAGATTATCACTTGGTGAGTCACAATAGTAGCTTATTCAAACGAAAACCTAGTTATATTGGTGGGAAATTCTACAACAAGCTACCGCAGTTTTTGAAGAGTCTTGAAAATATAGAAATATTTAAAAAACAATTTAAAAAATATTTAGTTGATAAAGCTTTTTATAGTGTACAAGAGTTCCTTTCACATCAAAATTAAGCCTCATTATAACTAACTGATATAGTAATTATGGTATCTAGTGTATAATATTGTTGATCTGACTTGTCTTATACTCCTTAACTGGAGTCTCCAAGACGTAATCTTAAAAAAAAAACAAAAAAAAAAAAAACAGTAATCACCAGCTACTGATATACTGTTATGGGTTCTATGTCTAAAATAACGCTGGCAAGACTTTAATTACCACTTTCACTTTGTTAACACAAATAATTCACAACTCACACTGTTCAGTATTTTCTCACACAAAAATAAGCAATCGGAAACAGATAAAACGATATTGTTCAACTGATAATGAGTCTTCAATAAACTGTACAAAAATCAATCACTAAATGTCAAAAGGCCCATCTAATATTCAATAATAACTGTACAATAAACTGTCCAATAACATTCAAAAAGAAACATTGAGAAAGAGCCATTAACTCATGTAGCACAACTAAGAGATAAGAGAATTATCACTACAGACAATAAAAGTTCCTTAGATGGTTTGTAAAAGCGCCAACGGGATTGTACTGTCTGTAATAACACGAACTGTCACTACTGCCACTTATCAACATAGAACAATAACTGAACTACTCAACTGTCACACTTGTTTACCATGACGAATTACAGACTAGACTGACTGACTTTACAAGAGACTTCCTCTATTTATATAAAATTTCATAATTGAGATATCTCTGGAATTTTTTGTCAACTTCTAAACAAATATATCACGAAACTAGCACCTTCCACAATATTTGATAACATTCCATTAATGTCTAATCGAACAAATAGAACATTCCACCAATTACCAAGTAAACACTATAAAAGTGTCAAAAGCAGTGTAATTAGTGGCTTTAAAGTAAACATCATAGCAGATAACACCAAAAACCATTGTCTTTTCTTTCCTCCAACTCTCTCCAATTTCATATCCGCTACACTACCCCCACCTTAAGAGATTGTTCTGTCCCAGAACAAAAGCACTTATGTTAGTTTGGATCTGCTCTGGTTACTGGGTGGCTCCTCATTGGTCTTCCAAGAGTTGTAGATGCAGATGGTAATATGGACACCAGTGGATTTGAATACCTCCTTCAGCATTGTCTTCACAATTGTACAATCCAGGCCATCATATCCGCTTCCAAGCCATGGTATGCCAAATTTCCTTACTCCTAGTTGTTGCATTCTGTCTCTCAGCTGAACCAAGCAAGTCCACAATGTCTCATATGATGCCTTCATCTCAGGCTGTCCCTTAGTCACCAGGTAGAAGAGATGTGAACCATGCTGCTGCAGATGAAGAACATTTCCTTCCTTTGGTCCTTGTTGTTCCAGGTCTCCAAGACCACCAAACTTCTTCCTGAAGACTGTAGCAATGCCTCGAGATCCCACTAAGTTGCTGGTGACACAATGCGCCAGTGCATACTCCTTGGGCAGGGTGAACAGATCCCTTTCACTTGTCTGGATCATTTTCCCAACTGTCATTGAACTGCAAGCATCTGTAGACTTCTCTGGGAACAGAGTATGCTGAAACTGAGCTGCTTGTTCTTCCTTTGCCTTTTTACTGCCACCTTGGTCTGCTGTGATGATGTGCTTCTCCTTATTCTTCCTGTTCCTGCTTGCTTCCTTACCACTGTTGACATTTCCTTGCCAGGTTGGTTGCCCTTGTGTTGATTGCTTCTGGGATCTCACATATTTCTGGCCAGGATCTTCCTTCTGTTTCTTCCCTAACTGGCTCCTCCCATTCAACCCAGAGATCACTGTAGTCCTCTTCAGCAAACGCTCCTGGGACTTCTCTGCATTGGACTCCATTAAAAAATTGCCCACATTCCTGTCACTGATTTCTGGTTGCTGGATGGCTGTTCCCTTCCTCCTGGTCTGCCTTTTCTTCACACAAGTACAGCAATGAAACTCCTTTTTGGCAACTCCCAACTGTTCCAGAACTAATTCCACAACCTTCTGAATGGTGCTTGCTCCAATACTCTCAGCTCCCATAGCCCTCATCACAGAGCCTCCTTGCACTGACTGCAAAACAGCTTCAAACTCCAATGCTTGGGCAAGAACATCTCTAAGTGTCTTTGGTTTGGATAATTTAACTGAAAGCTGGGTTTGTGTTGTCCTCAATCCACTCAGGAACTTCTCTACTGCTATACTTTCATATATGTTGTCATCAACAGAGGGATATGCATTCCTCACAAGTTTAGCAATAGCAGCCTCAAACTCCTGCAGTGATTCATTTTGTCCTTGAATTCTTGTGTTGAGTTGGAATCGATATAACTGCTCCAAGTGCTTGTTGCCAAACCTCATCTCCAACCGTTTCCACAGCTCACTGAAGTTCGACTTTGCAGCTGAAGGAATTGAATGAAGAATCGCTAGCACCTCCCCTCTGAGATTCATCACCAAAACATAAGCCTTTGTTGTGGACGACCAGCCATGAAACTCGGCTGCTGTCTCAAACAGTGTTTGGTAGTCTTCTAGAGGTGTCTTTCCATTGTAGGTAGGCAGTCCAGTGTGCTGAGGTATAACTACTGACTGTTTCTGGAGACCTTCCTCCTTGGCATCCATCATTGAATTTTCTAAGATAACTATTTCAGGAAAATTTGAAGTTTTACTTACTTTTCGGTTACTTCTTGAAGTTCCAGAACCACACTCCAGCTGCTTTAGACGATTTTCTATCGTTTTAAGTCCTCTTTCACCTTGTTGACTTCTTGATTCACAGAGTCAGCAAGATTTTTCACCTTTTCTTCCATGGCTTCTTGATTCATTTTCCATAGATGTCATATTTTGCTGAATATCCTGTAGTTTGCCCTCCATGGATGTGAAATTTTGTTCGATAGATGAAATATTTTCTTGTAGCTCACCTTCCATGGATGTCATATTTTCTTGCAGCTCGTCCTTCATGGTTGTCATATTTCTCTGTATATCCTGAATATTTCCTTGTAGTTTACCTTCCAAAGATGAAATATTTTCCTGCAGCTCGTCCTTCATTGATGTGAATGATGAAATCAGTTTCGTATCTGAAGTCTCGAAGAGGTAGGTAGCTGGGTCTTCTCCTTCCACCAATAATGCATCACAAAGACGATCTTGTAAAGTAGACTTCTTTCCAGATGTTTCAGGATCACGGTCCTCTAATTCACGTTTGAGATCGGCCACTTTTAAATCGCACAATGTAATTTTGCCAGCCATTTTTAATAAAACACAAACAAATCCCCGACTTCTGACACCAATTGTTACGGGTTCTATGTCTAAAATAACGCTGGCAACACTTAAATTTACCACTTCCACTTTATTAACACAAATAATTCAAAACTCACACTGTTCAGTATTTTCTCACACAAAAATAAGCAATCGGAAACAGATAAAACGATATTGTTCAACTGATAATGAGTCTTCAATAAACTGTACAAAAATCAATCACTAAATGTCAAAAGGCCCATCTAATATTCAATAATAACTGTACAATAAACTGTCCAATAACATTCAAAAAGAAACATTGAGAAAGAGCCATTAACTCATGTAGCACAACTAAGAGATAAGAGAATTATCACTACAGACAATAAAAGTTCCTTAGATGGTTTGTAAAAGCGCCAACGGGATTGTACTGTCTGTAATAACGCGAACTGTCACTACTGCCACTCATCAACGTAGAACAATAACTGAACTACTCAACTGTCACACTTGTTTACCATGACGAATTACAGACTAGACTGACTGACTTTACAAGAGACTTCCTCTATTTATATAAAATTTCATAATTGAGATATCTCTGGAATTTTCTGTCAACTTCTTAACAAATATATCACGAAACTAGCACCTCTCACAATATTCGATAACATTCCATTAATGTCTAATCAAACAAATAGAACATTCTACTAATTACCAAGTAAACACTATAAAAGTGTCAAAAGCAGTGTAATTAATGGCTTTAAAGTAAACATCATAGCAGATAACACCGAAAACCATTGTCTTTTCTTTCCTCCAACTCTCTCCAATTTCATATCCGCTACAATACTATATAAATTATGTAGTAGTTCATATAGTAGGTTATATTGTGGAAAAATTTCAGATACAATGCTTGTATTGGATTCACTTATACATAACATGAATCTAATACCATTTTAAATTATTTCTTAAAGGTATACAAAACTTTTCTGGGGGAGTAACTTCAGATTTCATATTTCTATGAGAAGAAAACCAATTGTCAGATAAAAGCTTTAAAAAACATCTCTCTTCACAGTGACTTTTCACACAAAGTTTATCTATTAAAACTAGATGAAACTTCAGTTAATTGGAAAAAGTGTAACTAATTGAAGCTGACATTAATTTTCATCCTCAAAAACGGAATAATATGAACAGGGAAGTACTAATTGAAGCACTAACATTGATTTTCAATATTAAAAATGGAATAATACCGGAATACCGGGATAAAACTATATGTTCTTTGACAAACCGCAGAACACACCAGACTCAGATTCAGCCATAATTCAATCAAAATTTTCCAATATACTTTAAATTCAAATAAATTCTATTACTGATAGGCTACGATTCAAAGCACTAGTAAAGATATTTCCCAATAATATACAGAGTGATTCAAAACTATATGGCAATATGCCTGAAAACGCTTCATTAGTGAGTTACAGCTAGCGGAAAATTTTACCTAGAACTCAGTACCCTCGGTAAAGTAAGACAATATAAAAATGTTTAAGGTGGTTACAAGGATACAAATACAATTGTTTCTTATCTGAAAAATTGAAAAAAATTGGTTACAGAGCTATTACTTTTAGAGAAATCTCATGTAATCACAAACATTAGAGAAAAAAGAAGTAACACATTTTTGTGTTTAACGTAAGATTACTTCCATAGATGGTAAATAATGGTGTATTTTTTCTTAACTAAATTTTTAGAAAATTTAATTCTGAAAAGAGTCATATAAATTACTCAGGAAAGAAATTAATAATAGATATTGTAATATCGCTTTACTTGAAAACAAAACAGGCACACATAAAACGCACTTTCTCAACTGCATAAGATATAAGGTTTGAACTGATCATTCATTTGAAACTGACCATTTAGATGAAATGTTTTTAACTTTATAAAAATGTAATAATCACCTACAATAGTTGCTCAAAGAATCCTCCGTTTTGATTGATGGTCGTTTTCGCACGATGAATCCATTTTTTTCTAGCACATTCCATAATGTTTGGAGTATTCTTCCATAGTTTCTGCCGCTTCTGTGGACTTATGCGATTCTGTAACTTCTCTTGGGTGTTAATCCATTGCCTTCATCCAACCCCATAGAAAAAACTTTGCTGGTGTGAGGTCGGGAGATCGTGGTGGTAATTTTACTGGACCGTTTCAACCAATCCATTATATATACCATATGTATTATTTGAATAGTCTTTCTCATTATTAGAAAAATGTGGAGGTCCCCCGTAGTGCATAAACCATCAATCTAATTTATTTTTCAAAGGAATATCTTCCAAGAGGGTTGGCAGGTTTGTTCTTGAAAAATGTAAGAGCGCTTGTCCGCCGGTAAGCCAATTAGGTAAGAAAAACAGACCAATCAAATTATCACTAAGAACACCAAGCCATGAAAATGTATGTTGAAAATGTCTCGTCATAGTTTCATGTGGTTTTTGTATGCGAAAATTTACAATTCCATGTCTAGTGAAGCAGGATTCATCTATAACCAGAATACGCATCAGAAAATACAGATGTCATTAACATTTTCTTATAACCAGCGGCAGAATATCTTCCATTTATTAAGATTTTCTGGTAAAGTCTTGCGAATCTGGGACAGAAGCCACTATAGACAAATGCCACTTTCTTCAAAAGCAGGACATTTGCCACCCTATTTCACTATAGTCTGCGTGAATGGAATGAAGTGGAATGGAACTGCATAACCAAACGTTTCCCAACCTGGCTAGATGTGACTGAACCACCTCAAATTTATTACAATAGAGAGAAGGGCTTTTGTTTGGCTACTGCCAGTATACCTGCTCGTAAAAATAGTGGCAAATGTCTATGGTGACTTCTGTTCAGACACCAGTCTTGCACCCGTGTTATATGAAATGAGTACAACTGTGTTTCATGAAGTGTCCGCCATACGCTTGACTGGGAAATATTTAAATGCCATGATACTCGTCTGGTACTTGTGGTTGGTGATAATTCTACAGCATTTTTTATTGCTTGTTCATTATTATGGTTCCTCGCACTACGTTGACGACCAGTATCTATTTGTTTTGGTCTAAAGCAACCAGTTTCTCTACACAGTCGTCTGTTCACAGCTTCAAACGTTTTTCGATCAGGTGTTCTTTGATAATATTTTATGCAGTTAAGAATGCGCGTTTTATGTGCGCCTGTTTTGTTTTCAAATAAAGCGATATTTCTATATCTATTATTTTATTTCTTTCCTGAGTAATTCACATGACTCTTTTCAGAATTAAATTTTCTACAAATTTAATTGAGAAAAAAATACACCTATGTTTACCATTTATGAAAGTAATCTTAAAGTACATTAAACACAAAAATGTGTTACTTCTCTGCTCTAGTTCTTTTGTTTTACATGAGATTTCTCTAAAAAATATTGCATTTACAGCTCTGTAACAAATTTTATTCAATTTTTTAGATGAAGAAACATAAAAAACAATCGTATTTGTATCTTTGTAACCACCTTAAACATTTTTATATGGCCTGACTTTACTGAGGGTACTGAGCTCTAGGTTAAATTTTCCGCTAGCTGTAACTCATCCGCCAATGAAGCGTTTTCAGGCATCATGTTTATATGAACTTTTTTTAGCTATAGAATGAGCTCCCAAGAGAATACCGTATAGTTTTGAATCACTCTGTACAATAGTTATAGTTCGGGTATGATTGATTATGAAAAATTCAATAGCTTTCATAATACTAATCTTGTATTCAGTACACCTATACTCCACCCCCTTTATCATCAGTAATAATAATAATAATATATGTTTTATTTCCATATTATGTATCAATACAAATTTAGAAACGTCAGAAAATACAAAAAGTATCATCTATGTTTTCAAAATGCATACAGTACTACAAAACTAACTACAACAATACCTTAAAAGTAACAGTCCAATTTCAATAATCAGTTAACAATAATAAAAACAGACAAATTCAGTACCATACTATAACTAGAACTCATTGCCCAAAAGTTACAACAACAATAAAAAAACAAATAATAATTGTCAGAATATAATAGTCGGTCATTTACGCTTCACTCACATAACAAACATCAGAACTCTTTCAAGCTATATAGGCATTTCTGAACCATGAATTCTCTGAGCTTCACTTGGAACTCCCTTCGATGAAGTGCTTTAATAGTTCTAGGGAGTTTATTATAAAATATTACCCCATTCACCATTGGATCTCTCTCACTAACTGTTTTGTTCACCCTGACTCTATTTATATTCAAATTACGGGGATTATTGCTTTTAAACAGATCAACACTTTTTACTAACAAGATTACTTTATAAACGTACAGCGAATATACTGTTCATACATGCTTACTCCTGAAAAAAGACACACAAGATTCAGTGAAATCCATCTCAAAAGCAAATCTTAGTGCTCGTTTCTGAGCAATCAAAACCCGATTCATATACTTTGCTGCAGCGGATCCCCAAACTTCAATAGCATAATTAATGTGATTACTAATTAACCCATGGTAAATTCTCATAACATTTTCCTTTGAATAGAAATTTCTAAGCCGTTTAAAAATAAAGGAATTACGATTAATTTTGTTCACAACAGAGTCTATATGCCTATCACACTTCAAGTCGCTGTCCAATATTAACCCTAAGAACTTTGTGTGTTCAACTTACTCCACTGAATAATCTTTACATTTGATTGTTTCCTTATAATTCATTTTCCTATTCTTGAAAAAAATCATAAGATTTTACTTTTTTGGATTAACTTTCAACTTGTTTCTCTGAAAATAATCTATTAGCCTATTGCTGTGGGATTTTATTCTTTCAACTGCCAGTTCTAAGGAGTCACCCGGAGAGAGCAGAGTTGTATCGTCTGCGTATCCTATAACCGTACCACTTTTTGGTTGGGAATATCATTTATGTAAATCAAGAACAGAAATGGCCCCAGTATTGAACCCTGTGGAACCCCCTTTGTCACGTATTTACTCTTGGACCTCACGGAACTAATTCTTCCATCAGCCACATAACTTATTTCAGTACACTGCATGCGCTGATGAAGGAATGACTCAATCAGGCCGAGAGCATTTCCCCTTATTCCATAGAGCTGTAGTTTAGTGGAAAGAGTGTCGTGATCCACCTCATCGAAAGCTTTAAACAAATCTAAGAACAAACCAGCACAAGAGGATTTTTTTCATGACAATCAAATACAGAGTCAATGAAGTTGATGATTGCATCAATCGTGGAAATTCCCTTTCTAAATCCAAATTGCAAGGGATTAAGAATTTCATATTTCTCCAGAAATCCAAGAATTGTGTTATATAGAGATTTTTTAATAACTTTACTAAACGATGCTGTAATGCTAAATCGGTCTGAAATTAGAGAAATTAACTTTACTCCCCTTTTTAAAAATTGGCTTTACTATAGATAGTTTCAAGCATTCAGGGAAAATACCTGTATCAAAAGAATTATTCACCAACTTAGTGAGAGGATGTACTAGAGGTTCTTTGCATCTTTTAATAAGCCACTGAGGAATTTCATATAACCTTTACACTTCTTACCCTTCAGACTGTCTATTAAGTTAGAAATTTCACATTCATTAGTGGGCAATAAGAACATAGATTGTACAATCGGAAAAACATTATCCTGAATATTATCTCATATAGACCATCGTCTGCAGCATCCTCATTATCATTGCCATCATCACCACTACCATCATCATTTTTCTCAGAGAGAGAATTTTCGCTTGTTTTCAAAAAATGTTCATTCATAATATTACTCACTTTCAATGGTTCGCTAACCATTTCATCCTGAAAAGCAATTGAATCTCTTGCAGATTTTTTTTCTGTTTTTTAATTTAGATAGTTTACTAGCAGTATCCCACACACTTCTATTTATATTATTAGAAGAATGGAGTTTTTAATTAAAGAAGTCTTTGTTACATGTTATTGATTCCAAACTATAATTTCGCTTGATAATTTTGAACTCATCTTTGACAGCAGGCAGTCCCGTAGTCTTGAATAGCAATGACACATCAATCATATCAGATTTAAGGTTCTTAGCACGATAGGAAAGTGGGAAACTTAACTCTTTCTTTATTATTTTCTTTGAAATCAAGGGGCAATATGAATTAAACAATCCTAATACATTATCATAGAAATAATTCCGGTTCCTGTTTATATCTCCACATTCCTCCATAATACTATCAAAATCAATTTTTGAGTGCTGTACACAAATTACTTATACCTATGTCAGAGAATTTTCTATGAGTAAGCTGAATATTATCCTCAATGGGAGGAGTGACTATAGGAGTTAGAGCCAAAATTTGTCCATAATGATCAGGAATACAATTATCTACGACAGTCGCTACATATATGAGTCAGGAGAAAGATTTGTGTTAATTTAGTAAATAAGAGTGGATGAGGATGGGGTACATCTGGTGTAGTTACTAATTGTATTCACAAGTCCATATGAGGTTAAAATATCCTTAAATAAAATTACATTGATATCATCACTAAACCAATTGAGATTCAAATCTCCTGCTATAATGATAGAGTCATATTTCAGTACAACCTTTGATAAGAGCTTTTCCAACAATACAAAAAATATTTTTATATCTCCATTCGGAGATTTATAAATACTTAAAATTAACAAATTACATGCATTGAAAACAAGAGCTGAACCAGTTATCTCTATATCTCGATCACAACTCAAGTCACATATATCCAGGATAGATTATTCATAATTAAATTATTCTTACAGAAAAGAGCTATCATACTGATTTGAAATAATCGCTGTTTCAAAATGCTCAATCTTATTGTATATATATTGTACATTTTGGTGATAAACTTGAAAATTACAATTCAGATCCGTGCCTCCATTATTCAAGATGTCAATGCAATAGTTTTGAATATTGTCTCTTAAATCTAGATTATTTGCAGATAAATTATCTTTGTCAATAGCTAATAATTAAAATTTTCCACACTCGTGGATTTAAGAGCAATCAGAGAAGTGTCCATGGAAGCAGAGTCATTCAAAATTCCCAATGTTTCATCAATTGTCACATAAGAGTAATTTTCTTGACTATCAATTGAATTTCTTAAATGAGATGAATTTTGATCAAGTGAAACATTGTAGTTGGAAGAGCCTTTCCTATTATTAGCATTGATTTTTAAGTTTTTACTCTCCATGATTATTGAAGCAATTTCTCTACTCAAGCACTACTTACCCCTCCTATCCAAGTGCAACCCATGAAGAGTATGATAAAAACTTTCAAAACTCCATCAATCAATCAATCAAATTATTCACAGTATTATTACAATAAATAATGTCCTCCTAAACTATTAGGTTTTTCAGGAGGTGCCATATTTTGATTTAATACAATTAAATAATTATTGTTGTGGTTATCCATTTTTCGTGAACTGCAGTAGAACTATTCATATGTATTATCTTGCTGTGCAGAACTGACCTTTTTGAGTCGCGGCGGACGCGTTTCGAACTATGTTGTTCTTCTTCGGCGCTTGGTTGCAGACTGACTAGTTTTCTGGTATGTAAGGTCTGGTGGTTGTAGGAAGGTAGTGGGAGGAGTGGATGTGGTGGGGGAAGTGGGTGTGGTGGAGGTGTTTTTAGGAGGGATTTGTGATGATGTTGAAGAGGGTATGAGATTTGAAATTAAGTCATTGGTCATTGAGTATGAATTGAGGATGTGAAATGGAATGTTTGTAAATTTCGAATTGTTCAAGAGTATTGAGTTTTTGACTTTTGGGGGCAATGTGCACCAACACCATCACAAAACGAAACTATTTCACCCACAATAATAAATTCTATACACAACCCACAGGTCTCCCAATGGGATCTCCCATCTCTCCCATCCTAGCCGAATTCTTCATCCACAACATTGAAAAAACCCACATCCTCATTAACAATCCACATTCAGAAAAAATCATTTATTGGCACAGATATGTAGATGACATCATTGTACTGTACAAAGGTAACACTAGACAAGTTCACACATTTCTCACCTACATCAACAAAATCCACCCCAATCTCACATTCACCTTGAAAACTGAAATTCATAATTCTCTCAACTTTCTTGACCTCACAATCACCAAAACAAATCATCTCCATACATTCAAAATTTACAGGAAACCTACCTCCACAGACATGATAATTCATAATCACTCCAACCATCCAACCCAACACAAACATGCAGCTCTCAACTTCATGATTCACAGACTCATCAACATACCCATGAACTCCACTGACTACCAAACAGAACTCAATACCATCAAATACATAGCCTCAAAAAACGGATACAACCCATCCATCATTGACAAAAAACTCCATAGAATCATTCACAAACAACAAAAATCCACACAACCCCTACCAGACTCCAAATACATCATATTAACATACATCAATCATACAACACAAACAATAGCAAATACCTTCAGAAAGCTCAACTACACAGTCGCATTCAAAACCAACAACACCTCAAGAAAACTCACCACCAACTACACCACCACCATCACCAACATTCATAATCATTCTGGCACTTACAAACTGACATGCAACGAATGTGACAGCTTCTATATTGGACAAACTGGCAGATCTTTCACAACCAGATTCAAAGAACACATAAAAGCCCTCATCCAACCACAGACAAAATCAAATTATGCTGAACATCTACTCACAAAAAATCATTCATTCACAAAAATTGATCAAAACCTCCACATCCTTCACATTGCCCCCAAAAGTCAAAAACTCAATACTCTTGAACAATTCGAAATTTACAAACATTCCATTTCACATCCTCAATTCATACTCAATGACCAACTTAATTTCAAATCTCATACCCTCTTCAACATCATCACAAATCCCTCCTAAAAACACCTCCACCACACCCACTTCCCCCACCACATCCACTCCTCCCACTACCTTCCTACAACCACCAGACCTTACATACCAGAAAACTAGTCAGTCTGCAACCAAGCACCGAAGAAGAACAACATAGTTCGAAACGCGTCCGCCGCGACTCAAAAAGGTCAGTTCTGCACAGCAAGATAATACATATGAATAATTAAATAATATTCTTGAACAAACTAAAAAGTCAATTTACCAAATATCAAAATAACATAACCTACAATCCACATGACACAGTAGGCTACAACACTTTAGTACATTCCACTGACTAAATCGATTTCACTTTTAAAAAGATTACTTGTTTATAAAACCATATATCAAGAAAATGTATCCCATAATAACGGCACAGGGAACGAATGGCTCTATTTAGTAATCCTATCATTATATTCTCTACTGCATTAAAATTCAGATCATACCTATAGGGTACTGTTGCCAAAATAAGATTACAGTTCTCATATTCTTTTACTGAATTATCTAGCTTATTGATATACTTCTCAATATCGCTCTTCTGAAAATTGTGAAAAACACTGTTTGTGCTTGCCATCAGCACCACCTAGTCATCGCACCCCATGTCGCTTCATCTGGGACAAGAAAGCATTTTCATCACAATTTTTTCAAACATTGCTCCAGGTGCAGCATATGCACCGCACACGAATCCAACAGGCAGTCTCTCCCAGATCATGTATCTCATATCTCTCCCCTGACTATCTGTCCATAAATGAACACTACCTTTGGGGGGTTTTTTTTTTTTAATATTCTACAAGTGGAACTATATTGGATGAGTTAACTAAATTATTATTGTTAGAGAAAGGGTCGTTTGTAATTAAATTATTAATTGAAGTTTGTGTTTTAAGTTTTAATGTCGTAATTGTATTCTGTAAGCATAGATTGTCAGCTTCTGGTGTGTCAATCGTAATTTGCATTTGTTGTATTTGTTTATTCAAGTCCCTAATCTCATAATTTTGAACTTGTATTTTTTGGTCTAATGATGCTAGTTTATCTTTAATTGTTTTACTTTCAGGTGACTCAAATTCTTCAACAACTACGCTCTCAGTATAGAATGCCTCGTTATTTACTACTTTAGAGCATCTCTTTAAACTCACTAATTTCTATCACAGCAGCTCGATCAATAGCAGCCTCTCATTATATTTGACATCTATCAAGTTTGTCGTGAAGTTGGTGGATTTCATGCTTCAAATATGTGAACAGCAACCAGTTGCTGAATAGTCCTGGCTGATTGTGAATAAAGCTGCAGATTGTCTTTCTAATGAAGTATTATATGAGAATCAGGGCCACTTTCCTTAAAAGGCTTGGATAGATTGTTCACTATTACTGGTGCTTGATTTATGGGATGAATTGACCTTTTTGTTTAGACTGACTCTAGTAGTTGACTCACTTTTTGGTTGAGATTTGGTGGGTGGTATATTAAGAGGAGTTGGTGTTTTAGAGCAGCAATTTGGTGTAAGCGTTGTTTCAGAATCCTTACTTTTATGATAATGTTTTCCTAGTTTACCCTTGATGGCGTTTGTTATAGAGTCTGTTTTTAAGCTGGCTCTACAGTTTTTGTCTAAGCATCTCCAAACAGTTTTCCCAGAAGCCAAAACTCCAGACTTTTGATATTCAAATGATTCGAATATCACTGCTGGGTTGCCCTTGCTTGTTCTATTTCGAATCATTCTTTACATTATCATTCATAAATATGAGATCCCAATTTCAAGTACAGTAGTTTCAATTGTCAAATACTGCTTAAGCGGCTGATAGTATTAAGTTATCCACTTGGCTATAAAAGCAAAGTTCAATTCAGGGTGTGATCAAATAAATATAACATCTGTTAAGAGTCAAGATAACAACAGACCAAATTCAATAAGTGGATAACACCCCATACAGCACGGTTACATCCCAGATATGTATCAGATACATAATTTTGATATGTATAAGTTTGATATACATAAGTCTGATATGTATCAGAAACTTACAGAGACCTACCTGAAACATACCAGGTATGTACCAGGTACATCTAAATGTCCGCTTTGGTGATATGTTTCAAACAAGTATCATTGGTACATATTTGATATGTATCATTGATATGTACCAGAAATGAATCAATGGAATTTATCAGATATGTATCAAAATTATGTATCCAATATGTATCAATGATATCTGTTTGAAACATATCAACAAAGCGGACATTTAGATGTATCAGGTTATCACAGATGTATCTAATAGGTATCAGATTGGTTTCTGTAACAATCAGAGTTATGTAACTGATACATATCTGAGATGTATCTGCACAATATTCTATATTAATGAGGGTGAAAATAACAATTATCAAAATGTATTCCTGATTCTTGTCAAGAATACAATTTGTAGAGGTGCTAGGATCAAAGAGGATAATATTGATCAATTACATGGAAGTGTGAAAGGAAACGCAAGAGTGGAATATAAATATATAAAATATATTCCATAAATATAGAATACACTTTGGAAAATAACAAAATATTCTATAATGAGACACTGTTTTATAGAAAAAGTAATGAGCTCATTCTCTATTCTGTGATTCACTTTAACTTTTTTCTATTTCAAAAATCATATTTAAAAAATATAAATATATATATATTTCAATACATATACTTTTAAATAAACATGATAAATTATTAAAAGATGATTGCTTAACAAATTCATTCATCAAAACTTCCTGGTAACTTACAGGAATCAGGCAACTACATAAATCTATCCATGGTATCTTATCCATTCAAGCAGGTCCATATCATCATCTGCTGTTTTCTCTGGTACATTACTGGAATAAAACAATTTAGATCATTAACAGTAAATAACAGAAGTCACAAAGTTGATTCTCAAGCATGTGTAATATGAATATGTTATTATTGAATCTAATTAGAAGAGAGGAGCCTGCAAACACTGGAATTAGTTGGAAACAGTTGGTTAATTTTTCACCAGCCTAAATTTTTACATAGAAATTGAGATTGAAATAAGAAATTCTGTAGATGAAATGGATAAAACCAAAACTCTATAGCTGGAGGAGTTGCTATTCCTGACTGACTTGTAGCAAGCATTTTATAAGGTGTATAAGGCCACTTACTGAATCAAATTTGTATTTTTCTTGAATTATGGTTGCCTCAAGCTTTATTGGCTGCTCAAGTGAGAAGAATTGCACATGATGTGGTACTGCTATTCAAGACATTACATAGGAATCACGTTTCTGTGGGCAAATACCACACCATGCAGCATTAGGTGTGCATTTGGCTTTAAGCTTAAATATTCAAACAGAAACCGTTATTAATCGAAATGTCAACGTTTACAACAGTTTTATTATCATATTTATTTAAGACTGATAAATTATTACTATTATTATAAGTAGTAGTAATATAGTTTTATATTTTAAAAGTTTTTTTCTCTGAAAATGATGGCTCCTCCCGGCACACAGACAAATCATCATATCCTGTAATACTATTCTACAATAAATGTATGTACTAATTATGAATAGATGAAATTTGAATTTAAATGCTTGTAGTGATGAGCGATGGAAAGAATACGATGTTGAGAAAATACAAGTGTTTTGATTTAAAACTTTCATTTTCAAAAACAACAAGACAATGATTTGCTGGAAATAATAGCATAAATATACAATACAATAGCCCAGATACAATAGCCCATAAGTCAGCATTCATCAGAGCATATATGACCCATAAGTAATAACCCATTTTTTATTCAAGCAATGCAAGACCAAGACTGAATACATATATGGAAGGCGACTTGCTACTGGGCCGCTTGTGTGTCCTTGCTCTAAATAATGTCTAAGGGTCGGTTGCACGAAAATAGATCAAGGTTTCATTAAGCATTAAAAATAACATTGTTAATTAGAGATTAAGCTTAGCTCAACAGACATTTGTGCTGCTACAATCGAGGAATTCTAATGAAAAATGACTCATAGGCTACCAGTTGAAATCAAATAATCAGCTTACTTTTTACTCCTGTCAATCCTCATTTTTGCTTGTACAAGCCAATGTGCTATGATAGCATCTAAGTCTTTTTCGGTTGCCTCTTTTTGGTGCACCCTTACAGCTGAAACATGAGTATCAAAGAAAAGATTGTTTCAAATCAATGTATGAATTTTAAAAATGTATACAGTACAACAAACATAATTGGAAAAGATTAATAATGGCAACAATTTCAGGAATTGCAGTTATACTGAGGTAACCATTTGATGATAACTGATAAAACCACCCCTTCAAAGTTCAAAGTTTTAAACTTTTCAGCTTCTATTCAAGGGGAGTTTCAACACATATGTTGAAGCTGCAACACATTATTGCTTTATTTAGCAATGATAAAAACTGAGCAATGCAGAATTCAGCTTTCATAGATGTTTGGAAAATTTAAATTTTGTTACATTAATAAGCCATTTCATAGAAATGAAGAGAATTGTTTTGCTATAGTAAGGTGAACGTGAATTATTGGGCAAGTAATAATTCTTTTTCCAATTATTTTTTTTTCTTTAATTCTTTTTCAAATTAGTGTTTCAGATGCTACTTTTCAACCAATAAACATGAAATTAGAAATTTAGAATTAGAATTTTAAAGAATTGTCATACGGTACCTACAAATATCTAATTTTAACTAACAGTAAAGGTATTGACGTTAATGAAGGTTCAAAGAGATGGAAAACTCTTTTATTTCTTGAGAAATAATGGAAATAATGAATAATATAATGAAATAATGGAAAACTCTTCTATTTCTTGAGAAATAAGAAATCATTAGGAAAAAAATAGAATTAGATCTCACCAATTACTTTATACAGGCAGTCGGTTTTGAAGGATTCTTCTTCCTCCCCAAAATGCTGAATTTATTTGTCATTTCTGCTATATAATTATGCTATATTCTACAACCTAACCTGAAAGAAGGAAGTTGAAAACGCTTTTAGTGCACTAAACTAAAGCTGTACCTAATGCCTAAAATTTGGCTATGCTGTTTTTTAATCTAAAAATACATAATGATCATAAAAGATGGGGCGGTTTTGATCATGGTATCACAAAAACCGAATTAATTACAGTCAGTCTTAGTTGTACAAAGGCCTGTTAAGTTTAATCTCCAATTAACAATGTTAATTATTCTTATGAGTTATCAAAGATTAACTTGAATCCACTTTTTTGCAACCGGCCCTTAATGTCATTAAATTCTACTAATTTGTCATTTCAAACAGTTTTCTTACTAATCAATGAAGTGATATAGATTTTGAGAATTATTCTATGTGCTCTCTTAGTTGCTGGACAAATGTTTGAACAATAATCAACTTTTATTTATTTTTTTATATATTTTTTTGTATATTAAATTGACTCTAGCACCGAGTGATAGACTAAATAACATAAAAATAATAATAATAAAAATAATTATGACAAATTAGAAGAATTAAAATCAACTGTAAGTCACTTTGGATTTTGCTTAAACCATGTTTGAGACCACACCATTCTTTTATGATCACTCTGTATTTTTAGATTGAAAACAGCATAGCCAGCCTTTAGGCATCAGGAACAGCTTTAGTTTAGTGGATAAAAAGCGTTATCAACCTCCTTCTTTCAGGATAGGTTGTAGAATAAAGCAAATACAACAGGACGACGCTACTGCACATGCGCGAATTGAAATTAATTAATTATGTAAAAAAACTGTTTGTAATGGCGAATTAGATGAATGAAAAGCATTAACTGAAAGAGATTCGGTTTTTGTTTCAACCGTGTTTGAAACCGCACCATTCACTTGGGATAACCTTGTATTTTCACAAATGAATTATTCAATACAGACAAAGAACCAGGCCATAATGTGAGTCATAATTTCCACTAAAGTGTTTTTCAAGTTTTTATTATATTATTAGAAACAAGATGGATCTTCAACATCAAAATAATTGACATTCATAACACAAAATTTTATGCCAAAATACATGTTTATGTATTGTAAAAGCTATCAGGTTCCTACAATAAGTGTATTGTATTGATGATTGACCATAGAATATCCAAATAAATAATTGACAATAGAAACTTAGAAGCACTTTTAAGTGGAAATTATGACTCACGTTATGGCGTGACGGCCATTTCACTCTGTTGTCAAGAGCATCGTCAGACGACCCACAGTACACTAATTTAAGGTATGAGTTTGAGCTCAAAGTCAACAGAGTGAAACGGCCGTCACGCCATAACGTGAGTCATAATTTCCACTTAAGTGTTTTTTTAGTTTTTATTATATTAGTAGAAACAAGAAGGATCTTCAACATCAGAATAATTGACATTCATAAAACCTGAATTGGTTAAATTAAAACTTGATTCTATGTTCAATGAAAAGTGAAATTTAAAAATTATTCAACTTACACATTTTTTGAGAATCTCGTGATCAACATTTTGATTAAAGTCAATCAATTGACTTTAATTGTGATTGGAAATCTGGCAATCTCTTCTCGGTCGGTTAATGATGTATTTTCCTTCATTGCAAGTGAACGATCATCAAGTTTTGCTTCAATCATTCGAACTTTAAACAGAAGAGTATTTGGTTTCCTCAAAACCTCTGCTTTGAAGTCTGAAACAATTAAAACAGTAGGGCATTGATAATAATAAGAGTACTGTAATCAGTCACATCTTTGGGATGTGAACAAGCATTGGCGAATTCAGTTAGTATACTAAATAAGTAGTAATTTACAACCCCCCAAACCAGAGCTCTCTTTAACATTAAATAAAGTGCACTTTGGAGGCGTTGTCAAATTTTCAACCTCAAAATAATTATAATAAGTTCTGAAAATATAAAGTTTTAAAGAACGTTTTCTTTTTTCTTCATCTGGGCTCAATGGTTACTGGTAACTTTGTAACAGATGGGGGTGCTCACAATCTCAAATCATTATTATTCTAGATTATTAGCAAATTAATAACAGTTAAGCTTGTTAAAACAACATTAAAATTTGGTAAATACGGTATCCTCATTGATCTTATGAGATATTGTTCAGACTATAGTGCTGTATATTTTTGTAAAATTCATGTTATTCATGCTAGAAAAACAATCTACAGATGAGACAATCAATACTAAAATAGCAATGAAAGGATAATCTTATTTGATACTTACTAAAAATACTTATTTGATACTTACTATTTTGACACTTTCTAAAAATCTTCTTCAAATCACAAAACTTTAAAAGCATAGGCCACACTTAAAACGATGGTAAAAATGTCACAAACATTAGAAAAGCCACCAAAACAGGTCGAAATTGATGATTCTTGTTTACAACAATGGCCGTTGAGAAGACGAGTCCTTCTAGACGTTACCCACAAATACTTGCCAAGGCGCATGTGCAGACTAAGTGAATTGTGGGTAGGTTTCATGGATACTTATCAGATATGTCTTTGCATGTATGACTGGATCTGAAGAAAACCGGTTTTGATGAGATGTAGCTGGGACCTATCTGAAAACTATCATTTGATTCATACAGTTTGGATCACATAGTTACATATCTGATAGGTATCTGTGACTTAGTGTGCTGTATGGGACAGAGCAGAAATTAATTATTTTTTTATTTGCGATGATAACAAAATGTTCAAAACAAATGTCTATCATGAGAAGCTCATTTCTGATACAGAAAAGATGTGTGGCCAACAACTTTTCAAAACGTATCTCGCCCGCAATATCAAAGAACGATAGGACTGCAACAGGATAAAATTTCAAAGCAACGCAGAAAGTGAGTCTCTTGCGTGCTAGAAGTGTGTTGTTTTAAGAAGCATGAAAGACCTCTGTCCTCACCGAAGCTGAAAGAAATTTTTATTGTTGGGTTGATGTCAAGGTGTTCAAAGTTCAATTAACAATACTCAACACTGTACCGATTCACTGCAACTCTCATTGTCTCATGTTAGGTTAGTTCATGAAAAACAAACTTCAATGACAAAAATCATACAATTCACTCACTGTAATCATATATCGGGCGACTTATAGCTTTAAATAAAAACACTAACAAGAGAGAACTTCTTAAAACACTCAAGTATTATATTAATTTTCGGAAATATATGTAGATAACTTCCCAGGGAAAACTTACCGCAGCAAGCAATGATGCCAACCAGCCACCAGCCACCTCCCAAAAAAATTCTGGATCCATCACTGAGTGCAAGAATACTATCTTTATTAATTATATAGCACATGCGCACTTCATGTGAGCCCACAAATAGATATTATATTGACTCCTTTGGTGATGATTTTCAACTTCACCTTGGATATAGCATGGCCTTCTCGGAAGTATAAATGATTGGCTTGATTTAAGAATTTCACTCCTTAATTTTTGACTGAGCTATTGATTTCACGGTTCCAGAAAAGTTGAAAACTAAACTTAACACAGCTGGTGCTGTTGAAGCTCATTGCACTTACCACTTTTTAGTATTTTGTTAAGAGGTTTTATTATCAAAATGATCTAATTTTTTTTTTAATATTTACAAAAGACCAATTCACTTGAAAAAAGTGAAAACTTGTGCTTATTTTAGCTCAATAGCTTCTACTTGGAAATACTTGGAGTAGAAGAGTAAGTTACGGTGGAGTTAACATAAAATAATAATTGTAGAAAAAATGTGTTCTTCAACTTTAAACTAAACACTTTCAGGTATGCATATCAGTGAAACGTCACACCGAAAATTAAAAATGGGCATTTTTAATCTTCTCAATCTATTGCTAATATTCAAAGAATTCTAACTTGCGAATGATACAAGATAGAGGCATCATTGATTTGAAATTGTAGGCAGTTGAATTTTCTGTAGGAAGATTCCATCATATTCCTCTATTTAGCATTAAATTTTTATCTTAGAATTGGAAAAATAGAGAAATTACGGAAAATGTGGTCAATTTATCAACTTATTCAAAGAATTTTCACTCAACTTTAATCTTTAATATTGATTTTTAAACATTTATCAAAAACTATTGAAAGACCAATATTTATGATCTTCAATTTGAATTAGTGTCAATAGCGGTTTCCAAGTAAGACCCTTTCAATGACATAAAAATAGTCTTTTTTTCAAGTACCGTATAGGAGAACATAGCTAGTACCCTCATGAATAAAGTTTCACAACTTAGGCTAAATTCGATATGTAATATCAGAACTGAAGATGAGCTGAAAAGATGTATCCCAGGAGAGACTCTGTATTATGAATGCGCATTTGATAACTGCCAAGATATGAAGACTTATTCTGTCACAAATCTCATTGTTTTGGAAAGGTGGAGCTTGGGATACATACGGCCTATAAGAATGTAATTGAAATCTCTCTCTTGCAAAACTTATGAACTGGAAAAATGTTATGATGGTTTTTGTACAGTGCCTAGTTTGACATGAACTGTAGGGAAAAGCATGAAAAGCAGGGAACATATAGCAGGATTTTTTGTTTTTTTGGGGGTATCTGTATACTCTGTATCATGCATAAGGAATAGAATGTCAATTTAAGGAATGTCTTTTTCAATTTAGATCACATAAGAAAGGATTAAGAAGGCTATAAAACATTGTTTTTGTTATTCAACGAATTGACCCAGGTATGATTATTTTTCAGCTGGATTCATAGCTTTTCCAGACAAGGAACCAGGAGATTTGAAAAGTGGCACTGAGTCTATTGTCTTGAACCAGGATGTATTTAGGTGAGAAAGATATTCAATGTATTGAGAGGCATAGCTTGCAGTTTTCACAATGCCAGTAGACAGTTTAGTTCCTGGAGGCAGGTTACTTTAAGCAGGTAACAAGCCTTGTGAAAAACTCTCTTTGTCAACATCAACATGAATAAACCTTTTATGAAAACATTCCAATTAAGATGCTTAACATGTTGAGTGCTATATGGGACCCATATGATTCATCAACTCATAGATTGCATGAAACTACTCCCTGTGCCAAATGTTTCCCATACCATAGGCTATAACGTTTTTCTTATGAGAAAAACTGTCATTTTTTCTCCATAAATAGATCGAATAAGCTTGGAAATTAGTATTAGAGCTCTCTTTCCCATGCCTTACTGAAGTGATAAAGAAATGTTTTCCTTTTCTTAGAAGTCCACTTATATCATCTGTAATCTGTTGAGCAATATGAAGATGAAATCTTCTATTGTACAAACAAGTATGGCAATTAGTTTGCCAACAACATCCTCATTTTTCCACTATTCTTCCTTCACAATAACATTTTTATGATTGTAATTATTTCATAAATTTAGTCTGAAAACTCGTACACTTTTACATCAAACTTCTGCTAGCAAATTGAGTGGCGGCTGCTGTAATTGTTACAGTGTTGCACAACCACCAAATTTTATTTATAAAAGTAATATTATAATTTTATAATTGTAGTACATCACCTCCAGAAACGATAATGATGGATTATTTGAAGAAATTCTTATGTTTATTGGATAAGTAAATAAAAAAATTAAATAACAATCAGAAAAGTAGACCACGGCATAACAAAGTTGTTGCTTGCTATTGCAACACAGGCTTCTGTACAGGGATTGCATTGGAGGAAAGGCTCAATAGCAAACTCTTATTCAAGTCATACAGTAGCCAGGTTGTTGCATTGGGCTTGCAAGTATAGCTCCGTGAACTTGTAGTGCACATGTCTTGAAAAATTATCAAGAAAAAAATTGACAATAATCTACAATTTTTGTGTTGCAAGAATATATAAAAATTAATTTTTGCACAAGCATAGTTTTTTTTATGCGCAGTAGAAGGTGCGGTCAAGGTCACAAATCAATGTTATTTTCCCTATGCTAGAAGTGTGAACTTGTAGTGCACATGTCCGAAAAATTCTGAAAAAAATTGACAATAATCTACGATTTTTGTGTCTCCAGAATATTTGAGGTGAAAATTTTTCACAAGCATTGTTTAAAAAAAGATGAAAGAAGATATGCTCTATAGCATATGAATGCAAGCGGCGCTATAATAAGCTAAATGGAAAGGCTCGTTAACGCAATGTAAGACGAATAAGAAAACTATTCCCTTTCAGAAGGAATTGATGTTTTATTATAAGATAATCTTAAAAAAATGGACATTCCAGTCGATACATGAATGTATTTCGAAAAGGTCCATGTTTTTTCTAATTGAATATTAGTTGAAATAAGAAAAAAGAGAGTTATGATAGGAGGTGATCAGGTAATAGAAAAGATGTCAAGGTATTCAAAAAAACATGATGTCGATGTTATTGAATCCTAAAAAAATTGTTAATTTTATAGGCAAAATAATTTGGAAAAGAATATCTTTTGTCCACATCCAGTTTTTCCAGAAAAAAATAGCTATTTTAGAGAACACTTATAATAATTATAACATGTTTGTAATCCTGATGAATTCGAGTAGCTTGACTTGTTTCCTGTTGGCGCCAATGAGAATAATAATTATTCTCATTGGCGCCAACAGGAAACAAGTCAAGCTACTCGAATTCATCAGGATTACAAACATGTTCTAGTTTCTAAGAATTGAAAATGCTAATAGTAATTGAATAACAATTGGAATGATTTTTGTACAAGCACAGGTTTTTGATACGAATTTAGTCAATTTCAAGAAAACTCATAATTCTCATGGGAGCCAATAGGAAACAAGTCACGCTACCGAAATGCATCAAAATTACGAGCATGTTTTAGTCTCTATGAATTGATAATGGTTTTAGTAATCGAATAAGAGCACAAATGATTTTTGTACAAGTACAGTCTTTGGTTAAAAAATTAGTTCATTTCAATAGAACTCATAATTTCCATGGAAGCCAATAGGGAACAAGTCACGCTACCCGAATGCATTAGGATTAGAGGCATGTTTGAGTTTCTAAACATTAATCATGGTATTAGTACCATTATTATTATTATTATTATAGTCGAATAACAACTCAAATGATTTTTGTACAAGCACAGTTTTTTTTAAAGAGAATTAGTTCTGGCGACACAAAAATCGTAGATTACTGTAAAAATTTTTCAGAATTTTTCAAACATGTGCACTACAAGTTCACACTTCTAGCATAGGGAAAATAACATTGATTTGTGACCTTGACCGCACCTTCTACCGCGCATAAAAAAAACTACGCTTGTGCAAAAATTAATTTTTATATATTCTTGCGACACAAAAATCGTAGATTATTGTCAATTTTTTTATAATAATTTTTCAAGACATGTGCACTACAAGTTCACGGAGCTATACTTGCAAGTCCAATGCAACAACCTGGCTACTGTATGACTTGAATAGGAGTTTGCTAATCTGTCTCACCTCAAATGCGTAAAAAAAATTTCTTAAAAAAAGATACTAAAAATTCCCAAGAGCCATATTATCTTTTTTTTTCTGTGGGTACAGTAATACCTATCAGAATACAGAATGAAAAGGTGCTTCATTCTATTCATTTCTTGTTGACCTTATGAAAAGGATAGATGAGAGAAATGAATCTGTCATGTTCGATTTTATTAAATATAATGTAACTCATTTAGTACATTTTACAAATTATTTTATATGTAAAATTTTGCTGATTGATGAAAATTAGACGTTTTTTATGCAATTGTGTGATTTATATTTGTAATTAAAGTAATCAGTTCTAATAACAGCTTCGAGAATATGTTTTATTAATTTTCTGTAGGACTATGTAATGTGAAATATTGATTTATTGTATGCAGGGGCGGATTTAGGCAGTTGACTTTTGAAAAACAAAGTGGGAATTTTTTGATAAAAAAGATCATAAAACACTGTTTTACAATCCACAAGTTCTGATCTAAATATTGTGGGTCAAATATTGACAATTCAAAGAGAATTCAAGCCAATATACTGTTAAGTCATCGCCAATGGGACGGTCCAGGCCCAGGGACCTTCTTGTATACGCCCCTGTACAGTATAATTATATAATACAATACAAACTATTGTTAAGTCAATAACCTGACATTCATATGAATTCATTATTTTGAAATGATTAATTTTTCTCTTAAAATCTGAAAGATTTCAGCATTTGTGCATTAAATTTTCTTTGATATCAACAATTTGATAGTTGAGACAGTTTGACTCATTACTTTTCCATGTATCCCTTCTCACTCCTCAACATCAAAAACATGATAACTCTCTACGAGCTTCTTCTCTTTTTCTAAATTATATTTCCTTAAAAAATCGCAATTGACTTCTTCAAATCCTGTTTTCATGATGAGTTTCCTAATGTTGTCCATTATAAACAATGCAATAACCTGGTCACGTGCAGTTGATGTCGATTATCGATTTGCTTTGTCGTTGATCTATCATTTCTTTTATTGCGGATGATGCCCAAATGAGTCTGTAGAATTGTGCGTGGGTAATGAGGTGAGAATGTGGGAATGATGAGAAACATCCATGGCTGAATGAGACTCCAACTCAAGGCTGCAGGAAACGAAGCCAGGAATAGATCTTATCACAGACAAGCAATCCAACCAACCACGCTGGATTGTAATGAATAACCAGGATTTCGTTGTAATGAATGTTGTAGGCTATTGTAATGAGTAACCAGGATTTTGTTTGTCTCGTTCCAACTGTTTTTATACAAAACAAATTCAGTTATCAACTCAAACTGAAATGCATTCAATAATGGATTCACTTTATGAAATCTTGAATTGCTTTCATATGAGTTCAAATATTGCAAATTGAAAGACTAAAACGTCATTTTTTCGCAACATTAGAATAAAAAAATCATAATAACTGATATGACTATCATATCAACTATTATTTTTCATTGAAATCTCTAACCATCACAGTTCTGACAGAATAAAAGTCTCCTAGTAGTTCTGTGAACAGTAGCCTACACCTCGCTCAAGAATAAGGATGCTTGCGCAAAGGAACAAACATATACTTGATGTACTCAATAATAATCACCATTAAAAATCGAACACAACCATCAGTCTTAGTCATTGGTGCGATTTGTGTAGTCCATTTTATTCCTGTTTTCTACAAAAATTCACTGACATTACCATACAAAAAGTTAGTTTTTTCAATAAAAGTTGATTTCTCCTCAAAGTCCATCACAAAAATCACATAATCAAGGCTGTTTTTATTTCCAGACAGCTGATTGTTCAAATCAGATCAGATTTCACATGTCTGATGAATGAATTTAGGAAACAATATTAGTTGAATTTGTATAATTATCATTTACTCACTAATCACGTGTTATACCTACTGAATTGAAATATTCAAAACGATTTGTTTTTCTCAAACAAATATATCATTCTTATAAATGATAACTTAATCTATATGAAGACTCAATCAGATGAATAAGAGGGCTCAAAGGATATTTTCAAGTCTGATTCTAATAGCATATCATAGAGAAGCTCATTTCAAAAATAATATGTTCCATGTAGAAGAATGAAGGCCTGAGTACTTTCCTTTTTTCTTTTATCTTTCAAATAGAAGCGAATTTTGAAAATCCTTATACATTTATTTATCACTGGGCATTCCATAAAGGAAGATCCATGCAAAATTTTATAGAATCTGGTCCACACATTCAGCCATAAATACCTTACAAACAGACAGACAGACAAATGCAAAACGGTCGACTTGAAACAGAAACCACTATTCATTCGTTCAAAAAGTCAACAGCAAAACTAAATACAATACTTCCCGAGTACCGTACCGCCTGTAGTGCTCAGGAAATGCTGGAGACGTGGGCTGAAAAAAATTGAATAAATCTATTTATACCGTACTGTGATGAGTCTTAACATTTACAATAAGAAAAAGTTCAAACATTTTCTGATAGGTAATACTGAGCAAATATGAGAACTATAACATCCTTATTGTTTGGTGAGACAGACACTGTACAGGAATAATTATTGAAGCACACTCATGGCCGGTTGCACAAAAGCCTATTACATAGGGAGTTTCATAAGCTTCTATTCAGAAGTGTAATGCATCCCTCTATCATCTCCAATATATGTGAAAAAACAATATACAGTACCAAATTGAAATAAAGTGTCAGTTCTGATATTAGATTGTCTAATATCAGTTAACTAACCGTCGTAAGTGTAACAGGTTGTCTCTGTTGCACAAAGATTAATAAGTTAATTCTCGTTAACCGAATGGGCACAATCTTGGGCTCAAATCTAGGTCCGCTATTGAATTAAATTCTGTATTTTCTTGGAGATCATTATTGAGTCCCTGTTTTGTAAATTCTCCTTCAATATTCTAATAGCTTCTCATGATTCGTCATGGTGAAATCTGTGTTTTCTTCTTTTTCATCCTTTTCTTCTTTTTCTAGTTCATTTTTTTCCGCTATTCTTTTTCCTCTTCTCCTTCAATTCCCTATCCACCAGCAATAGAGTTTTGTCCACAGCAGGAATAAAGACGTTAACAGAATAGAAACAGATTGTTTCAACTTATAAAATTTGAAAAAATAAGTAGGCACACGCTTCATTTTCACAGAAAAGTTTGTCAAGAATGTAATTATTATCATTAGTATTTAAAAATATGAATCAATAAAAATGTTCTACTGTAATTCGTATTTTCAGAAAACATATTGGGAATGGACGAATGAAATACAGAGAGAGCCTCTACACAAGTTACATCAGTGAGGCAGATGATAGTCTTGAGCTGGGCTCAAAATGGCAGTATATAATTTCAGCTGAAGAAATTACGTGAGTAGAAACAATGGTAGCAAATTCATTATAATCTGTGACTATTATATGTTATTATAATAAGAGGTTAGAAAGTAATGTAATAACAACTGACTCCATCCATGTCCATTCTAGCCTGTTGCATTATATGATGCCATTACAAAACCACTGTCACATTTTAATACTGACTCTAGACCAGTGATGAGCAAACTGTGGCCACACTTGTAACTTGAATTAAAATATAGAAGATATAAGAGATGGAGATCATTATTCAATGTGAGTAGTTATTCATGTATTGAGAGTGTAAAGAGCAACTTTACCACTCAAGCCAAACAGTAACTACATGATGCATAGGAGAAAGCAGTAAGCTAATTTTGTGGGAGTGATAAAGAAGCTTTACACTCGGAATACATACAACATTTTTTCCTACAATTGCAGTTTTGAATTTCCATCCAATAATCATATGAAATGATCGTTCCTGTACAGTGCGCCACTATTGAGGCAGAGAAAAATTGACTTTGCAATAATCAGAATCACTGCTGCCAGCCATATAATAGCCACATTATGAAAGTTTTGTACGGTTCAGTTGAAGGACCTGACTATGTACTTTTGTAAAATAATTTCAGAGGAATCTCATCCCAAATTTTTTTCTTCTAATTATCAGTTTGAATTCGCTGGTTCACTGGATGTTACCTCACTTGAACTTTTTTCAGTCTCAAGAGACAAAAATTGCATTGATTTTTTATGTAATGACCATTCCTGGTGACATGAATAGGCAAACATAACAAATATGGACTCTATACTGTACTATACTGTATTATAGCAAAGTAAAATTGGGCGAATCAAGAGAGACAATTTATAGAGAAATGGTTTTATCGCCAATCGCTTCCCTGGTTATTAATAACATACTAAAAGTCCGCATTGAAGGGAGTTGAACTAGATGAGGAAGGAAATGGGATATTGCAAATTTTGTTTATAAATTAGTAAGGTACCGATAACTCACATGGATCTCTTTGCTCTCATCAATGTTAAAGCTGACGGAATTCTCTATAAACATTTTGCATTATTTTCTAGAATAAACTGCAAGTGCGTTATGGGCTTCTCAAATTAAGGGGTTTCATAGTATATATCACATTATGGCACAGAAAGAATGTTATTTTAGAGCTATTCCACCTTGAATGTTCTCTATAATAGTCTAATTCGAAGTTAAGGTAGTAGAACAATCAAATTAAACCGTTTCTTAAGTGAATCTCAATAATGATTGAATAGCTGGTGTGATATGGTAGGGGTATTACCCATTAAAAGCAAATTGTATAACAGAAAATAGAAAATCAATCAGAATGAATAGATTGAATTGACATTTTAACACTTACTTCTTCATACAGAACCCCTTCTCAGAAACCCATCTATTTATCAATGTTAGTTAGATTAGGTTATAGTGCAAGGGTATATGGTAAGGTTGGGTTTAGCAAGAATTGTTATTCTGACTCCCCTTCTGAACTATTGGATTATGCATTGAAACCTTCTGAGTGTTGGCTCATTCAACTCAGCTCGTCAAGGCAGACCAGTCTCACGATGTATTGTATGTGGAGTATGACCTACTATTTGAAATTTTACAGGGAGAGACAATTGCCATGTTAACCCCTAAACTTGGAAGAACACGATTTTTAAACATCTAAGCTACTCTAACTCAAACAATTGAGAAAATGAATTTGCAGAATTGGTATCCAATCATAGTGGAGAGCTTCTTATTTGAACCTTATTGTAACTTGTCCTTATTTCCTCATATATCCATTAGGAGAAGCCAAAAACCAATATTTTCCATCTTTTACAATAACATTAAAAGCTCCAACTTGGAAATAACACGAGTTGAAAAAGAGAAATCTGTATCAGATGCCACATAATTTTGTTCTTTACAAAAAAATGGAACTTCAATTCCTGTATGATACTTGTACTTAATTTGGTCATAATTTAGTAAAAATTCAACGATTGGGAGAATTGTGAAAATTTTTCATCATAATGAATTCAATAATGCTTCTCCAATGAACAGATTTTGTGGAGAAGGATGCTGAAAATTCAGAAATATATGCTATTTTGTATGATTTGAGACCAACTTTTTTAATTTATTTTCAAAATTATTATAGTTGGAGGAATTGGAATGTTTACATATTATTTTGCAAGTATAGAGGGTAACATGACAAATAATAATGTCCTTCCATGAAAAATTTCCAAAATTATGTCATACTGCACATGAAATATAATTATATGGAACTGGTCTGCCTTGATGAGCTGAGTAGAATGAGCTATATAGGGTTTTATGCATAATCCAATAGTTTAGGCAGGGGGTCAGATTAACTGCCCCTGCTACGCCCTTCAACTAATTTTGAGAAATAAATCGGTTGACAAGAAGGGGTTCTTCGTAGAAAAGAAAGTGTTAAGATGTGAACTCAGTCCATTAATTAATATTAAATTTATATTATATTTTATATTAATATATTAATATTATATAATATCATATATTATATAATATATAATTTATATTATATTATATTAATATTAATATTGATAAAATTATATTAATTATTGCTTCTTATAGAACAAGCTAATAGAGGGTGATTTCCCCAATCACACCTCATCCATTATTTATCATCATTGAGATTTCACCTTGATAAAACGGTATGATACAGTATGATTGTTTTACTTCATAAACTTTGAATTGGACTATAATGAATAACATTCAAGGTGGAATGATTGTTCTACCATAGATTAGGGAGGAAGTAAGTAGATGTCCTATTCAATGTTGAAATATTGGACAAAAAAGTTTTGGTGCGATCTAGTGGAATCTCTCAATGGGGCCCACACACTAGCGAGTTTGGCTCGCGAGTAAGACTCGGCCAGCCGGGCTCAGGAGAAAATCACTAGTTAGTGGGCTGTTTTCTCCCGAGCCAAGCCGAGCCCAGCCAGACTCGCGCAGGGCTACAAGCGCGGCTGGGCTCGGCTGGGACTCGCTAGTTAGTGGACGTTTTCCGAGCCGAGCCAGGCTCGGCACCTCATTATAACATAGCAGATCATCAGAAAGCAAGTATTTGCACTGTTCACAAGACGTAAAAATAAGTTAATTGGGTTATCTATTTAAGTTTGAATATTTACTATCACTATAACAATACTATGACTGAAATAGGTACTGAGTTAAGCTAATATATAAACAGAAAAATAAGAAAGAAACCGTATATTAAAATTTGAATATTCAAAAAAAAAAAAATGAAAATGATAATATTGCAGTGCAGAGCTTATTTTTAATACAGTACAAATAAATATTTGAATGTTGTTTTTTCAACAAAAAATACCTACAGTAACATATAAACAAAATTCTAAAAATAATTATTTAATAATAATGATAATAGTAATTATTATTATTATTATTAATTATTATTAATATTATTATTATTATTATTATTATTATTATTATTATTATTATTATTATTATTATGTATTATCACATCATAACATGGCACAAACGGCGAGGTGGAACTACCGGTCTCCCCACCATTAAAAGCCATACGCTTATTATTATTTTTATTACATCCCTCTGCATGTAAGTCCAATGCCCATTTTATATTTATTATTATAACATTATCATTATAAATATAACAGTATTTAATAAATTGCAATATAACAATTAATTACTTTGATATAAATGAAAAAAAATGGAAGTAATTAAAAAAAAGAAATTGAGTAAAAAGTAGATGAAATTATTCCTATATTTCATCTGACCTTTTGAATTCTATGGAATAGGCCCCCTATTACACTTTTGCATATTTAATTGTAGATTTTCTTCTTCTTCTGAGGATGAAGCCCACATAGGTCTGAGACCTGTGCGTGGGTAATGAGTTGGATGATGGTGATTGATGAGTTGAACCTAAAGTTTTAAGTGGGTTCCGAACCACCGGGAAGTGATTTTACAGCAGAGAAAGGTCTCTTTTTTGCTGGCCAATCTAATCGGTCACCGTTACAAACAGGACCTACGAGAACGCAGCTTATCTCTATCTGATTGAACAGATACCTGCTACGCCTCGCGGCTATCACTTCCCTAATTATAGATCTATATCTATATCTATAGATCTATAATTATGTTATAGATCTATAAGAAAGATACTTGGAGGTGGGAAAATAATTGTTATAAAAAAACATGAATCGTGCCTATAAACGCTCTGACATCTTTTTTTCTTATGTCAGAAAAAAATTAGAAGAAATAAAACATTTCTTAATAATAATAATAATAATAATAATCAAATTTCAAGAATTATGATATTTTAGCAAAACCAATACTTTCTCTAGAGCATAAAATGACCTTCCAAATGAGATATTGATTGTAATTTGAAGATTTTGAGATTAGATGAGCTATATGGATCAGAATTAACATGGGCGCACTCCAGCCGACCTTGAAAAGTAGCCGAGCCGGACTCGGGAAGTTCACAACACGTTAGTGGTGATTTTCTTCCGAGTCTTACTCGCCGAGCCAGACTCGCGAGTTTGGCTCGCGAGCCTTACTCGCTAGTGTGTGGGCCCCTTTAATATCTGGTTGTAACGTCACAGTATACTAGCACAATCTGGTGGAACCGACTTGGAGCAAGTAAGAGAGGAATTGTGTGCAAGAGAGAATGAGACCGACTGGCCAGACTCCACTCCACAGCTCAATGTGAGGGAGAGAAGAACTGTGTGAAAGAGATAAAGAACAGGACAGCCGGGTCACCGCTTTGACTTTCTACCATAGACAAACCATCAACCTTGCTCCCTTATATCTATGATTCTACAAGCCAACAAGACTAATGCAAGGAAGTGCAAGCACAATCTTTCGCAACTCCCATTACACTTTTTCATTATTCAACCTCTGCAAATTGTTTTGAACTAATCCTTTACAATCGAACATCATTCTTTGTTGAACTTTAGATGTAGCCTATTACTACTATGATTTATAATCTTTTTCCTCTTAGTTTCAATGAACAAAGACGAAATCCTCATGGACAATCAGAAACCCATGTTAATGAATAGACTCAAACTTCTACAGGCTGAAAAAACACTAAAAGCTACCATTAAAAACTGTACAGAAGTTGAAAAATAGAAAAATTATTATTATAATTTATAAATACAGAAAATTTCTAAACCAAAAAATACATTATTAGCAACTTATAAAATATAATTCATATAATTATTGATCAATTATTATTATTAGTTCACTTTATGGATGAATCAACTTATCAAATTATCAATTAATATAATCAATAACCGCAAAGTAAGTACAGAAGTGAAGATTTCTACAATGCCAGTTGATTTTTGGGGCAATTTTTAATGTGGGGTCTGGAAAGACTTATATATCAAGATATTTGAAGATTTAATTTTCTATTGAAGAAAGCATAAAAAACTGTTGAAGCCTCGATTTTAAAATTATTGAAAAAATTATCCCCTTGGAAGTTGGGGATATTTTACTAAATTTTCTTGGGAATTTTATGAAAATAGTTGAATTTTGAAGATGTTTGTTGACGTAGGCTTTTGAGAGCAGATTCAAGCAGAGCTTAACAGTATCCACTGTAGCTTTCTGAAAATAGCTTCCCAAAAATTCAGGTCTACCACCCTCAGTGGCAGGGTTTGAACTATGGGTAGGGGGTTACCAGGAGATTCAAGGGGAATGGAATCCCTTCCAGTTGATGGGGGTCCAGGGGCCCTCCCCTGGAATTTTGTAAAATATTTATCATTTGTAAAATGATTTTTTGAGCATTTTCAAGCAACTTTTACCTGGATATTACAATCAAAGCAATTGGTAATTTGAATGAAATAGCCTATATCTTCGATCAGGAAGATTCGGTGACAGACACTACTCAAAAAAAATGCATTGCCTGAGACTTAGAAATAAAGCCATCTGCAAATGAAATTTCCTACAAAGTGAGCAATGATCTGCAGCATCAGGCAGTTCACTTTGTCAAATTTCTACACTTGTCCCTGGTATTACATCAATGTCGATTTCTCTATTCAGGGTTGGTGTGGGGTTGAGTTAAAATTCATAAAATCGAATTATTCCTTTCTCAAAAGCGTCAGGCTATAACTCATCGAATAGCTTCAATAGATCTACAATTTTGAAAGTTGGCCTTGTTCAATGGAATTTTAACGACACTTGAAATTTTCAAAGTGAATTTGCTACTGAGCGTTCCTGCTACAAATTGCACAGGAGGTTTTCCTGCCTAGAAGAGTAAAGTACTATCTGCGAACAAATATTTCTGAAATACAGCTGAACTCACTTTCATTTCTTTGTATTGAGGCAAATACTACAAAAGCACTTCCATATGTGAAAACATTATTAACTAGTTTGCCATAAAGAAATCTTGTGAGAAAGCTACCATATGTAGATTTGAACATCAAAATGACATGGGGTGAGTTGTTCCAGGGACGTTTGTATATTGTATTTTTATATATTTTCAACAAATGATCTAGTTGACATTCTGTGTAATTCCATTTCACTCTGTAGAACAACTTAATCGAAATTGAACACACAGCTCTGCAATTACACAAAAGATAGTCATCAGCATTATATTATATAAATGTTTTTTTTTTTTTTTTTTTTTTTTTTTTTGTAGATTACGTCTTGGAGACCCCAGTTAAGGAGTATAAGACAAGTCAGATCAACAATATTATACACTAGATACCATAATTACTTCAATTAGTTGAGGTGAGGCTCAATTTTGATGTGAAAGGAACTCTTGTACACTATAAAAAGCTTTATCAACTAAATATTTCTTCAATTGTTTTTTAAATATTTCTATATTTTCAAGACTCTTCAAAAGCTGCGGTAGCTTGTTGTAGAATTTCCTACCAATATAACTAGGTTTTTGCTTGAATAAGCTACTATTGTGACTCACCAAGTGATAATCTCCTCGGCTTCTTGTATTATAATCATGTACATCAAGATTTTGGTTAATATCATTAATTTTTACATATTAAGTAGCTTCATACACATATATGCAGGGTACAGTTAGAAGACCAAGTCTCTTGAACAACAGCCTACATAAACCAATCTATTTACTCTTTCTATACACCTAACCGCTTTCTTTTGGATCTTAAACACCCTATCAAGATATTGTTTTGATGAACTACCCCATACTAAGATAGCATACCTAATATGTGACAGTAAGAGCCCATGGTAAGCTGTAGAAAGTAGCTTCTTGTCATTCAATCTAGTGAGCTGTCCCAGGACAAATACCCCAGATGAAATTTTACAACATATTTTCTCAATGTATGGAGTCCAGGTCAATCGTCTATCCAACATAACCCCTAGAAATGCAATTTTTTCTTCCTGGTCTAATTGATTATCATTTACAAACATGTTTATAGCCCTATCTTCATTTAAATTATGTTTGTTTTTGAATTGAAGGTATTGGCATTTTTCACTATCTATAGTTAATTTCAACTGATTTAAAAATTGGACAACAGACTGCACACCTATATGGGCACTTATTTCTAAATTATCTAGAATGGAATTGCTGAAAATGAGTGATGTATCATCAGCAAATAAGAGGGCTCTACCACTAATTAATTCTTTAGGTAAACGGTTGACATATAACAAAAAAAGGAATGGACCTAGTATTGACCCCTGAGGCACTCCAGCTTGCACCTCTAATTTATTAGATTTATTCTTTACTATACTATTACCAACTACTGCAGTTAGTTCTACACATTGTTTTCTCCCAATAAGATATGATTCAAACCATTTCAGTTCAACCCCATTTACACCTACATTTTGCAGTATTTCCAATAAAGTTCTATGATTAACACAATCAAATGCCTTTGACAGATCCAAGAAGATTGCAGTAGCTTTATCACCTGAATCTATTATATCTATTAGTTTTTCAACTAGGGAAACTATGGCTGTTTTTGTTGATCTCCCTTTCTGGAAGCCATGCTGTTCATCACAGAAAAAGTTAGCTTCTTGAAGGTGCAGAAGTAACCTATTTAGAACTACTCTTTCAAAAATTTTACTTATTACATTAAAAATACTAATGGGCCTATAGTTTTCTACCTTTTCTCTATCACCACTTTTGAAGATCTTCCCCCCTTTTAAGTTATCTGGAAAAACACCTTGTTCTAATGAATGATTGATCAGATGAATCAAAGGATCTAACAATTGATCTTTACATTCTTTCAGAATTTTACTGGATACCCCATCCATTCCTACATTTTTTTTATTATTTAAACTATCAATGATATTTGACAACTCGTCTTGGGATACTGGGTAGAAGTTTAATTCGTTCTGAATCTCCTCAGTATTCCTCATGTCACTAATACCTGTATTAAGAGATTTTTGAAGATTCTTAGCAACCAGTTGATAATATCTGTTAAAGAAATTACAAATGTCTACACTATCATCAATATATTTGTTATTTTCGTTAATTATTCTGGGGACACTAGTATAAGCATGAACATGAGCTACTTGCCTATTTTTGTTTATTACATCCCACACTGCTGTGTTAAAGTACACACTATTATTCAAAATTTCAGCTGTTTTCTTACATTTTACTCTTTTCACTTCTCTTGTATAATTTTTCTTTAGAGCTTTGTAATTATCTTCACTTAACAAATTTCTAGATAGTTTGAATTCATCATATGCATCTTTAACCCTATTTCTTTCTGCAAGGATATCATCAGTTATCCACTCTTCAATCTTGTCTAATTTGTTCTTTACAGGGACTTTTTTAACTGGACAACTCAAAGTAATATGAAACCTTAAAATATTAATAAAACTATCATTTTTGTCATTTAAACTATTACTATTGTAAACCCTACTCCAGTTTTCTTGTAGCAGATTCTGCTTCAAACAATCGATATTCCCCTGTTCACATTGTTGAATTTCTTTCATTACTCTACTCTTTTTAATTGATTTATGACCTTGCAACCCCACCTCTAAGATTTGATAGTCATGATCAGATAGTTCCGAGCCGCCTAATCTTGTTTTAGAGTAATCTATATTAGTAAGGATGTTAGTATCAAAGTTAGCTGGACTATTTTCATTGTTGAACGAATCTTTAAAAACGTAGTCCAGGTAAAAATCAGGTAGAACCTTCTAATACTAATACCATACCAGTAACTAATTTGATTTTATAACTTAATGTTCATCACTAAAATGTACTTGGGGGTTAAAAAAGATGAATACGCCAATGAACTCTATCCTTTTTTTGTAGAAATAAATATGAACTATCTATATAGAGGGAGCGGCATATTAGCTTCAGCATTCTCCTAAATCCGGCCAAGATAGAAACATTCAAACAGTTACGAATTTATCATGTTTCCAAAATATTGAACATTCTACAAGATAGTCAATTTGAATTAAATGCTACATATTTAGCATTTAATTCAAATTGACTTTCTTGACATTATTTTCCCTATCTTCTTTCTCTTCTTCTTTTTGTTCTTTTTCTTCTCCTTCTGTACCAGTGATTCTTAAATAAATAAATAAATTGATAAATACTCATGTACTAAAAAGGTTGAACTGAAGTACTTAGTTTAAACTGAGAAAATTTTTAATTTCTTACAATTAAATTATGAAATCATGAAATATTTGGCACAAACTTTCAAAAAAGTTACCAACATTGCATTTAAAAAAATCTCAGTTAAAGTTAATTCTTAATTTGAAACCATTTTTTTTCTTACTTGTGACCTCATTGAATCATTTAAATCTCTACTTCAATTTCTTTTGAATTTGTTTCGAGCCTCAATCCTTTTCCTCCAATACTCCTCCATTCTGTCAGATCGTTGTTTCCCAACTTCGTCTGAAAATCTCGGTGTTGTGTGATTTCTGGTTGCCTTATCTATAATATAAACTCAATAAAACAACTTTTGAATGGAAATTAACTCACGTTATGGTGTGACGGCCGTTTCGCTCTGTTGTCTAGAGCATCGTCAGATGACCCACAGTACACCACACGGGTGTACTGTGGTCATCTGACGATGCTCTAGACAACAGAGCGAAACGGCCGTCACACCATGACGTGAGTTAATTTCCATTCAAAAGTTGTTTTATAAAGTTTATATTACATATTAGTGAAAACAAGATGGATCTTCAACATCATAATTTCGCCTTATCTATGTTGAATTTTTTGGCTTCATTAATTTCTTCTTTAATTTTTTGTTTATTTTGTGCATCGCTGGTGGTCAATTCGAGTTCTGTGAGATCCTTTGAAATTTGTGTTGCATAAATTACTTGTTCTTTCTTGTTTAAATTTCTAGTCACTAGTTGTTTTAGAATTCTGTTGTTGGGAATTCTGAGTATGTGGAAGAAGTGAGAGATTCTATGTTTTTTCATTGTGTCTATTATTGGGTTAATTTTTTTGTAAACCGTTTTGTTTGTGGCAATCCGCCATCCACCATCCTTTCTATAACCTTCATTTATGCAAGTCCTGATGATTCTGAACTCAGTTTTCAATTATTGGTCGGTTTTACCATAATTTTTAATTTGGAACAGAGTTTTGCATGCATATAATGCCTCAGGGAGAACCACTGAACTGTAATTTTCAATTTTAGAATTAATCTAAACATTTTTTCTTGTATGTTTGCCAGGTTATCAATTAGGTAAGTTTTGCGATTCTACTGTTCAAGGCAATTTTTTCATTGAGGTTATGGTGACGAATGATTTCTCCAAGATGTTAAAATTGTTTGGTCATTTTTACAGCGTTTCTGTTGATGTTGACTTTTTGATTCAAAGTGGATCAATTGCCATGATTTCAGTCTCTTCATAGGAAATCCTGAGGCCAATTATATTCATAAATATTTTCCAAACTTGTAACTTGTTGTCTAGATTCAGCCATATTTAGGGCAAGTAAGGCTAAGTTGTCAGCAAATCCTAGAATATTGGTTCCAAATGAATTTTTACCTCAGCCAATTTTGGTGTTTACGGGATTTTCCTTCTGCCACAATTTTATGATGTAATCCAAAGTGATGTTGAATAACAATGGGGACAGTCCATCTCCTTGTCTGAGTCCAGTATTCATGGGGAAGGGATCAGAAAGTTCGTCTCTAAATCTGACTTTGGACTGTGTGGTTGTCGGGGTCAATTCGATCATTCTAACCAATTTGAAACCATTTAGTACACAACTTTCTTCCTAGTTTTTTATTTGAGAATCACTAGTACAGAAGAAGAAGAAGAATAAGTTTTTTTTTTTAAATGTAAAATTCACAAATGATTACCATTCAGGGTAAATCATTGGGCTAGCCTGTTATCAGCAGGATAAAAATACTTGAATGATCCTTTCATTTATTACTTATGAAAGTGAGAAAATAGTGAGTCGCTTTCAGTACTGTAGATCAGGATTCTTCAACATACACAAAAACATACAGTAGGCCAAGTGCCTGACAGTTCTCAGAAGCAATGCACTCATCTATTTTTTAAAGGTAAATAAACAATAGCAATAATGACCCAACAAGTTGTTGCACCGACTTGTCATTTCTTTCCCATTTCAGTCAGCTCCCTCCGTCTCAGCCACTTTTTGGTAAGCAAGCGATTTTTGATGGAATTGAGGCAGTGGCGTAACGTTTTCCAATTGGGCCCCCCCGCAACCGATTTTCCGGGCCCCTCTCCTCAAAATCAAATAAATATAAATATTCCGGGCCCCTCGCCATTGTCTCCCCTCCCATAAAAACTTGCATGATTTTTTTTGGGCAGTTATAATTATGTAAGAGCAAAACACCTTTTTATCTATTAAATTTAAAAATTCAATCATTTTTCAAGGGGGGCTAGTCTAATGATTTTGGCTGTCTGTAGCCTACGGGCTCCTGAAAGATGAAAATAGTAGTGTTGATTATGTTATAAATAATTATCTAATATAAAAACTGACACTGTATTTCACTTTTATATATTGATTTACTCACTTATATTGGAGATGCTTTTGAGGGATGCATTTCACTTCTGAAAAAAAGCTTCGTTAGCTTTGTCACTTTTCAGAAGTGAAATGCATCCCTCAAGCATCTTCAATATAAGTGAGTAAAACAATACAGTATATAAAAGTGAAATACAGTGTCAGTTTTAATATTAGATTGTTCATTAAGTATTTCATCATTGAAAACATCACAGATAAATAATTAATCTTGAAACCTAGAAACCTTGAAATTCATGTCTTCCATAGGATCCACATTTACATCCTCCTTGTTAGCACCTTCGCTCCTTTTCCCAGAAAATGTGTTCTCTCAGAATTCGCCTCGTTTGCAGACACGGACACAGGTTAAAATTTGATAAAAAGGGCATTTTATCTAAATTACCGCGAAATTACTAAGTCAGGAAAAGAGAAAAAATTTAAGAAATTTATTCAGAGGCAGAAGAGAGAAAACGTAAACTACTTATACAGTACTTGATCCTATTATAAGAAAAAAATTCAACTGTGTTAGGAAAACTGAAACAATTGAACCAAAACTATTATTTATATACTTATTCTGTACAATAATCACGTAATTTATCCGATATATCAAGGGCATAAATATTCCTTCTGAACATTGTTTAAAAATGTACTAGTCGATAAAAAATAGAAATAACTAAAACATGACTGTACAACATCACAATACCATAAACGCAGCATGTTGAAAAATAGAATAGCAATGAAAAAAAAATGGCACTCCAAATAATAAACTCACGATCACGATACAACGGTTTACTCTACGCCAATTTATCGGACAGGTGTAGGGCTAAATGCATCTAACTGGACGATTCAAAAGAGACTGAATTCAAAATACTGTATGAAGAAAAATATTGACTTTATTTCTACACAACCCCCCACTTTCCATTACATCACAATATATGCTAATATACATTGAGGAATTCGATGGGAAAATAATATTAATTTCCTCTTATATTTGCACTTTGGAGACATGATTTGTAACAGTCTAGATAAGTTTGTTTGAAGAGTGTTTTGTCCTCGGTATGTCTCCATTTCCATTTCCTGAAGTCACAACATCCTGCTTCTGAATTCCTTCACTAAAGCTATTTGCGAATTGATAAAGTAAACAATAAACATTGACCTGACAATAATTAGCCAATTCATTCTACTTCCTTCAGTAATTCAGTTTTATTTCTTTTGAAAAAAAAAATATATATCAGTCTGAGCACGGGCCATTTCTTGAAAAAAAAATATTTTCATTCCGGGCCCCCTTATAGCCCGGGCCCCCCCGCGCCGCGGGGTCTGCGGGGGTGTACGTTACGCCACTGAATTGAGGGAAGGACAGAGACGCCGCGCATAAGCAGAGTAGGCCTACAGATGCTGCACATGCGCAGGTAGGCCTACAGACAGAAGTGTTGCAACTGAACCGTCAGCAAACGGTTGGTGCTCAAAATTAAAAAATGAATGGAGCAGTCCAAACTGACCCAGTGTGTAAGAAAACAGTCGGAACTGAGCTGAATGCCCTGTGCTGAGATGATCGGACTGAACTGAGCGGATCCAGTGTAAGACAAGCCTAAGCCGGGCCATTACTGTGACTAGTCTACTTGATGGTTCATCTATGATGGTTCTACTTCTTGAACTTTGAATCATAGGCGGCTCCTGTTCAGGTTGCAAGGTTGCACAACCCCCAATAAACCAGATAATAAAAAGAAACTTTCAAATATTGGAAATCTCAATTGAATTGAAGGGAAATATTTCCCAAATCCAACAAAAATCCTGACACAGGAACAGAAACACCACATTTTAAAGCCGCGCGTTACGGCTGGGTTGCAGAAGCACTACAACCTCCTATGACGTGACTCGTATTAAGGGGAAATAACAAAGCATAGTTATTAACGGCTGTACAAGCTGTAGTTGCTAGGCAACGGCAATAGGCGCTCGAGGAACGCTTCTTTCCTGCAACCAACGCCAGAGCGTGCTGATTTTAGTAGTCCTATCGAGACAACCACTGGTGATACGATACGAGTACGGTACGATACGTGATACTTGCTAGTATCGTAGTATTGCAACGCTTAGTGATGGCAAATTTTTTCAGAACATCGATGTTTCGATGTATCGATATATCGTACGCTTAACATCGATGGCATTGAAACATCGAGCTCAGAACATCGATGTTTTTGAAACATCGATGTTTTGGTAACATTACAAACTATTGCTATATTTACTACAGTATTAAGGTGGACTATTGAATGTGCCCCTAATTACACAGTAATTCCATTACCCACGCACAAGTCTCAGACTCATGTGGGCTTCTTCCTTAGATAAAAAAGATTATTCAAAAGATATTAACATTCAAAATTCTCAAAACCCTAGAAAATTATTGTATGGTACCAAAATATGGCACCACTGGTTTATAAAAGTGTGATTAGGGTTACATGAAACATGAAAGAATGGATCAGGTGTCATTGTGATGTAACGAACAGTTTTCGTACAGTGTTGTTTCAATTTATTGAAAATTAAAATTCAGACAAAAGACATATTTTGTTAGAGAGACAAAATATGCTATTCACTTGTATCTTATTGTATCCAGGGCCGTAGTAAGACCGGTTTTCTCGGGTCATTTGCCCGGGACCCGGGCCGGAAAAGGCAAGTGAAGTAGTAAAAATTCTATTTCTACTACAAAAAAATTGGAATTTTTTCAAGAATTGATTCGTAAAAAGATGATGAGATGACAAAACGTGTTGCAACTCAAACATCGATGTATCTGGACTAAAACATCGATGGTAGAAAAACATCGGTCCTCAAACATCGATGTGAAACATCGATGTTTTTTGTACAAAACATCGATGTTTTGAAAACATCGATGTTTTCTTGCCATCACTAGCAACGCTAGTCTCTGTGGATGTGAAACTTTTCAAGCCAATTGTAAACATCATGATTCATATTTCAAGTTTATAGGATACGGTACTCTATTTTATTTGCCTCCAAACCAGAAAAGAATTGATATTAAAAGACCTTGGTTAGGCCAGATCTTGAAATTTTTCTTCAATCAAATTCAGGCGGCGATTCAAGAGGGACAGTTACAATAAGTTCATTTGGCTTTCAGGCTGTGATGCAAAAGTTGCACTTATTGTATCCCATGAGTTCTGTTCAATAGAGAAGATCCTTGGTCGAAAAGTGGATTCAAACATTTTTAACCATTTAGCAATACGAATGGAAAACATGAAACTCCCAGTTCCCATATTTCAAAGCATGTATCATAAGAGAAGAATGATATAGTTCAGCAATTGGACAGTGCTTACAAAAGAAACATTGGTTGCCAAGTGAAACAGAACCGCTAGGCTATGTGTTGAACATTATAATCAATTATTGCATTCGTTTCTGTGGTGTTTGAGTTGGCTCTACCTACTTGGTCATGGTGAATGTAAAATTTTTTTTAAGGTCTGTTAAATTTCAGTATCATGTAGTATCATGTAGTTAGCTACATGTAGTGTTGAGAAATCAGTTAGAGAAGACAACAGCTTTCATAGCAACCTCAAAGACGATTCAAAATGAACTTTTACAACTTTACAATTAATGTTGCTTGTTTGTCATGAAAAACTTTCTACTGAAATGAATGAGGCTAACTAAATACTTGGCTGTTGTAGCTGATGAAACAAGCGATTTATCAAAATAATTTCAACTGGCAATTGTCTACAGGTACATAAATATTTAATAATAGACCTATTCAAAGATTTTTGTCATTTTTAAATCCACCAAGCTATGATGCTGCCGGTTTGTCTGCTTGCATTATTGAAAAACTAAAAATGTATAAATTGCATGAATGTTGAGAGATGTTTCTCAACCCTCAAAAGGATAACGACATGTTTGCAAAACACAATGACTAAAGAGAAACTATCTGCTTTGGCAATGCTCTCCATAGAACTAGACCTGATAATGAATGAGCTTTCCTGATTTCAACCAGAAAGGGATAGACGAGTTTGCTAAGCTAAAAGCTGAGGATTGATTTTTTTTTCAAATCAGTTAGAACTATTAATTTGTAATATTATAATGATGCAACAAATTGTTATGATTTGATTTTAGAATCCATTTTATATTCAAGTTCAATTCTCCGAGTCAACCATGCTAAGAAACATGCCAAATGTAGTATTTCAAGATCCAAGTCCAAAAATCATAGCAAAATATGATCACCCCCTCACAATAGTATTTCATTTACTATGAAAGATTATGATTTTTTATTGATGCCTGCAACCTGCAACCTCCAAACTAAATTTCCACCAGCCGCCACTGCTTTGAATAAGGCTTTAATAAATAACATTCAAGGTGGAATGATTGTTTTACTTCCTTAACTTTGAATTTGACTATAATAAATAACATTCAAGTTGGAATAGCGAATAGCCCTGAAATAACATTCTTCCTATGCCATAGCGTGATATACTATGCAACTCCTTAAGCCTCAATTACATTTACCGAGTGGGAGGCCAAGTACGGTATATCACAGTGTAATCAGCCAAGACAGTACTCGGCCTAGTGATGGGTGAGTGATTTGAGCAAGCCAGTGGATAGAACCATGTTGTATTTGCTCGGCTGAGTGATGTTTCCCCCCATCATGATTCACTCACTCGCATGTCACTGTCTCTCCCACTCGGCTCATGTTATCAGTCTCCATCTGCACTCACCTAGCTTGCGCGTCTTTTTCTTGGTTATAATTAGAAAGTTTCTATCAGTTCGTTTTGTTTTCTCTCATGAATCTAATTTAATTTGGAAGTTTGGTTTTTCAAAACGTTAGGCGTAAATTTGATTTATAAGTTATTGTTTCTGAATTCTTGGATTTCTTGTTCCATAACGATCTGCGTTGTTGATATTAACTTTTTTCTTGTAAATTTAACTTTTTTTGTTGTCAACTTGAAAACGTTTGGTCATGAGTGAGTACATTTTTCATATATTCACAATCTAATACTGACTGGAAGTCGTTAAATATTCAACAAAGAAGTTATCATTGTTTTTCAAAACTTCAGGCATAAATTTGCTTATAATGGTTCAGACACTCTGAAGAAACCTTGCAAAAAGCAATAACTAGCTCCAGTTGCTAGATAGCATGAAGTGATTTGCAGTTTTTTTCTTGCTGAGATAGCAGCTTGCATATTTATGGTGTCTTGCTTTTGAACTACAGGAGTTATCCCACCAAGTAAATGCTCAAACTGCTCTCAATTCATCCTCAAAGAATTTGAATTCTGATGTTGAAGATCCATCTTGTTTCCACTAATATGTAATATAAACTTGAAAAAAACACTTTTAAATGGAAACTAACACACGTTATGGCGTGACGGCCGTTTCGCTCTGTTGTCTAGAGCATCGTCAGACGACCCACAGTACACTGACTCAAGGTATCTTAGATACCTTAAGTCAGTGTACTGTGGGTCGTCTGACGATGCTCTAGACAACAGAGCGAAACGGCCGTCACGCCATAACGTGAGTTAGTTTCCATTTAAAAGTGTTTTTTTCAAGTTTATATTAAATTTGAATTCATTGAGGTCTTCAACTTCTAATTTCCTCAGCAGTGTTGAACTTCTTCCCTTTTCTTTTCTCAACATCCAGTGTCTTGACCATATTTGCTTTGGTCTACATATTTCAATGTCAATCTCATCCAATAAATAACTCTGCTGATTGTCTCATGCTAGCACTGGCAGAAGTGTAATCACCTACTCGCCCACCGAGTAGCTCGGCCAAGTACTCAGCCTAGTAGCTCAGCCGAGCTACTCGGTACATGTAATTGGGGCATTAATTTGAGAAGCACTTTGGGTTGACTCTACAAAAAAGTGCAAGAGATCATTTTTGTAGAGAATCTTGTCAGTTTTAACTTTGATAAAAACAAAAAAATCGATTCAAGTTCTTGTTACTGATTTATGAGTAAAAATCGGGAAAAATGTACCTTTCCACCCCCTTCCATCATCGAGCTCCCTCTCATCCATGTGGACTTTTGGTATGCTAGTACGCAAGGTTAGAGGAAGCGATTGGCAAAAACCCATTTCTCTAACAATAATTATTGTTTCTCTTGATGGCCATATTTTGCCTAGTTTCACTGTCACATATGCTCCATCCAAGTAACTGAACACACCTACCAGCTTCCACAGCTCAGATATGCAAATCAAATACTAAATAAATCGCATATATAACCCACTTTACGAAATTCTAAAGTTCACTTCTCAAAGTTATAGAAATAGACAATCTGAGCAAACAATTAAGGCGAGCAGCAGGTCAGCTATTGCTACCAACTCCATTGGCAGTTGAAACTATAAATTTCAGGTTGGGGTAACAAAAGGGCATCATGGATTTTCTGTGAAGAAATCAACCATCTGTAACGTTATAAGTATGAATTATTATATTATAGTATTTAGTAAGAGTTACCGTATCTCATTTGCAATCTAACATGCTATAATTATTCAACTTTCTCTGTTCAAAGTTGTCATCTGAGGGAGGGCACGAAGGTGAAGAAGAACCTGGCATTTGACACAAGAATTATGATTGGAAATAAGAAAGAAGAAAGTAGATTCCACTACCATTTTGAGGATTTGAAACAAGAAGTTTGGGATTGTAATGATATGGTGAGAGTTGATAGAAAAGATTATTTCCAGAACGATTTTACTGATCTAATGTAGAATGCAAAATTCACCACTTCTCCTTGCAAAATATTGCACAAGTCTTTTGCAGTCGTCATTACAAATTTATTATCACTTTCTCATACATGGACACACACATACAAACTCGTGGACACAAACACAGACATCACTTCAAAAACAACTTTTTTTAGGTTCAGGTAGACCCAAAATGAATATTTTCATCAAAAACACAAACTCAAAAATGAGGAAAAACAAAACTTTCTCCATATATGTAGGCCTGCTATGATGTATAGGGGGAGAAAGTAAAAATTGCATTTATCAAACGTACAGAAATTCACCTGTTTTAATATAAAAATAAACTTTTGTGACATGGTAAGTGATGATATTTTTTTTCATTCATATGCAAATAACAAAGATACACAAAACATCAGGAATGAATCTCTCAGGGAAAAACCTGATGCAATTCTACTTTTTTCCACCTTACTCAGTGAATTTTGTAATGATTAGGCTAACTATACCTATTCTTTCTTGCTCTTAAGTTTCACTTCTGTCTGTGCCAGCCATGAAGCAATTGATTTTTCATTTTTTTTCACGCTGGCCCATCGTTTTTCGATTGTTGCTATAACAAACAATAGTTATTATTTGTGTAACTAGAGTGTTGAGTGAACGATTGCTGCACTGAGAAAAATTGTTTTTCCACGAGCCAGAGACAGATGAAAAAAGTTTCTTGAGAGCAGCAACATCACTTTACACTTGAATTACACATTAAATTTTTCTGACAGTAATATAATTATAAAGTAAACTGAAAAAAAAACAAAAAAAAAAAAAAACAGGACATACATAACCTCACATTACTTCTTCTTGATTCAAATCGTTTTTGACAACAATTCAAGAACTGCCAGCTGACTGTGAGCTTGCTTTTTGTGTAGTAAAGCAGGACTACCAACCCATTTTAGAATGCAGAATAGGGAAAGCTATGTTTCTCCCATTGAATGAAAGCAGTACACACTTTCCTTTAATTTTCCTCACTTTCCAAAACTTCCTTTGACCAATTCTTTCTACTTTTTTTATTCCTAACTTGAAACTTTTATAAACAGGTTTGTAGTACACATCATTCGTCACTAAGAACTGCTTTCCTACAACCAACTGACCAAAATCTTGTAATAAAACTAAATTTTCCACAAGAACTATGCTTCCATCTTCCAAAAATGCACAATTATTTGGTGGACTTGTTTGAGTAAAAGTATCAAAAACCATTTTTAAATGCTGTTGTCCAGAATAAAGGGCTGGAAATGGTCCATCATTATGGATTTTTTTTTAGATGAGGATATTCAAGTTCAGATTCTTCATGTATTTTATCAGTCAATTTTGAGCACTGTATTATGTCCTCTTCTATCCTTTTGCCAATTTGTTGAAGGAGCTTCCATTTCCCCCTGATTTTCCATTTCATCACTTGTAGAAAATTTTCAAATTGAAAAGCAGACACACCATGAATGGTGAAATCTGGTATTCCATTTGAAAAGGTGGCAACCTCATCAACTATATGAATTAAACTATGTACATTGTGAGTAACAAACATTTCTCCATATAAAATTTTGAAGTTCTCAAAAAAGGTGATCAATAATGATTTGGCCTATTGCATCTGTTCATCATCAATACACTTTTTGGGTGTTGGTAAAATTGTTATTGCAACATATAGTGTAAGAAAATGAAAATATTTGTTTCATCCAATATGTTCTTCAGCACCACTGGGCCTAAAAATAATATGAACATTTGGTACTCTGTTGCCTTCCAGTATTTCAATCGAGTCAGATCACGAGGTTTCCGTGCAAACTCATCAGGAATATAGTTTCTGAGTGATATTGATAGGTTGGACACTATCTCATGTTGTGTTTTTGATAATCGTAATGCTAATGGACCAGAAGTCCACACATTCAATGAAGCCCGCACAACACCAACACATACTATATGCATATAATCCAATATAAAAGACTTAGGGAATGTTATTTCCCAGTTTTCTTAGAATAGAATAGAATAGGAAAATGCTCTTAATCTCCTTCTTTTAAAATAAAATAGTTATCTTACACACATTTACGGCTTGATCACATGATTGCCAGCCGGAAAGTCAGTAAATCCAAATAAAAATATAGTCATCATAATTATTACCAATCAAGAAATGATTCTGCTTAAAAAAGGATGCATTGTTAGCTTGAAAATAACATTATTCCTAAAATCCTGTTGTTGGGAATCCTTGAAAAAAGAACAGACTTTATTCACATCATTAAATTAACATATTACTAAAATTAATCTATATTGTGGTATATACATAGTTGCCCTACAACGACCAAGTGTCAGACGATGATATTTACTAGTTAAACTCTTGAGTGAGAACTTATTGTCTATAACTCCAAGCATCTCTACAAAAACCGGCTAAACTTTTCCAATCTTTGCCATTCATAAACATAAGAAAAACTTCCCTTGAAAGCACCCTCTCACCTAACCATTTTCTCCTCCATTCCTCCAAACACAGACATCTAGCAACAAAGTGGAATATATCCTCTATCTCTTTTAGATTATACATTGAACAGAAATAATTTTGTTCCAGAACCCATGGTTTGTAATTCAAATTAATCAACTCACCCCTTGCCTTAAAAATCCACCTCATAACCCAAAATTCATTGTTGTCATTTACATAATTTTTTAAGCTCAGATCCAAGTTAAAAGTTGATTCATGTTTGAAAATATCCTGCCTTTGCGTCCTGTATGAAATTATTTTTATGGAATTTATTCAAACTAGTCAATATTTTTTTGAAGAACTCGCCCCAAGTAATCGCGTTCTCTATTGTAAAATTGATATTTATGAATTTCTCATGTGTTTTGGAGCCACAATTACTTTCCAGAAACACTTTAATTTTTTCAAATGTTAGGCTACACCATGAACCTTGCACCTTGTACATGATGAGAGTGATGAGAGTAAACCCAGTATAAGAGGTTGCACCCAATATGAAACTTTTCGCTGGTGTATTGCAGCTAAATCCTAAGAGTGATACATTAATTGATATATCTTTCACATTTAACCCATTTGTGGTTACGTCAGTTAGTTCACCAATAGATTTAAAAAAATGATGGAAGTTGGCTTGGTTTTTGTCACCACAATAAATACCTATAGGATAACTCTATTCTTTAATTTCTATAAAGTGGGATTTGAAAATAAAATTGGATAGAGTACTTTTGATGCACTTTGTAACAAAGGCAACCCATCAATATTAAAAAATAAAAGTCCTATATCTTAAGGGGTATACTTTTTTTTGAAAATATTAATCTCAATTGTTGAATCAAACCAATATGTATGTAATGGCCTGGAGCCATATCTTGAACATTTACATTAATTGGGGTTTTTAAAATTGTCCAAACATCACAAGGTAAACTGCTAAAACACTAAGGGTGTTTTTTCAACCCAACACATAGTGACAAAAGTGTTGAAATTGCAATGTTGCTTTCCATGGCCCAGTATTGTAAAAAGCTTTCTAGCTGTGACAGCTCATCTTCATTTTTGCTACTGTTACTTTCGGATCCAGATTCTTCATTGAACTCGCTGCCATTATCACCACCACTTTCATTGTTAACAAGATCACTACTACTAACAGATCAAGAACTTGAAATAAATTCTTTTCCACTGTCAGTATCATAATTCAACAAGCTTATGTTTGAGGTTTTGACAGTTTCAAAAGCTTGAAAGCTAGGGTCGCCCATTATCGCTGTTATGTCTATTTCACTTGAGGGTGAGGGACCAGCTTGATTCCACTCTGTATCAAAGGCTCCTTCAGACTCATCATTGCCTGTCTGCTGTACCCTAACCTTCTTCCCTTCTTTGGATAATAAATGGTACGGTAGGGTTTAAAGGGCCTTTTTCTTGATGACATCCTAAAAACTGGTAATTAAATTGAAATAGTAAAAATTAGACCTGTACCATATACAAATCTTATAAAGAACTCATTTTATAAACCATACTGTACCTATATCTCTACTACATAACTTGGGTGTAGATAGTTATACTAGGGCCTATGAAAGGCCTATTTAAAATTGACTTGGATTCTCATTTAACCAGCAAATTAATTTTGACCAGATTCTTATAGGCCTATAGAACTTGCTGTGAGCATCTACAGTATTGCTCTCTATCAGATAACCATATGCAACTTTTCTTGCTCTTATGTCAAAACTCAACACATAAAGTATTGATTGCAGTAGATAAAAGTCAGTTTTAAAAGTAAAATGAATTTTTACTAGGGTTTTATGAATGAAGGTGGGTTCTGTTACTATCAGTATCGAAACAGCTGTGATAAAAAAATAATGAACTCATATCAATTACGCAGAAATTCACCAAAGGTGCGAATTTCAAATCAGTTATACTAGTAGTTCTGTGAACAGTAGACCTCACTCACTCAACACTCACACATAAGGGGATGACATTTTCGAAAAAAGTTGAAGAGCGTTTTTAACTCGATTTTAATTCCTTAATCTTTTATTGAGGACAGAAACTGTAAAAATCAATATTTGAAAAGACCAAAGTTTATGACGCCGCCTAGAAATCACCCCTCGTTTGAGAGACAGTGAGAAAAATGAAGGGTTCTCATGCATTCTAACAGATTTTAATATCGATAAATTTCCAATAATAAAAACAGAAATTATTCATCAAATAAATGATGAATTTATTTATTTACTTTTTCTCATCCATCTTTCATTCCCAATTTTCACCAACTAAAATTTTGTTGTTTTTTCATCTGTGATGATCAACATAATATCACTATCATCATTATATTATCTGGTTTTTCTTTGCAGCTATAATATATTTTTAGAAAGACACAAAAAACCACCTAGAACGCCTAGACCAATTGCTATGATTTTTCATATGGATGTTCCTTATTCCTAGGCCCAGCAATGTATATAGTTTTTCAGATTTTAATAGGGGAGCTAATAATTATTATTAATCAATCCATTTTATAGACCTGAACTACTGAACTTGCCAGCCAAACAGCTTGGAGGAACAGGTGATAGAAGTCAACAGTTTTTAATCATATGGCAGGCCCCTTAACAGGGTTATTTATGCTGTCTTTGAACAGCAAAAGACTTTGCACTTTGCATGTAGGCTACCATACAGTCAGAGCCTTGCAATATGTAGAAAACATAAGACTGGGTATGATGAAATGTAATTATGCCAGGTTGATGACATCAGTTAACCAATGCAGCTAGAAATTTGATATGCAGCCTCAGCGGGAGGTGGCAAATAATAAAATCAAAAACCGAGCTTCTACCCTTATAGTCATAGGATTAAATTTGAAATGTTTCTTCGTTGAGAGGTGGTGATTAATGAAATAATGAAGGAGGCCTCTATGATCAGCTGGAAGAGCCCTAGGACTAACTTCTTTCCTAATTTGAAATGTAACCTCAATGGGAGGTGACAAATAATAGGATCAAGGAGAATTTTTATGAGAACACAGCAACCAATGCACAGGCCTGCTGGGCTTAGTAGAATCCAGTTTAGTAGATTGTAACGATAGATTGGAAAGTGCGCGTGTGTGTGTGTGTGTGTGCATACATGCTGCTTGGTCCTACGCAGTGTGTTTACACAACACATTCTTTATAGTCTTGGACTGCCTATCTCTCGGTCACCATCTCCACATGTTATACAATTTTTGTGTCTTTCTAAAAATATATTATAGCTGCAAAGAAAAACCAGATAATATAATGATGATAGTGATATTATGTTGATCATCACAGATGAAAAAACAACAAAATTTTAGTTGGTGAAAATTGGGAATGGAAGATGGATGAGAAAAAGTAAATAAATAAATTCATCATTTATTTGATGAATAATTTCTGTTTTTATTATTGGAAATTTATTGATATTAAAAGCTGTTAGAATGCATGAGAACCCTTCATTTTTCTCACTGTCTCTCAAACGAGGGGTGATAGGAAAAATATCAGTCAGGAAAAATATCAGTCAGTCTAGGAAAAATATCAGTCACCACCGGGAATCGAACCACGGACCTCCCGATTGCTGGTCGGGCGCCTTGAGCCGAACAACAGTATTGAATAGCTGATGGAAATCGATGAATGCTACTTTACAAAAATATCAGACACCACCGGGAATCGAACCACGGACCTCCCAATTGCTGGTCGGGCGCCTTAAGCCGGTCGGGAGCTGATATGGTCAAGTTAAAAATGAATGCTGCTGTGCAGAAAGGTCTCTATGGTCTAGTGGTTAAGGCACCCGACCGGCAGCTGGGAGGTCCGTGGTTCGATTCCCAGTAGTGACTGATATTTTTGTACAGTAGCATTCATCGATTTACATCAGCTATTGAATACTGTTGTCAATATCCGTCATTGCGGAAGTCTTCAGTATAAACTAATAGCAATTAAGGGAATTCGAAATTAATAAATTCTGTTTATCATATTTAAATATCAAGACTCGCACATTTTAACAACTTAATTCATTTTTCAAGTTAATTCCATCCCATTTCATTCCATACTTAATTTTCATTTTGTTTACTAACATAATTATCATGATCAAGCATGTAGTACTTTTCTTTTCCACCATTTTTTAAAAATAATATTTTCTTGAAGCTTTTGTAACAACTCAAAGGGATGGGGAAGAGAACATATGGAAGGCAGAGAATGCTTGAACAGCATCTGTGAAGTGAAGCAAAGTCAAATGCATTTCAGAGAATTACTTTTTTGCAATCCAATTAGTATCTTTTGTAATTTAAGTATAATTAATTATTTGAGTAACTATTCAGACAATTTCTTACATAGTTGGGAACTATGAAGTATAACAATGCTCTCTATCTATTTATTTATTTGTATGATGTTAGCCCCAAGTTGGTCAGCCATTTTATGGTAATGAATGTTGACTCAATAATTTATAGATGGGGTGCTATTTGCAGTATAAATATTTTTTCATAAGCTACTAACCTTCATTATTACTGGACTGCATGTCTTATGCTCTGGGCACCACAGATAGATTAGGACAACCTTGACAGCCTTCCCCTATAGGGAAGTGATAGCCGCGAGCCGTAGCAGGTATCTGTTCAATCAGATAGATAAGCTGCGTTCTCGTACGTCCTGTTTGGAACGGTGACCGATTAGATTGGCTAGCAAAAAAGACACTATTCTCTGCTGAAAATCACTTCCCGGTGGTTCGGAACCCACCTAAAACTGTAGGTCCAACTCATAAATCACCATCATCCAACTCATTACCCACACACAGGTCTCAGACCTATGTGGGCTTCATCCTCAAGAAAAAAAAAATTAGTAGCATAATAATAAGAAGAGTTTATACTCCCAAAAATGAGTAGACAACACCAGATTATTTAAGAGAGGATAATGTTTATTAATCCCATTCAATTATTCAGATACATTAAATCTACATTTCTCTATTCAATTCCAATGAATTGAATTTCGGCAACCCAGACTTCCAACAATCGATCAAGTCTTCAAAATTAAACAAATATTTGTTATGATATCAATGCTATGGCATAACATGTGATTCTTATCTCAGGGTTCAGTTTTACTAATGAATAAACATTCTTATAGCTTCAACTACTAGTGCATGAAAATAACTCTCTTCAATCCTGATAACAATATTTCTTTGATTGATTTCAAGCAATGACAAATAATAATATTACAAACAGAGTTCATGCAGAATTGAGCCAACATGAGATGAGAGAGGAGGGGCATTTAAATTTGTTGAATAAAATCAAAGTTCAAAACCTTCTACCTTGTCTGCTCGCCCTTGATCCTGGAAAGCATCCTTTGGGTATGTGATCCTCTTTGCCATCGGTATGCCAAGTTCCATCCTCTTCACAGCTATCATCCTATCGTTCATGGCAGCCTTATGTTTGCACTCAACTCCTGCGCCTGGTCTTTTCTCCAGTGATGATTTTTGATGGTTCATCCAGCTATCAGTCTTGAAAGTGCCAAAGCTCGGAATTTTCTTGGGGCCTATCTATATAATTATAGCTTGGTGACTAAATGCTGATCAGAGGGCTTGCGGATTTCCCCTAATACTCTACTAAACTTGAAACTGATTCAACCCTAGCTTGACACAACCCATACAGCACGGTTATGTCCCAGATATGTATCAGATACATAATTTTGAAACTTCTGATATGTATCGGAAACTTACAGAGACCTACCTGAAACATACCAGGTATGTACCAGGTACATCTAAATGCCCGCTTTGGTGATATGTTTCAAACAAGTATCATTGGTACATATTTGATATGTATCATTGATATGTACCAGAAATGAATCAATGGAATCTACCAGATATGTATCAAAATTACGTATCCAATATGTATCAATGATATCTGTTTGAAACATATCAACAAAGCGGACACTTAGATGTATCAGGTACATACCACAGATGTATCTAATAGGTATCAGATTGGTTTCTGTAACAATCAGAGTTATGTAACTGATACATATCTGAGATGTATCTGCACAATATTCTATATTAATGAGGGTGAAAATAACAATTATCAAAATGTATACCTGATTCTTGTCAAGAATACAATTTGTAGAGGAGCTAGGATCAAAGAGGATAATATTGATCAATTACATGGAAATGTGAAAGAAAACGCAAGAGTGGAATATAAATATAGAATACATTTTGGAAAATAACAAAATATTCTATAATGAGACACTGTTTTATAGAAAAAGTAATGAGCTCATTTTCTATTTTGTGATTCACTTTCACTTTTTTCTATTTCAAAAATCATATTTAAAAAATAAACATGATAAATTATTAAAAGATGATTGCTTAACAAATTCATTCATCAAAACTTCCTGGTAACTTACAGAAATCAGGCAACTACATAAATCTATCCATGGTATCTTATCCATTTGAGCAGGTCCATATCATCTGCTGTTTTCTCTGGTACATTACTGGAATGAAACAATAAAGATCATTAACAGTAAATAACAGAAGTCACAAAGTTGATTCTCAAGCATGTGTAATATGAATATGTTTTTATTAAATCTAATTAGAAGAGAGGAGCCTGCAAACACTGGAGTTAGTTGGAAATAGTTGGTTAATTTTTCACCAGCCTAAATTTTTACATAGAAATTGAGATTGAAATATGAAATTTTGTAGATGAAATGGAGAAAACTAAAACTCTATAGCTGGAGGAGTTGCTATTCCTGACTGACTTGTAGCAAGCATTTTATAAGGTGTATAAGGCCACTTACTGAATCAAATTTGTATTTTTCTTGAATTATGGTTGCCTCAAGCTTTATTGGCTGCTCAAGTGAGAAGAATTACACACAATGTGGTACTGCTATTCAAGCCACTACATAGAAATCACGTTTTTGTGGGCAAATCCATTCAGCATCAGGTGTGCATTTGGCTTTAGGCTTAAATATTCAAACAGAAACCGTTATTAATCGAAATGTCAACGTTTACAACAATTTTATTATCATATTTATTTAAGAGTGATAAATTATTATTATTATTATTATAATTAGTAGTAGTAGTAGTAGTAGTAGTAGTAGTAATATAATCTTATTTTTATTTTACAAGTTTCTTACTCCTCAATTATGACTCCTCCTGGCACACAGACAAATCATCATACAATATTCATATCCTGTAATACTGTATTACAATAAATGTACGTACTATTTAAAAATAGATGAAATTTGAATTTAAATGCTTGTACTGATTTGCTGGAGAGAATAGCATAAATATACAATACAATACCGGTAGCCCATAAGTCAGCATTCATCAGAGAATATATGACCCATAAGTAATGACCCATTTTTTATTCAAGCAATGCAAGTCCAAGACTGAATACATTTTATATGGAAGGCGACTTGCTACCGGGCCGCTTGTGTGTCCTCGCTCTAAATAATGTTTAAGGGTCGGTTGCACGAAAATAGATCAAGGTTTCATTAAGCATGAAAAATAACATTGTTAATTAGAGATTAAGCTTAGCTCAACAGACATTTGTTCTGCTAAAATTGAGAAATTATAATGAAAAATGACTCATAGACTACCAGTTGGAATCAAATAATCAGCTTACTTTTTACTCCTGTCAATCCTCATTTTTGCTTGTACAAGCCAACGTGCTATGATAGCATCCAAGTCTTTTTCGGTTGCCTCTTTTTGGTGCACCCTTACAGCTGAGACATAAGTATCAAAGAAAAGATTGTTTCAAATCAATGTATGAATTTTAAAAATGTCTGCAGTACAACAAACATAATTGGAAATACTAATAATGGCAACAATTTTAGGAATTACAGTTATACCGAGATAACCATTTGATGGTAACTGATAAAACCACCCCTTCAAAGTTTAGTTTTAAACTTTTTAGCTTCTATTCAAGGAAAGTTTCAACACATATGTTGAAGTTGCAACACATTATTGCTTTATTTAACAATAATAGAAGCTGAGCAATGCAGAATTCAGCTTTCATAGATGTTTGGAAAATTAAAATTTTGTTACATTAATAAGCCATTTCATAGAAATGAAGAGAATTGTTTTGCTCTAGTAAGGTCAACGTGAATTATTGTGCTGGTAGTAATTATTTTTTCAATTTAGCAATGCTTGAATAAAGAGGTAGAAGTCAAATTAGTGTTTCAGATGCTACTTTTCAACCAATAAACATGAAATTAGAAATTTAGAATTAGAATTTTAAAAAATTGTCATACCTACAAATATCTATTTTTAACTAATGAAAACAGTAAAGGTATTGACGTTAATGGATGAAGGTTCAAAGATATGGAAAACTCTTTTATTTCTTGAGAAATAATGGAAATAATGAATAATATAATAGAATAATGAAAAACTCTCTTATTTCTTGAGAAATAAGCAATCATTGAGGAAAAAATAGAATTAGATCTCACCAACTACTTTATACAGACAGTCGGTTTTGAAGGATTTTTCTTCCTCCCCAACATGCTGAATTTATTTGTAATCTCTGCTGTATATGCTATATTCTACAACCTAACCTAAAAGAAGGAAGTTGAAAATGCTTTTTGTGCACTAAACTAAAGCTGTACCTAATGCCTAAAATTGGCTATGCTGTTTTTCAATCTAAAAATTGTCACGTGGCAAAGCCGTGACGGGAAAAAATAATTAATTCATTGAATTAATTATTGTCGGGGTAGTTGACAAAGTAGAGAGGAGCAGCCACCGGTCAGGGCACAGAACGTAGATAACGATCTAGACCGGTGGAGTGCTTCTACTGCATCGAGGCCTCCCCCACCAGTTCCTCACCCATTTTGGGGGAACAGCTCTCTGACGAGGAAGTCAGAGGAGTCTTCTTCAAGTCTTCGAACTGATCAGTTGTGGTGTAGCAGGAGTTTAACTGCAGTCAATTTTCACTTTGTGAAAATTGAACACACAGTGCCGGTTGTGTGAACTTGTGCGCGGAGTGAACGTGTGCTAGTTAAGTCAGGACAAGGCTCAAGCTGGTGCTAATCCCTGACGTGGTGATCGCGGCGCGAGTCACGGGATTAACGCAATCCGTGAGCGCGGGTTTGGGAGTTCGTACTTCCCAAACGGTTTGAGGTTTTCGGACGCGATCCTGTTCCTTTCCTCATTCCCAGTACTCCTAAAATCCCCTATCCTATTCCTTACCGGTTAGCAGAGGCCACTGTACCCCCGCCAACAGCGGCAGTAGGTAAAATAACCTCCGCCAACCTCCGCCAACACCCATCATTCCTTCCCTTACCTTACCTCCTGAAAAGGCAGGGGAACCAGAAATGGCAGGTATTAGCAGGGTCTGGAACTTCGGCCATATCCTAGCAGGGGGTAATAACTTCTGCCCCCTTTGGAAAGTGGCAGAGGTTTACTCTTCCGGCTGGATATCCTTCCCTCTCCCTCACCGAAATTCCTCTTTCACCACCCGCAGCAGCAGGGGCTACCGCCTCCGCTGATAAGGGGCAGGAGTGCCTGTATTTCGGCCCTTCCCTTCCTATCCCCAAAAACCACCTCCTTTCACCTCCACCCCTTAGTGAAGGAGCGAGCATCACTCCTCGCTAAGTCGCGGCCGGTCCGCGCGGCCGCGGGACCCCGAATCCGCGACGTGGAGGTCGGGAAAGTTAAACGGCGCCCAACGACGGTATTTCCAACCGGTGAGGCAACCCCGAGCGCGGTGGAAGCCTCAAAAGGAAACGTCGACCTTGTCGCCTAACCCCGGCCACCCGCCGACTAGAGCTAGTTGGTCCGGAGCAACACCGGGGCAGTCACACCAAAATTGAGGTAACGATTTTGCACGTGATAAAATACAGAGTGATCATAAAAGAATGGAGCGGTTTTGATCATGGTATCACAAAAACCGAATTAATTACTGTCAGTCTCAGTTGTACAAAGGCCTGTTTAATCTCCAATTAACAATGTTAATTATTCTTATGAGTGATCAAAGATTAACTTGAATCCACTTTTTTGCAACCGGCCCTTAATGTCATTAAATTCTACTAATTTGTCGTTTCAAACAGTTTACTTACTAATCAATAAAGTAATATAGATTTTAAGAATTTTTCTATGTGCGCTCTTAGTTGCTTGACAAATGTTCGAACAATAATCAACTTTTATTTATTTTTTTTATATATTTTTTTTGTATATTAAATTAACTCTAGCACCGAGTGATAGACTAAATAACGTGAAAATAATAGTAATAAAAAATAATTATGACAAATTAGAAGAATTAAAATCAACTGTAAGTCACTTTGGGTTTTGCTTAAACCATGTTTGAGACCACACCATTCTTTTATGATCACTCTGTATTTTTAGATTGAAAACAGCATAGTCAGCCTTTAGGCATCAGGAACAGCTTTAGTTTAGTGGATAAAAAGCGTTATCAACCTCCTTCTTTCAGATTAGGTTGTAGAATATAGCAAATACAACAGGACGACGCTACTGCGCATGCGCGAATCGAAATTAATTAATTATGTAAAAAAAAACTGTTTGAAATGGCGAATTAGTTGAATGAAAAACATTAACTGTAAGAGATTCGGTTTTTGTTTAAACCGTGTTTGAAACCGCACCATTCACTTGGGATAACCTTGTATTTTCACGAATGAATTATTCAGTACGGACGAAGAACCAGGCCATTCACACACAAATGTCACACAATCATCAAGTTTCGCTCCAATCATTCGAACTTTAAACAGAAGAGTATTTAGTTTCCTCAAAACCTCTGCTTTGAAGTCTGAAACAATTAAAATTACAATTAAAACAGTAGGGCATTGATAATAATAAGAGTAATCAGTCACATCCTTGGGATGTGAACAAGCATTGGCGAATTCAATTAGTACCGTACTAAATAAGTACCGGTAGTAATTTACAACCCCCCAAACCAGAGCCTCTTTAACATTAAATAAAGAGCACTTTGGAGGCGTTGTCAAATTTTCAACCTCAAAATAATTATAATAAGTTTTGAATAACTTTTTCTTTTTTCTTCATCTGGGCTCAATGGTTACTGGTAACTTTGTAACAGATGGGGGTGCTCACAATCTCAAATCATTATTCTAGATTATTAGCAAATTAATGACAGTTTAGCTTGTTAAAACAACATTAAAGTTTGGTAAATACGGTATCCTCATTGATCTTATGAGATATTGTTCAGACTAGTGCTGTACATTTTTGTAAAATTTATGTTATTCATGCTAGAAAAACAATCAACAGATGAGACAATCAATACTAAAATAGCAATGAAAAGATAATCTTATTTGATACTTACTGAAATTTTGACACTTTCTAAAAATCCTCTTCAAATCACAAAACTTTAAAAGCATTGGCCACACTTAAAACAATGGTAAAAATGTCACAAAACATTAGAAAAGCCACCAAAACAGCTCAAAATTGATGATTCTTGTTTACAACAATGGCCGTTGAGAAGACGAGTCCTTCTAGATGTTACCAACAAATACTTGCCAAGGCGCATGTGCAGACTAAGTGCATTGTGGGTAGGTTTCATGGATACTTATCAGATATGTATCAGATATGTCTTGGCATGTATGACTGGATCTGAAGAAAACCGGTTATGATGAGATGTAGCTGGGACCTATCTGAAAACTATCATTTCACACATACATTTTGGATCACATAGTTACATATCTGATAGGTATCTGTGACTTAGTGTGCTGTATGGGAATATGGGTCAATTGCTAAAGACTACACCTAACTCTATGAAAGATTTCTCCCCGCAAGGGGAACTTGGGACTGTTTAGCCAGACATGTTGTTTGGTCTGCTTCTCAATAGCAAGAGTTCCTCAACCTCTCTCACTGACTCCTGCTGATAAGCATCTTCTTCCTTCCCATTGGCGGAAAGCCTGGAGGCCATCCTTCTTTGCTATTGGGGCATTTCATCATGTTCCCCACATTCCTCCAATCCTGTCTTAGGGGTGTATTTTTGGTCTTTGACTTCTTAGAAAAGTCTCCCCTCTCATTTTTAATGATTCTTCTCGTTCTAGTAATGTGTATTTTCTTTGATACTCCAATTTGAATGGCTTAAGTGTATTGGCATCCCTTTTGAAATAGTTTTCAGATGTCCACAACTCTTTTCTCACAGGAAACTTTCAGCTACTTGATTTGTTTGATACATCTGTGCTGGTACCAATTCTTGGTGCTGCGACCCCCTGGTGAGAAAGTTGTGCTTGATGCTCCCTTATTGTTTTTGATCTCATTGAGATTAAATGTGTGTCCATTTTTTTTAGACCCTTGTTCCTTCCCTTTAGTTTGGGTCTCATTATTAACAAGGGAATTGGCTCCATGCCTCCCCCGCTGCTTGAAGACAATCTCAGCTTCCCAGCTTGTGCTCCCATATTGTCTCTCCGACTGGGTGTACATTTCAATAAATTCGGTTGTCTTCTTTCTTCAAAAACAAAATGTTTTCTGTAGCAAAGAAAATGTTCAATCTCTTTCTCCTTGCTCTTTGTGGAACTGGGTGCTACAACTTCAGAAGCCTATAGTGGATCCATAGCTGCCCCATCATATTTTATGCTCTTACAACTCTTTCTCTAACCACTATGATGAATAGAATAATAATTGTAATGGAAACTTCAAGCTTAATCTAATGTAAGATTCCACCAAGGTAAGAAATCAATATTGGTATGGACTTAGAACTAACCAAGTTGTATATCTTATTGAGATAATTGGTAGGGAACTCTACAATAGACTACCGCAGTTTTTATAGAGTCTTGAAAATATAGAAATATTTAAAAAACAATTGAAAAAATATTTCGTTGATAAAGCTTTTTATAGTGTACAAGAGTTCCTTTCACATCAAAATTAAGCCTCACCTCAACTAATTGATATAGTAATTAATTATGGTATCTAGTGTATATGACTAATGTTAATCTGACTTGTCTTATACTCCTTAACTGGAGTCTCCAAGACGTAATCTACAAAAAAAACAAAAAAATACATTGAAAGAAAATTATAATTCACTATACTCTGCCTTGAGACTAACTTGATTCACCAGAAGTCCCCAAGAATCCTAGCTGTGGTGTTTCAATCACCATCCTGGAAAAACTAAAAAATTTCCATATTAATATAAATTTCTTCAAATTTCAGAATGAACTAATCCTTTTATAAAAAAGTTACTCCTGCATTTTTGCTTTTGAAACATGATTTGCAAGAACATGAAATCATACCTCACCACTTGAATCAAAGTGATATTTGATGTTCTCATCCGCACAATCAAATATTGGCTCGAAATACTTGGGGAATTGCCTTTCAAGATGCAAAATTACATCTGACTTGATACACCAACTATTGATTCTGCATTATAGAATACCTTTATTATCATACTTTATGATTTCCTAATATTTTCATTCCTTTTGTGTGAATAACGTCTTGGAGACTCCAGTAGAAGAGTAAGACAAGTCAAATAAACAATTATACTATCTTATGCACTAGTTACTATAATCACTATATTAATTAGTTGTGGTGAGGCTTAACATACATGTGGAAGGAACTCTTGTAGACTATAAAAAGCTCTATCAACTGAATATTTTTTCAATTGTTGTTCAACTATTTCTATATTCTGAAGATTCTTTAAAAAATGCGATAGCTTGTTGTGAAGTTTCCTCACAATATAACTAGGTTTTTGTTTGAATACGCTACTATTGTAACTCACCATATGATAATCTCCTCGGCTTCTTGTATTGAAATTGTGTACATGAAGATTTCAGTTAATATCACTCTTTCTCACAGACAAAGTAGCTTTGAACACATATAAGCAGGGTACACTTAGGATACCAAGTCTCTTGATTAATGGCCTACATGAGTCCAATGTATTCACTCTTTCCATACACCTAAAAGCTTTTTTTTCATCTTCAACACCCTATCAAGGTTTTGTTCCGATGAATTACCCCATACTAAGATAGCATACCTATTATGTGACAGTGAGACTTATGGTAAGCTGTAAAAAGTAACATTTTTGTCATTCATTCCAGCAAGCTGTCACAGGACAAACACCCCAGATGACATTTCACAACATATTTTCTCAATGTCAACCGTCTATCCAACAAAACTCCTAGAAATACAATTTTCTCTTTCTGGTCTAGTTGATTATACTTTACAAACCTGTTTATAGCCTCATCTTCATTTGAAATATGTTTGTTTTTGAATTGAAGGTATTGTCATTTTCTACTGATTTGAGAATTGGACGATGGACTGCACACCTATATCGGCACTTATTTCTAAATTATCTGAAAATGAGTGATGTATTGTCTGCGAATAAGAGGTCTCAACAACAATACTTATTAATTATTCATTATTTGAATAGTTGGCATATAAAAAAAAAGCCATGAACCCAGTATTGAACTCTGAGGCACTCCAGCCTTAATTAGAGGTCCAATTATTTATTCAATTTATTCTTTACTATACTATTCTCAACTACTGTAGTAAGTTCTACACATTGCTTTCTCCCAATCACCATTTCAGTTCAATTTCATTTACGCCTACATTTTGCAGTATTACCAATAGAGTTCTATGATCAAGTTATGCTACTTATTTATGTGGAGCAGGGACAAATCCAACTAATCAAAATAAATTGAAATAGGTGTAGAAGTTCTCGTGTTGAAAATTTTGAAACTTGAAATAATTATAGAAATGAATAATTTGTGTATCATTCATATTACTTGATTTGAACATTTCAATTTGATTTCAAGCCCTGGATCTGAGGGTTTGAACTGTCAACAAGCAATCATCAAGGCAATGTTGGTCCAAGTGAACTATCAAAGTGATTGATAAGTAAAATTTGGATTAATTTATCGATATTCGGAGATAAAGTAGTGTGTGCAATGATTTTATCAACGTTTTCCGTCATTCAAGATATTTTTAGAACATGTGCTTCACTTGTGCACTAACTTACAAGTCACTTGTGGATTTGGACTAGGGCTCAAAGTCCTGATAAAGTGTCTGCATGAACTACTATCATAATAACAGTATTTTTACTTCAAATTTAATAGTCTTTGATTCTTTTCCTCTGCAGTATGGTGAAAAGGTTATGCTGAGAGTGGTTAATCAGTTCAAAGTCAAACTTGAAAAGATGAAGAAAATAAAGGAAATTAACTACTATGATGGACTTAGCATCATATTGGGCAAGATTGACGATAAACCGCGTTTAGAAATAACAGAAGTTAAATATCTCATGCCAGAAAACTTGAAAGTTGTTAAATATGGTAAGTTTCTAGAAAGGCACAGCAGCTTTTCATTAGTATTACAGCTTAAAACCATCCCATTTCTTGGTGTGAAACCGAACTTCAAAGTTCAATACTCCAATTATCTATCATTATTGTTACCAATAATTACCAGGGTACTTTGCCAGGGATGATGAGTGCTGCCAGCGTGACATGAGCCCTGTTTGTGAGGGTTTGGGATGTGCTAAACAAGTCGTTCAATAGAGTCTTACTGATGATTTTTGTGATAAGCTTTCAAAGCAGCATTCAAAATATTAAACTCTCATTGAACACCAGACATGATGAAGTGATTGGAACTAATAATTGGTACAGATAAGAAAACTAACTCGAATTTAGATTTTCCTTCTAAATAGGAATTTGACTGTTATGCAAAACCTGATATGCTAATTATGTTAGATGTATCTAAATTCGAACCAGTGCTACCAATTAATTATTATGTGGTTTGTTTCATATTGTGTTCATTGCCATTTCTTATGTAAAGTCTATCTGGTTGACTGCATCTTCTGATGATCGAAAAGTACTACAGCCAATAAGCTTATCTCCTGAATTAGACAAACTAAGATTAGAAAGACTCTTTTGAACTACTTTCATCATCTACCATATTCTTCAACTGTGGCAAAGAAACGGAAGGTTGTCCTCATTCCAAAAAAAGGAGTAGTCACAGAAATAATTTTATTTATCATTCAAATTTTGACCCTTGAAAATGTTACTATCTTGGTCTTCAATTGAAATGTGTGAATTTATGTCAAGAACAAGTTGAAATAATTGTGTTCCAGACGGATCATTTCGTCTCTTGAAGGGATTTGAATGGGTGAGGGAGGAACACCAAAACTGGTTGTTGCCCCGGGCACTAAATAAATTGGCTATAACTTGGCTAATAACTATCAGGGTGCTCAGTCACTGAAAGCTGTGCTGCACTGCGCTATGCCAGTTGACAGGCATTCATTGGAAACCATTGTTTCAGTTTTAAAAGCTGTTGTCACAAAGCACAGCACAACTCAGTGTTTAGTGCCTGGGTACCCTAAATAATTTTCTGGTGTAGATTGATGAAAATCAGAATGATGGCTTATTCTCGAAGATGTCTATAACTGCAATTTAAAGAACATACTTTTTTGTCATAGTCAACCTTAAAGTCAAGCTCTTATTTGAGATTTGGACTTGAAGAGACAATGTTCTCCAATTCCTCTCTTGAAAGCTATCAATTGTTCCAATTTGGAAATTATTTATTTCACTTCTGTAATTTTTCAAAAAATAATCATTTTCATTTTTAAAAATTTCATTTCAAATTGTCTAAATATTTTATTCAAATTTATTATTCCATTTTTTTCAAATTATCCTTCTACCATTTGCTCCATGTATTTTTATCATTCTCATATTCATTTCTTGTTTCAGAAGGCAACGTATATTTGTCTGGAGACAATGAACATGCTGATGGCAAGAACTGGTTAACCTTTGAATCAAGCAAGTAAGTATCTCCTGATGGTTAGGAATTTACCTGGAAAATAAATTGTGTGGTTCTCCTGTCTAAATAGGCTACTTATTCAACAATCTTGTTAAACAGAGGCATCTAATACTCAGTTAATCACTGTTGCAAAATCAAACTCATGCTGTGGAATGCTAGTACTAATGCTGCTCCAATCTACACTATTCCACAGCATTTGTTTGAAATTGCAATGCTGATTATCAAGATCCATGAGGTGACATGGTGTAGGGGGACGAGCATGTCAAGTCGCAGGAGTCAAGATATTTGATGCTTATTCATGTATCTTGGAGCCTTATTATATAGAGGCACTTAAGTCACCATCGTGCATGACTTCTAAAGCTGAATTATATCAGTCGAATACATTTGATTGAAAAATCAGCTGTATCTGAGTCAAGGACTCTTTAACATGTGTATGACTTTGTATACATTGACATTGTTGAGCTCGGTCAAACACTCAGCAGCTGATAAATAATAATAATATTGTGTGACCTGGCTGGCTCAGGTCTGGTGTCAGAGTTATCAGGTCGCACCTGAATGAGTTCAGGGCCTCTGACGTGACAAAGACCCGTATTTATGAACGTGACTTACGTTGATCTAAGCACAAGATATCTAAGACCAAGTTGTAAAGGCTCTATTACATTGAACGTGGTCACAAGCTTACCTAAAATAGTGTCGTATCATCAGGCACTAATGAACATAAAATAACATACATGAAAAGATAAAGATACTGTACTACATGTAAATCTACAATTACTGTTAAGTTACTGTTACTGATAAGTAATTATAACCACACTAATATATTTTAAGTTATAACTTTCTGTTTTTTGAATTTGAAAAATGATATCATTCGTGGCAGTGTATTATATGCTACCTGCCAGCAGACCAACGAACTTCATCCATTCTTTTTTAGAAAGAGAATCCTATCCTAGTGCCAAAAAATGTAAGGTTGGAACTATAAAATAAGTAGAAATAATATCAAAAAGTCAAATATACAGTGAATTACATTGCAATGGTGCAAAAATTGAATATGATTCTATTTTATTATTATGAGCCGATGCTACACTAAAAAATAAAATCAAAATATGATGCAACACAACAATCTAAGACCGGCTTCAAGACAGCTCTGTACCTAGCTTGGCTAAGAACGGATTTGAGACTCCAATTATAAGCATGTCTTGGATTTTAAGTTAAGAAGATGTTTAAGAAAGGTTCATGAATACAAACTTTATTCTAAGCTTTACTTATACTAGGTGAGTTTACTAGCTGAAAAGTGAGGTTATAAGCCGACCCAGTTGTCCCTGAACATTTATGTAGTGTAAAATCTTATATTAGTGTTAATTAGAGTTGTTTAATGTAAATTTTTAATGTTAAATTATTTATCAGGAGTCAGATCTTTGTTGCGGGAGCTGGATTGACTTTTAGGGTTACAGCTGCCTGCTGGCTTGAACCTGTTAGTGTAAGTAAGCCTTATTGCCTTATTGCTAAGTCTGACTTATACGATCTGACTTTAGTCGATCTTTGATAAGTCACTTTCATAAATACGGGCCTTAATGACTGTTTTTTTAGGCAGCCGGGACCGACAGCTTAACGTGTCCTCCCAAAACACGGGAATGGCCCTAGGTAAAAACTTTTGGTCAGAACTGGGATCGAACCCGGGACCTTTGGGCTAGCAGACCAGCACTTAACCCACTCGGCTACGGCCACTCCGACTCAGCTGATGTCATTCAGTCATATAATTCGCACGCAATGGTGACTGAAATTGCTGTGTATTATAACTTTCTTATGTTGCCAGGTCTACCTGATGTGAACACTCAAAATTATAATTTGAGAGAATATTAGTTAGGAATAACATAGGGAGAGCTGGGTCTACTTGTAGTATCAATGTTCGTACCTAGGCTTCATACCTAGTAAACTAGCCAAATATATTATTTTGGAGCTTTATACTGAATCATTTCTTCCACTCATTGAGGTGATGCAAAGTATGATATCTATTTTTGATCTTGTATTGAATGTTTTCCTGGTACACAAAACTAGGAAATCTTCATATGATATATGAATGCCAAATACCACTGACTTACTGACCAATTTATCCACCACTGTTTATTGAGAGCCTCTCAACATCTAGAAACGATTCTAGCCAAAAAACGTTTTTGTCCATGTTGAGTCAAAACCCCATATGCATGCTAAGAAGAAGTTCTAATATGATGAGAATTGATTTTTTTTTAGAACTGATAGAGCTATTATATCTCAGCTTTTCTTGAGTAATACGTGGACGGAAGAATCGAAATTAGTATCATATTAGAATTCATATTCGATTTAGGATCAAAATGCCTACCAAGTGAAGATTTTTGAAGATTTACAAAAAATCGTCTTTTTTTTGAGGATGAAGCCCACATAGGTCTGAGAATATTAGTACATTTGTAAGGGTGAGGATTTGGACTGAGAGGAAAGTGATAGCCAAGAGCCATTTTAGGTCTCTTCAATCAGATTAGATAAGCAACGCTCTCCTGGGCCCTCCTGGTAAGGGTGACCGATTGGATCGGCCAGCAAAAGAACAGTTCTCTGTTGTAAAATCACTTCCCGGTGGTTAGGAATTCAACTAAAACTGTAGGTCCAACTCATCAATCATCATCATCCAACTCATCACCAGTGCACAGGTCTCAGACATATGTGGGCTATATCCTTGAAAAAATATAATGTTTCAAAATAAACACTTAGCAAAGAATACACCTAAAATAAACGATTTTTCAGAATTCAGTTGATTAAGGTATCTCAAGAGCCATGGGGTCTAGGAAGTTAGAGCTTGGTATACATGTTCTCCAAGTGAACAAACAGGAAATAAGTGCTGAATAGAGCTTTCAAAATTCCTCTCCAAAGGCGCAAAATATGTTACTGTTATGGTTATGGACAAGGAAAGAAGGAACAGTGATTTTCTGCCTGGGTCAATATCAACTTCCGGTTATCATTAAACAGCATGTTGTTCACTATCCTGGCCTTCTCTTTGCCTTGCAGTTTATCTGAGACACCTTTAAAATGTTTACTTAGAACTTTAGAGAATTTTATGAAGAATTGGAGTGTTCTTATTTTGGCAATTAAGTATCCTGGGAGAATGGAAAATATTCTATCTGTTTATTTCAGAGTTAGATGGAAACAAATGGAACAGTCTCTGTCATTCTGGATTATTTTTAAACCTATTTGAAGGGAACGTTTAGATGAACATGAGTTTCATTCATTGTTTGAATCTCGTTGACATAACAAGTGGCAGTTCCGTTAATAGTACAAACGTTTGTTGTTGAAGTGATAATCGTCATATATTGTGACTGTATTAGTGAGAATTCTTCCACATTTTACTCTTAGCTATTATTGTATTACGGACTTATATGCTACATAAGTTTGATTGTTCTTTTTAGACGTTCTTCTTGAATTATTGGACAGTTTATTCAACAGTTATTATTTTATATTTGATTGGCCTTTCAACAGTTAGTGATTGATTTTTGTACAGTAATATGGGAAATCTTTATTAGCTGAACATTCCTCTGTTTCTGATTGCTTTATTTTGTGAAAGATATAACTGATTAGTGCGTGTTGTGGATTATTTGTGCATGTAAATAATGTGCGAGTGTTAATTTGAAGTGTTGTCAGCATTATATTAGAGATAGAACTCGTAACATTACTTTTCAAATGGTGAATTTATTGGTGAAATCAGTTGGACGGCTTGGGAGAGCGATGCAAGCTTGCTGACTTGATTGAATAAATTCCCCCTCCCCCTCACCCATAAATATAGTGACCGGGGGTCCAGATAGCGAAGAATTTTGTTTAGACTATGAAGGCTGACTAGTAACTAGATAAATTTGAAATCATCAGATTACAAAACATTCATCAAACATAAGGATTTGATAATCAATTATCATTTGAAAAGACTCAATTAAATTTTCCAGACTGGTAGATCTTGCAAGAAGAGATTTTCATCATACACTGCAAGAGAATGAACTGCGTAGAAAAGTATTGAATGACTTTGGAGACATTTTGGAGATTGGACAAAAATTTGACGAACAAGTGGCGAATGATATTGAACGACTAATGTGAGTAATCAATAAGAAGTATTCCACGATTTTCCAAAATTCTCGCTTGTTCGCATTAATTCGTTCAAAACAAATATTAACATTTGTTATAGAGTAAGTATAACATTTGTATAGAGTAATTATTAGAGGTAAGAAAGTTATGTCATGACAGCTGACTCAATCAACGCCAAATTAGAACAGTTGCAGCTACAAATGCATCAGACCTAACCTAACCTGTCCAGTGGCTAACCCAGACTTTTAGTTTGGTGAGGCTTACCCGTTCTACTAGGTGAACTTTTAGGGGAGGGGGTGAAATTCGGAATTTTAACGACCTCATTTTACGAGATTATTGCCCGACAAAGTGCCTTGTTGGATGGGTGGTGGGGGGTGGGTTCATAATTTCATTTTTCAAAGGGTTATTTCATTTATTATTATTTTTAAATGAAATTAGTTATTATTAATTTTTTTTCATTATTATTATTATTATTGTTGTTAAATTTTTATTTAGTATTATTTCATTTATTATTATTAATTTATTATTATTTCATTTTCTATTAGCCATGGGGAACAAAATGTGTCCATCATGTGTCTTTTTATTTGGTGTTTCAAGAGTTCAAGATGATTCTGCTAGAATGCATAAACATCTTCCAACAAAAATATAAAAATCACATGAATTTAAGTCCGGAAACGCTTTGTTTTAAAAATAAAGAGGGCGGAAGATTCCTATCATCCATTGAGAAATCTCTAAGGACTTCATTTAAGTAGTGTGAATACAATTAATTGAATTAATGAAAAATTAGCTGGAACGTGCTGCAAGATCTATTACCAAGAATTTCCATGATGCATTCTGAGACTTGTACGTGGGTGATAAAATAAATGGAAAATTTCAGTATGAACGAATTGAGCTTACCTAATCTATGAATTGGAAAGATATGTCACAAACATTCACGAAATGATCAGGAAACACGTTTTTTCATTGTATGCCTAGTGGATTAATTAAATTAATTAAAAATTGAATAAAAAAATGAACCAATTCACCACCTAAATAAGAGCTCTTAAAGCCTTGAGTTTTCTAAATGCGTACCAACTTATTGATTTCTTATTGATGAAGATATGCTTTAATCTCATGCTATCATTATTTCTTTTATTAAGCGTTTCCAAAGAAATAAGCTTCTGCAATCTGGCAGATTCCTTGCGAATTTTTTCCGCAAACACCTGTACACCGGTACGGTTTCAGGGAAGTGATAGCTGCGAGCCATGCCAGGCATCTTTTCAGTCAGATAAGATAAGCTTTAAATCCCTGGGCCCTCTTTGTAAGGGTGACCAAGGGTGATCGGCCACCAAAAATGACTTTTCTCTGCTATGAAATAACTCAGTGATACCGACCTCACCTAAAACTGTAGCTCTAACTCATCAATCACCATAATCCAACTCATTACTTCTGCACAGGTCTCAGACCTATGTGAGCTATATCATAGGGGGAAAAAATGCTCCAAAATAATCACTCTGCAGAGAACACTTTGGATATTCGTTTCTGTTTTTCATTTCATTAAGCATTCTGTCTATAAGATTTGTGTTGTATTCTTTTGTTGTGCTAAGTATTTGATTGCATTGATTTCTTCTTGGTGGACAGCTTGTGATAGTGAAACATGCAAGAGTATATGGATCATGGAGTTAATAGCAGCAAGTTTTTGTTGTTGTGGATGGTTGGGTGAGCTATGAATGAGTGTATCTGTGAGAGTTGGGCTCCTGTAGAAAACTAATAACTGAATAAAACTGAAAGCTAAATAACATGCACAAATTCAAAATTCATAGGTAACCAACTCTCACAGACACACTCATTTGACATCTCACCCAACTATCCACATTCCACATCAACATAAACTTGCTGCTTTAATTTCCATGATCCATAGACTTTTGAATGTTCCACTATCACAATAAGCTGACCGCCAAGAAGAAATTAATACAATCAGACACTTGGCACAACAGAACGGATAAAACTCAAATCTAACAGACAGAGTCTTCAATTAAATTGGAAAAAAAAACAAATATCCAAAAAATGAAATCCAAGACAGATTTGTTACATACATTTTTCGACAGAAAATCACACAAAATAGCACACACCTTCCAAAAATCCGGATTTATCACAGTAATCAGAACAACAAACAACCTAAAACACCAGCTCCATCAAAAAACATCTTACCTAACTAACAGAAAAATTTACAATTTCAACAAACCAGGAATATACAGAGTGTTCCAGGAAGAAAGGTTAGAGCTTCGGCAACTGATTCTAGATCTAAAAATAAGAAAAAAAATCATAATCAACATAATTATGTCCAGAAACGCTTTATTAGCGAGTTATACAGAGTGAAAGATTTCGCCCAGAATTCAGTACCCTCGGTAAAAGAAAGTCATACTGGAATTCTGGGAAGGTAAATTGAGGACCAAATACAGTTAGTTCTAATGGTTTCTGATCTGAAAAACCGAATAAAATAGGTCCTAGAACTTCATCTTCAGTAATTTTTATGATATTACGAGGTAAAACAGAAAATTCTATGCCTGAAAACACGTTTTTTCAGCTTTGAAATACAATAGCTTTGTTAAATGAATGATAAATGTATAAAATTTAGATACAAAACTTGTAAAGAATTTAATTCTGAAAATCTGATGTAAATAAATTCAACAACAAACAAATACATCTTTCAAATATTCATCTCTAACAAAAACTAAACAACGGTTAATTGAACTGAAAACTTCTTTCAAAATAATCAAAATGTAAATTGAGACAATAACAAATAAAATGTAACAACTTTTACTTATATTAAATTTAAAATGCACTTGAGTGGTTTGAAGCACAATGATAAATGTTAATTTTTTTCAATACAGGTGTTCAAAAACCCCTCTATTAGATTTCATGCACTATAAAACTCATTCCTGAATTGCTGTAGTTGCCCGACGAACAGCATCTTTCTGTTATTTTATTACCGCAGCAGCAATGAAAATACGATCTATCAGTAGTTCGTCTCTTGAACTAACTTGATAACAAGAAATAGTCCACGGGAGTGAGATCCGGAGGCCTTGGTGGCCAACTAACAGGCCCTCTTGGACCATCTGTTATTAAACTTATCATTTAAGAACTCTTATCACACGATTTGTACAGTGAGTTGGAGCTCCGTCATGCTGGAAGAACATAGTCATTGCGTTTTGGAAGTGGGGCATTTCCTAACAATTGAACAAACAAATTGTTCTGTAATAGTAGTTTATGCAACGGTTGTATTATGAGAGCCTTTAAAGCACGAGTTAAATGTTAGTTAGGGCACGAGCTCGAGTGCTTTAAAGGCCAAATACAACCATTGCATACACTATTTTATCTACGACCACTGATATGCGATAAAAACATTTTTAGAAAAAGAGTCAACATGATTTGCTTCTTTCCAATCAATGAATTGACTGTAGGTTTTCTCATACAAACTTTTCGATTTCTCAGGCAAAAAGCTCTTCAATGCCTAATTTGCCCTTTCAGTTATTTCTTTGGGTGCTGAGATAAGTTCATTTTCACTGTCACTATTATTCATGTTTAGTTGGATAGGTAGATCTATCATGTACCGGCACCAACAGTTCAGCCAAATATACGCATGAGCAACATAACCTATACAGTGCTTCTATCAGATGCGATACTGTTTTGTTCCGTTCCAGTATTTCGAGACTGGAACAGTGAACTAGGGTTGTGTTATAGGCTAATGTACAAGTTGTACTGTAATGAGGTCATTACAGTACAAGTTTCAAATTCCATTTCAAAAAAGATACTGTTTCGATTTCAATTATGAAACTGTAATAATTGTGTTATAACACGGTCGTAGATAAAAAGTCTAAATAGTTTTCTGCATTAACACGGTTTTCTAAAATAAATGAGCCAATTGAAATATCATCAATGTGGACCCACCAAACGTTAATTACCAAAGAGCGGTTCTGAAAGTTACTTTCCACAAAAGAAAATGGATTCTCTTTTGACCATTCATGAAAGTAACAGGAGTTGGTAATTCCGTCTCTGTGAACGTTGCTTCAAAATAAAAGTTTTCCGTTCAATTAACCTTCGTTTAGTTTTCATTAGAGACGAATATTTTAAACATGTATTAGTTTTTTGTTGGACTTATTTACATAAGATTTTTTCAAATTAAATTATCTACAAGTTTCGCATTCAAATTTTGTGCATTTATTATTCATTTAACAAAGTGATTGTACTTCAAAGCTGAAAAAACGTGTTTTTAGGTACAGAATTTTCTGTTTTACCACATAATATCATAAACATCACTAAAGATAGAGTTCTGGGACTGATTTTATTCGTTTTTTCATATAAAAAATTGTAAGAAATAACTGTATTTCATCCTCAATTTACCTTCCCAGAATTTCAGTACCGTATGACTTTCTTTTATCGAGGGTACTGAGTTCTGGGCGAAATCTTTCACTCTGTATAACTTGCTAACAAAGCGTTTCCGGACATAATTATGTTTATTATGAATTTTTTCCTTATTTTCATATCTAGAATCAGTTGCCGAAGTTTGAACCTCTCCTCCTGAAACACTCTGTATAAGCTGAAATGCAACACATGTCCCAAGTACTACATAGGACAAACAGACAGATCATTCAATACAAGATACATATAGCACATCAAAGCACTACATTCCAGTACTGACTCATTTTGCAGATCACTTGATTAACACTGGAAATACACACAAAAACATCCCAACTGACTTGGGAACTCTACACACATTCCAAAAAAACACAATAGAACTGTGATACATCATTGCTGTCTACTTTGACAGTAATTTCTCAGTGGCGAGGCGTCCGGTCATCGTTTGATCCGGCGATGAGTAGAGAAATTGGACTAATAATATTGAAATAATCTCAACTCTTAAATAATGGGCATTTGTAGGCTTCAAAGCCCAGAAATATGTTCAAAAACTGTGAAAATTGTATCAAAAACCAATAAGAATATGACGAGTAGACGCTCGAAATGTATAATGAAGCGCAAAAGGTTTGCGAATCACACCAGTCCCCTCCCGCGCCTGGCTCGATTCCCCCTGCCTTCAGTTTTTAAACCATTCAAGTAATGCTTGTGATACATCGCAACCGGCTGCGATGAATAAGGCTTCGTGCGTTCTCGGCCACTCTCGTGGGTTTTCGGTAGCTGCCTACTCATGCTTCCTCCTCCCCAGTCCACACACAGCTTCTGAGCTTCAGTTACAGCGTTGTGGAAACAACGGGGAATTTCGCGTATGCTAAATTATTCAACTTTTACAATAGGCTTATTATTGTTTTGCAATTTAGTTAATCTTTTTTATATTTTTAGAGTGTGATCTATTATTATACTATTTATTATTCATTAGATGGTTAAATTCATTTTAATAAATTAGATCGAGTGAGTGCATCATAAAATCAGAGCCTATTATTTCAGCTGTTTTTGCGTTTTTTCCTATATTATCCATCGTCGGTCTATGTTAGTGGGGAAGATATATATTATGCAAGAGGTGCAATTGGATAAAATACTTTTTAGTTCTCTGCCTTTTGAATTGGTTCTTTGGCTTTTGTTAGGCCTATCCAGAGGAGAGATTTCAGATGCTCAAAAGGCTTCAAAAGTCATCAATTTGCCTCAAATTTTCAAACATTTTCCTGGGGAGGGCCTTTGGACCCCTTTTGGCGTTGGTGGGTTCTCTCCCCCTGCGATGACCGGTGAAGGATTCCACGCCTCGCCACTGTAATTTCTCAAAACTGATGAACAAATTACATTATCGCATCTAATCCCTTATTATAATTTCAATCATTTACATAAATAACCATATATTTACAGCTATTGTTACATTATTATTACTGCACAAATGTATTCTCAATATCATTGTTCAATATTTTGAATTTTTTGGGTAATGGATGTAGTTGCTAACAGCACCATCTGACAGGAAACCAAAGAACTTAATGCAAAGTCACAGAAAATTATCAAGCGACTGCACATGAAGTCATGATTAATATAATAAAAAAATAACATCAAGAAGGGCTTTTCAAGGTAGTGTAGCTCTGTACTCGGTTTTAGAAAATGTGCGATGTAAAACCATTTGGTAAATATATAAAAGATTTCCATCATTTTAATTCAACTAGGTTATCCCGGGTCTTAAGACTTTATTAAACTTTGTAAAATACATTCCAATAATGTAGATTTTCTACATACTGAACGACAGCATTGCCTGAGATGGATGATAAGTTTAAGTTTAAGTATGAGTTGCTCCATTTCTAAGTGGGTATCAAACATACCTATGATACGTGTATTGATATCTTCTACTTCTTCTTCTTCTCAATCTTCTTTTTCTTTGTCTTTTCGTTTCCTTTTTCTTCTTCCTTTTCTTCATCTTCTTTTTCTTCTTCCTTTTCTTCTTTTTCTTCTGCTTCTTCCACTTCTTCTTTTTCTTTTTTCTTCTCCTTCTTCTATTTCTTCTTCTTCTTCTTCCTCTTCTTTTTTTTCTTTTTCTTTTCCTCCTTCTTTTTCTTTTTCTATTTCTCCTTCTTTTTCTCCTCCTTCATTTACCTCTTATTTTTATTCTTATTCCTTTTCTCCCTCTTCTTTTTCACCCTCTTCTTCTTTTTCTCCTTCTTCTTTTTTTTCCTCTTCTTTTTCTTCTTATTCTTTTTCTCCCTCTTCTTCTTTTTCTTATTCCTCTTCTTTGTTTTCTTCTTCATCTTTTTCTTCTCTTTCTTCTTATTTTTTTCTTCCTCTTCTTTTTCTTCTTATTCTTCTTCTTCCTCTTCTTTTTCTTCTTATTCTTTTTCTCCCTGTTCTTCTTTT